>JBAIZL010000001.1:62711270-63103770 GCA_036971475.1 Prosapia bicincta
CGGTAGGTAGTTTATCTGTAAAAATACCCAATATAATATTGTATTTGTAACTTTTGAAGTAGAAGGATTGTGAATCACTTCGATTCCCTTTCATAAACGGATTCAGAGTGAGCCCCAAAGACTTTACACTCGGGCAGCCCTATACAAATTGTACAAAAGCATTGAGTTCAGTTTCTGAGTGGAAATGGATATTTTTGTTCTCAAGTCACTACTTCTAATCTTTTAATTGGTTTTCTATATTAAAAGTTATTTAATTTTGTCTGCTGAAAGTTCTTATAACGCTTGAACGAACGATAAAGGAAAGTGGAACGGTTCCATTTCTACGTTATTCTCGCATCTTAGTCCTTTTATTTAGGAAAGAATTGAACAATGCAAGTGTTTTTCCTTAAAGATATAATTAAACTTTGCTTTTCATGAACGAATCACAAAATGTGTAAAGACATTGTGTGGTGATAAATATAGATTACACGCATAGACACACGTAATAGTGATTTTTAAAATTTCTTTATACCTATAACAAAATGCTACTGGTCGTAGATCATAATAAATCATCCTAATTTATTTAGAAAAACAGTTAGTTATTATATTTTAAGTTGGAGCTCAGCTTATAAGAATGTATTTCATACACACAGATTTTTGCTTGAGCTCGTTAACTCTAAGGAATTTCTGATTGAATGTGCATGTTAGATACCTTTTTTAAATACAAAAGAATATAAAGAGAAGGACTGGACAACAATCCCATTTATATTTAATTGTGAACAATAAATTCACTTGTTTCTATTTTTTTAATTCCAAATAATGTTTTTCAACTTCATAGGAGTAGTACACCTGAAGATGATGTTAGTGCGCCGTTATACGTACATAACGGTTTAACCTTTGTTGACTACTAATTGTTAATTAAGAGTTTGATTTTACAAAATGCATTTTGTGATAATTAGTTTTTATTTATTGAGGTCGATATTCTAAATAACATTCTTGTATATGATGTAACCGTATTACGTGTTACATAACTGGCTTGTTTATTACATAACTAGCATGCATGGTAACACAGGATCACTACATATTACAAAATATGTCTAAATGCTACATTACTGCCTTACAAGATAACAAAAGAAGAATAACATCATATACTAGACACTTTTAGTTGATAACATAGGGACAATACTTGATCACGTAATAGGTAAACTTGGCAACGTAGGAAGAATAAATATTACATAAAAGGTAATGTTTTGTAAAATGGCTAAATTGTTAACATAGGAAGAATAAATATTACATAAAAGGCAATGTTTTGTAAAAAGGCTAACTTGGTAACATAGGAAGAATAAATATTACATAAAAGGCAATGTTTTGTAAAAAGGCTAACTTGGTAACATAGGAAGAATAAATATTACATAAAAGGCAATGTTTTGTAAAAAGGCTAACTTGGTAACATAGGAAGAATAAATATTACATAAAAGGCAATGTTTTGTAAAAAGGCTAACCTGGTAACATAGGAAGAATAAATATTACATAAAAGGCAATGTTTTGTGAAAAGGCTAACTTGTTAACATAGGAAGAATAAATATTACATAAAAGGCAATGTTTTGTAAAAAGGCTAACCTGTTAACATAGGAAGGATAAATATTACATAAAAGACAATGTTTTGTAAAAAGGCTAATTTATTAACATAGGAGGAATAAATATTACCTAGGCCTAAATGGCAATGTTTTGTTAAAAGGCTAGGTATATATATATATATATATATATATATATATATATATATATATATATATATATATATAGAGAGAGAGAGAGAGAGAGAGAGAGAGAGAGAGAGAGAGAGAGGAGATAGATAGAAAGCTAGATAGATCACTCTGTCTGTCTGTAATTAACCTTTTACATGTTATTTAATGTTTTGAGACCCTTATGTAGGCCTACATGCGAAAAGCAACTCTTATCAGAGTCAATAGTATTGACTTATAAAGGATTACTTTACAACTAAAATGTGCATTGGGATAACAAAAAAATTAAGATTTTATCTTTAATTTCACAGTATATCTCATTTTGATTCTTTCCATATATTTTAAATCTGGAATTAATTTAGCTTAAGTGTTATCATAACATTTGATGCCATTAATAATTAGTTAAATAATTCAAAATCATTTAAAACTTATTACATGAAATTATTTATAAGATTTGACTTTCAAACTTTTTTACTAAATATTTTCTCTCTTGATGTTATTGAAAACGACCAAGTTTATAGTCGAAACCACTCTAACAATTTACTTAATCATCCTTTCATAAGTTCCTCTTTAATTAAGCTGGTCTAGAGACATTAAAATGAACTTTTAATAATTTATATGTGAAACTTTTCCCTTTCGGAAAACTGACGAATTTTCCTTTAACATAACTACTTTACACAATTCAAATATGACATATTAAGTTTTAGAAAAATGTATTACTTTTCTAAATATTATTTAACAAGTTTCTTAAGAGTGAAACAACTGATTATTTTATTATTAATACAAATTTTACTTAGTTATTTCTGAAAAGTTGATTAACATTTTAACTTATAAATTTCACATAAAAAAATGACTTGACCAAGTAGTCACTTTCTGTTAACCATGGTTCCTGGTTCTTGGATCTTATTAAGGCGGATGTCTTCTGTTTTCTCCGTAGTTCCTTTCGGGTTCTACGACAGCGACACCTTGGCAAGTTGTAGCGATTGAGTTACATTTTATGCGAAATGGAAGTAGCGATTGCCGAATCCCCCTATATAACTGACATTTTAACTGGCAATAAAAAAGTTCCTATAGCTGTCATCTGGCCCGTCGACGATTTTGCCTAGCTGCAAACCAGCATAGTCTCTTCCGGGACTGCTTATTTTTTATTTTTTCGGGCTCCTCGACAACGCCGTGCGTTACCGTTTATATTCCTGCTCGTACCTCCCCCCTCCAGCGGCCGAGTAACATGTCTTTTTATCGAAGTGTGTCACTCTGCTGCTTGATTTAACTTGCCTTATAATTTCTAAATGACAATTTTATTTAATTTCGCTCAAACATTTGCCTTAATAACGTTTTATGTTTTATTATTGCACTATTTAGTTTTTTACAATTTGCTCGTTATTTAGAAATGTCAATGGTGTTTGTAGGTGGTCTAGTTAACTAGTTAGCATTTTTTTCGTTATTTTATTAGTCAAATAAATACAAAATATTAATTTCTGTAGATTGCACGGGCAATCCGTCCGTTGCAACACACACACACACACACACACACACACACACACACACACACACACCCACACACACACTAACACACACACACACATATATATATATATATATATATATATATATATATATTTATTTATGTAAACACATACACACACACACACACACACACACACACACACACACACACACATATATATATATATATATATATATATATATATATATATATATTGAGTGTATGTGTGTGTGTGTCTGTGTGAATATTGTTTGATTTAGTTGAATTTATAGTTTTGCAAAATCTTTCACCAACCTTAACATCATACAATTTCCAATTAACGACAGAGGATTGATGTAAAATAATATAACTGTGCCACGGCAAGGCTAATTTTTGTATCTATATTTATTTTTGGTGTAGTAAATGTCTATATAAATATTTACTTTCAATAATTTTCTGACGAAAATCCTCTAGCACTTAAAAAAAAAATCATGTTTCATAAACTCAATTCAAATATGTATTTTACAGGTAGCCAATTAGTTTAATTATATAATTCAGAGGTTTGAGGGAGCTATGAGGTGTAACGTCTACTGCAATGCGTAGCATTTGGTTTATTTCAATGATAAACATCAGAAAAGTAGTTATTGTAGCGGTCAATTTGTTATATTGGCAGAATGTGCGAATAATTACGATATCTGTTTGTGACAGGTAAAAATCATATTCTTCTTATAAACGCTGTTGATGGCTTATTATTATTTGTCTGATGTAAATTCTTATTATTGGTGATGTATAAATAATAATTCTAACGCGTTAAGTTTTCGCTCTCTCTCACTCCCTTAGAGTTACCCTCTCTTACCTTTAGTGAAACCTTTCCTTATTCTTGCGTTTTTAATAATAAACTTTTACTTATTCGTCAAGAATTAAACATTTTACCCATTTTATTTAGCGTAAGTTTCAGTTCAATCGAATAGTGACGATCTTACGTAAAACATTTTCATTTATTGACATTTTGCTCCGATTTTTTAAAATGATTATTTCTTATGGCAAACTGACTATTAGGATTTTTAAACCCTATGTTCTCAAGTTTTGTAATGTTAATTAATACAGAATGGCCTAACTAACGCTACACTTATGAATAAAGATTTATTTGCTGTAGATAAATAGTCCAACTGTACTTGTTGAAGTACAAGTTTTGCTTTCTTTCTCGACAATATTTTGTGTGCTTCTTTGTTTTGTATAATATTTGTAAAATATTGTATATTTCAATATTATTCCTAATATTGATAGTTGTTTTGTATTTATTTAACCTGTTATAACAAATTGTAGGTGTGTACTTTGAATTATTTATTGGTGAGTATTGAACACAATTTTCAGACAAAACATTTTCACCTTTCTAAATCTGTTCATTTCAATTGGGAAATCGTTTACAAATTTTTCAAATGTATGTACACATCGGATATTTGTTCTGTCACCATTAAAATACCAGAATTGAATCAAATTAAATCGCAGTTTGACAATAAGTTAATCAAGCGTATTTAAACAATCCCATTTACATGATTACTTATGTGTTTACGGAATTTTAAATAAAAATCGTTCCTGCATTGATTCCCCGCGATCATGGTGTTTATTTATCCCACTTCTTTATATCGGTGTCGTCATCCAATTTGACGGTACGTATAGTGAATTATCAGCGTTGTACAATCAATTCACAAGGAATATTCAACGGGTAATACAAGTTTTAGTTATTTGTTTCTATCAAATTGGTTAATTTTAATATAAATAATAAATAATATATATATATATATATATATATATATATATATATATATATATATGTTTTATGTTAATAGATTATACAATGCTCACTAGTGAAAAATGTAACGACCAGGGCTCCTCACAGATGACTGTCTTTGATAAAACTAATAATTTTCATTTTTCTTTTGTTTGTAATATTTGTGCGTCAATTGGTATAAAATATCACCGTTTCTTTTTTTTTAAAGTACATATCTTACACTTAAAGCAAAAATTAAGGATTTCCAACTTAGAGATTAGTTGCTTTTCAAATACAAGCATTCTATTATATTATTATATTTTTCAGTTAAGCATTTAAATATATATATATATATATATATATATATATATATATGTGTGTGTGTGTGTGTGTGTGTGTGTGTGTGTGTGTGTGTGTGTGTGTGTGTGTGTGTGTGTGTGTGTTTGTGTGTGTGTGTGTGTGCGTGTACGTGTGCGTGTGCGTGTGCGTGCGTATGTGTGTGTGTGTGTATGTATATATGTGCATAATAACCTAAAGATATAAGATATAATATATTACTAGTTAATATTGGAATAATAATTGAAGTAGTAAAGAAAGAGCCGAGTAAAGACCGACAAATAGGGCTTAATTAGTGTATATTTAGCTAAGAGTAATAAATCAGTCTTGGGGCAAATGGAACTATATTGAGAAAGCAATGTTTCGTCAGTGCGTCCTCCTGTCCAGTGTAATGTAAAGTCTGTTGGGACATTAAATGAAGAGATTGTTGTTGCTGTTTGTTTCATGAGATTAAATGATGTTCCAAGCATTGCCCATGGCGAGCAGATTGTCTTACATTTGTACCCACTCTGTACAGTTTATCATTAGTTACTTAAATATTATCATTATTTGTAATATTTCTTTTACACATTTTTTTCAAAATACAGTATTCAGTTTGTCGATTTTTCACGTTAACGCAGCCTGGCTTCTAGGTTTCCGACGATTTTATTTTCCATCCTTTTATCAACACTTTTGGACAGATTTCATTTAATAGAATTGAACAAATGTATTTCTAAAACCTTTTACAAAATGTATTCTAAACCTACGTATTTACTCAATGTATTTTATTAGGTTTGCCCATTTTCTTACAGTTTAAGCCCTGGAAACTCCATTCCCTTTTTCGACTATTGTATTTGCTCTGTATAAAAGGTAAGTTTGCATCTATGTTGATTAGTTTTCTAATTTATTCATTGTGTTTATGTTGATAAACATAATTTCTATTACCTCATTTCGTTTAAACTAGAAAACACAATATATAATGGGCCAGTAGATCAAGAGAAAAATCTAGATAATTTATTTTACAGATATTACTTTGAACAATCCAAAATACACAGTTTTCTTCACGAAGTTCTTCACATAGCGAACCAAGTATTTGTAACTGTCTTACAAACCTAAATTCTTTTGTTTTACTTGTAAAAATAATAAATTTGCCAAAATAGTAATCTTCTTATGGAATAAAGATATTTATGAATATAAGGGTTTGATAATAATGGATAAATCATAAATATTCAATAAATAACAACAAACATCGGCTGACAGACAACAGTTACTTATTTCCCTGTACACGTTATACCAAAAGCGTCCCTCATCAATATCTAAACATAGCAAGGCTACCATTATTATTGTTATAGTCTATAATTCTTATACTATTTGATGATCAACTTGTAAACGGCATTAATGAAATGGGTGATATTGTGAATTGTTTTTTCTATTAAAATAGCACATCTGAGCCCAAGCTAGAAGGAATCTTCTGGCTAATCCATAGACATTACGTCCTTAAGAATTCGTGTAGATCTAGTATCATTTAAATCGTTTAGTGCACAGCCATTACATAAACAATACAACACTTTAATCATGATAGTAGCTTGTTAACATAAAGTTTAACGTAAAGATTAAGTCATAAGATACTTAAAGTAGTGTTTTGCTGCAAAAATAAGCATCCAAACGTATCAACATTTCACTTCCGTCACATGATTTACTTTTGAATAATTCTTATAATATATATAATGGTATTGTAATTAATAATAATGTTTTGATTCCTTTAAATAAGAACTTACCTAATACGAAACACGACAAAGCTATGGCAACACACACGCAAAAACAGGCCTGGTATCAACCAACGCAGAATATGCGAAATGCGATTTTAGATTTAGGTCTGATAAATTACACACGCTGCTTGTAGTTTACGTTATCAATCATACAGCATTTATTGTGTCAAGGTTTAGTGTAATCACATTGTAACAGAAGGGGTCGCCCTAAGTCAAATCTAGATTGGAATTAGTAAAGATTTCTCATCAGTATATTTCACTTGTTCGCCAGTCATCTTATTAAACAATTACTTGTGCATATTTTGTTCTGTGACATCAGTTCACTGTTAAATTTCTTGTAGAATAAATACAATTTATTTCAGAATTAATACATTTAAAAACAACAATCCATTTTCTTGTAGATTGAACAGATATCTAGTAGAATAAACACACGTCTCGTAAATTAAACACATTTCATTTAGATGAAACTCATTTCTTTGCAGAGTAAACATTTTTTAGGTCTATTTAAAACATATATCATGGATAATAACTACACTGATTGTAGGTTAAGTGTATGTATTGTAGATTAAATAATTTTTTTAGGGTATATGTGAAACATATATCATTTACTATAGCTTACTCCACTAGCATCCTTATGCGCCCAAGGTTTTTCATTAGTTATGGCACAATGGCACAAGGTACTTTATCTTAAGCTCAAGCAATATTTCGTTTCAAAGCTTTCTTGTCACTTTTTTAATCATAAATCTCCGAATGCGTCTTCACAGCTTAGCAGGAATAAGGACCTTAGGTAGAACTACTTTCACGGCTCTTCAAGGATTTGTCCTAAGTAAGAATATTCGTCGGCTGTTTAAATCAGATATCTCAGACATAGATCATGATATGTTCTCTTTACTGCCTTAGATGGCTTGATAATAAATTTAGTGAATGATCACATTGTATTATTAAACACTTACATACTCAATAAAAGAGCTCTAAACTTTAATAAATTTATAATATCCTATTCTACAATTCAGAAGCAATATTCGTAGGCAACGGAATAAAAACAAAATTGTTTGCTTCTTAAAATATATTAATATACTTTACGGGAATATATATTGAATCATTTTTGCTATAATAATGTTGTTTGTTTTATTTAAAGTAATTCACCAAAGCGATTTCATAACTTTATTGTTACGATTATCGGCAGCAGGTAGAATAAAATCCCGATCCCAGTGTATAAGTCCCGTAGTGTTAAGTTCATGAATAAAAGCATTAAGCATATGCCTTACTAAATAATATGTCAAACCTGACTTAAATACGTAGATATATATCTGCGATTATTCATTATCCATTGGAAAATGCATTTTGAAAAATTTAAAAGTTCCATATATAATCTTATATTTGTTTATTGCATTAAAAATAATTTCAGCTTTATGACACCTTCTCGAACTATAGTTTGTTAATGAGCTGTCATTATACATCATACTCGAGTGAGATTGGTGTCACTTCACAGCCGAGTATGGAAAGATATATCAAGCTTGTAAAACTTTCCCCAAAACGTATTATTACGTTACTCGTACATATAAAGGGTGCATCTGGAATAGAAACATACATCTAAACGAAGGAAAATAACTGGGTTGTAATTTAAAACGTGCAATCTTTAATATGTAATGGTTAAGTAAGAAAAAACCTTGGAGAGTTTACCGTTGAGTCTGTAAGTTTATATTACTAAATGTGGGTTCAAAATTGTAATTGAATACAATATTTTACAATAGATATCTCATAATATCTGTATTTAAATATACAGTGAAATGTCATGTGTAAAGCTGCATTAACCAGTTCGTTACAAAGTTATTTAGTGTTATCTTAAAGCACAGTTTGCATTTCTGCTCATTTCAGGCACAAAAGTTTTAATTGGTGGTAACTAGTTTAATAGCCAAACTTTGTTATGTTTGTGGGGCTAAGCGTGTTGACAACAATTACTGTTTAATAGACAACATTATTGCTGTGTTCCGTAAAGATAACTGTGACAAATTTTATTGCTGTTATAATAGTTTTTTATGGACAAGTAATCCATTTTTATATACGATTTGTATAAACTTTAATAATTCTTAAGTAATATAAAATCAAAATAAATATTACAAGATTTTCAAGGGTTCCCTCATGAAACATAACACCCAATATAACAATATATTGTAAACCATATTTAATATCTACTTCTTTTCTAGTTTCTACCTGATACAGACATAGGCTATATGCTATGTTTTCTCTGATACCGAGCTACTGATAGTTGAAGAAATTAGGAATGGATTTGTTCATAGTGTCTTTACTAAATATTAAAGTCCGATTTGGAACTGTACTCTTTCATATTGCCAGTGATTGGACGCTGATGAGCATCGGGACCTAGAACGAAAGAGTGAGCTATTGAATAATGTAATAAAATACAGTAAAATTAGGTCGCTAGAAACCTATACACACACACACACACATACACACACACACACACACACACACACACACACACACACACACCCACACACACACACATATATATATATATATATATATATATATATATATATATCGCATTCGAAATGTTATTAAATGTTTTGTAGAATAGGTAAAAAACCATGTCCAAAAATCTCACAATGCAATCACTTGGAGCAGAATTGACTATCACTGCGGAGTGTAGTGACGGCAATATATATATATATATATATATATATATATATATATATATATATATATATATGTATGCATATATATATATATATATATATATATATATATATAATTGGATTTGGAAAAAAGTAGTTTATCTGTCTTGTGTGAAACTTTCAGTGAGTGTTTCAACATAAACCTACTATATAGGCCTCTCTCTCTCTCTCTCTCTCTCTCTATATATATATATATATATATATATATATATATATATATATATATATATATATATATATATATATATTAATAGATCGCCTATAATTTCTTATTTTTTAAATCCATTAGACGCTAATCAACTGTTATGTTACATTACTTTAAATGTAATAAGTCAATGAACAATGCCTTGCATAGTTACTAGAACGACAATTAATAAAAACTATAAATCAGTGTGTCAAGTATCACGTAATATCTATTCGAACAATTTGCCATGTAATAAATTGTACAACTATTGTCTTAGCACTGAACTTACCCGTCCTACAGATTTAACGCAGACGCAATTGGGTAAGCATTTAATTCGTGGTATATTTGCTTTTATTCCTCCGGGGGTAGTTTTCAGAGCAGTAATTGTCTCATTGTTAAAGCAGACTACGTGTATTTATTTTGTCGTTTTATTTGGGGTTTTGTAAAATTTTATCTCGTATGGTATGTCGATTCCTAAAGTATAACTTCAAAACCATGTCAAAATAAAATTTAGAATATACTATTTTAAAACTAATTTTGTTAAATATCGTTTCAATCATTTATGAATATAAAACACATATAATACTGTCATAGTGCTCCTACAAAAGTTTTATTACTATTCAATAGACAGAATAAATGATGCTAGATGATATTGGCCCTGTCACAATATTTGAACCATTTTTCTCCGTCAGTGTTCAAATCATTACATGTTATAAATCAACTACTTCATTCATTTACCTCAGTCACTGCACACTTCAATCTTAGGTCTGACTAAAGTACCAGGTTTTTTTGGCAGTTTTTTATAATTAGTAATGTATACAAGCATTAATAGTCATCAATGTCTCATCAAAACACTTTGCTACGTCCGCAGAGTATTATTCAAGTCGATTCACTATATTCAAAACCCAAAATGTCATCTTGTCTGCAATTATCCATTTAGATTGTCAAACCTCTAAGTCGGGTTTTTTAATATACTCCACCTCTCAAAATATCCTATGCAGAAAGCTTTTATAACCGTATTGTATTCTACTCAGATGTATAATAGTTTTCCAGACCATAAACTATATCAAACTGTCAGGTAGCCTAAAAATGAAAATGGGGATAGGCATGTAATGTAGCGTCGGCAGAGTTCACGTTCACAAATTATCAGGGGCAACCTCATTCCCACAGATCAGTCAGTGACATTTTAAAACTAATAAGATTTGCTTCCATAAAAATAAGATAAAATAGACTTTATTTTTTACAAAGAATTCTTGTGAATAAAATTAAATTCTATTTTAAATGTTTTAACATATTTTATTGTATTTTATGTTAAATTTCGAGGTTTAAATATCAAACTTTATATTCGAAGCTAGCTGTCAAATATCTATTTTATTAATTATAATATTGGTAATTTATTTCTAATTGGTTGCCTAAAGCTGACTTACAATTCTCTGTTTCACATCTCCGTAATTATCCCTTCTTGAGTGCAGACATTGGATTCACTAAAACCAAATAGAAGCGGGTCTATTGTATTCGTTCAGGCAAATATTAGAGCTAGTCGTATATTGTTTTCACTAAACCCATTTCAAATAATTCTCCACCGAGCTTTACTTCCTTGTTGTGACAACCTATTTCCCGCTGGTAACGGATTGTTGTAGCTGATTTATTGGGAATACCTTGTATCTAGAAATATGAGAACATTTTGGTGAGTTAATTAAAATGCCATTTACATTTGGTGTTTCAAGTGGCAAAACTACAATAAATTCCTGTAACTTATTCATCAACACTATAGTGTTACTAGCTACCAATTTTTCTAAATCTTACATTTAGTTACCTTCAGGATATTTATTATGTTTTATTTCACATTAATAATTTCATTTATTTAATTTTATTAAGTAACTTTGTATCCACTACTTTTTAAATTCATACATCTTGGCATTTTCTGACGGTTATATAACTACTTTTAAAATTGTGTTTGTTTATAAAGCAATTTCCAGAGAATGTCTTCTATTCCTCATGAGTTCACACCCACTTAAAATAAATAAAAATTAATTTTACCTCGTAAACATTTATTTCATAACTTCCTTATTGTTATTGCAATGTTAATTTAAGGAAAATTTTTTACACTGGATGCACTAAACGACATCGTAATGTCAGAGAAGCGTAGGACATTATTACACCACATTTAAGAATAATTCATATTATCTCTTTGCGTTACTAAATACTATACTGGCGGCCAGTGTAAATAATCATTATAATGATAAAAGCGTATAAGAAAAAAAATATACGTTTACTTAGTCCATATTTTTTAAATCTGTTTTTGTCTATCTTCAGGTAATTCAGACAAGACCATATAGTATTTCAATGTTTAAAGATTTACATGTTTGGAGTTATTAATTTAATATTAGTGTCTGAAGTCGTTGAAAACGATAAAAAGAACCACCCGTGTATCAACCCAAACAACCGACTTACTCCAAAAAATAACTGTGTGTGTTATTTTTAACGAAAACCAAACAACGAATAGAAATAACGAGGTTTTGAGAGTATTGAGTTTTAAGCGATATATCGTTGGTTGTTTCTTGCAAGGTCTTGGATTCCGATCACTCCTTGATGAGATCTCCCTTGTGTACTCATCCAATAATCGCTACTCACTTCCATCTTGTGTTGTGCTTTAAATTACCCACGATGTTTTACTCACAGTGGTTGGGCATATCAATTTTATGAAAGAATAAAAATCAATTGTGTGTATGTGTGTGTGTTTTAGAATAAGTTGTAACAGCAAAATTAATCAAGACATGAAGGGCCAGCAATGGGTTTTTGGTGTTCGTCATTACTTCATGACTACAGACTTTAACTGTAGTAAAAAGCAAAAACCACAAACTTGAACTTATCTCAACCCCTCGTTGTTGTCCCCTGGGATCACCTTTAGGCATTACTTTCGGGGGTTACATGGCCAACTGCAAATGTTGTTTCAAATTGTCAAAACGTTCAAGTGTTCATTTGGCTCTTTATTCTTTCATTTTTTTTCTAACATAACCATCACTATGAGATTTGCTATATATTCCACTTTTTCCCTTTCTAGCATATTTGATATAATGTTTAGTTAATTAATGGTATTGGCCAAACGAGCATTCAAAGCCGTTAAAGACGATCATCATTGTTATCGCTTTTCGTTTCAATGCTCACAATAGATCAATGAGTGTCCCTCTTCATCGTTTAAACCTTTGCAGAACTCCCATTGAACTGTGTCACATTAACATCCAACATTTACAACATCCGTGTCCAGTGAGTGCTTGTGTGAGATATTAGTTCACTTCTCCATGTCCTCTTCCCATCTATGCTTTTAGACAGGAAATAAAACAGTAAGTCCATCTGCCAGTGCCGGAGTCCTTCCACTCCGATTGCCAGATCTCCAATAGGCGTCCTCTAGCAGATTGCTTAGCTATTTTTTTTTGCACGTCAAGTTAAGTGATTTGTGCTTCATACAGACAACGGTATATTTTCACTTGTGAAGTTCCATGAAGCTTCTACAAATAATAAATAGCTGCAGGGGACACTAAGAGTACGATTTCTACAACCGGAATAAGTTCCTGTTTTACTATGTAGGTATTTAAAATACTAAACATATATATTGACTATTCCGACAAGCTAGAATATAATATCAAAATAGAAAATTTAACTATGTATAGAGAAACATTTTAAAATGAGTAGATGATTTTTACTGAAATATTTGAGATATTCACACCATTTTAATGAGCGTCATTAGTGTGCCTACTTATATTAAAATAGTTTTTATTCTGACAATCCAAGATTTAAGCTATATTCTTGTTTAACTGTCACGAAACTCTTGATTAGAAAAGGTTAAGATGATTACATAAGGACCTATGAAATTGCATAAATCAATATATATTTTCGATCACTTCTTCTATATTTCCACTTATAACAATACATACTACTTCATAGCAACATCGTTGGAGTAGTTGGGCGAACAATGTAGCTCGTACACTCGGTGTATGCAAACATTATCTATACATTGGTTTCGGTTCTGAGTTCTTAAAACTTTTAGCAAAGTCATCACTAAACTTAAACATAAAGTTTAATTTTGCCAAACAAAAAGCCTCACAAGTTACGTGTAGAGTTTTGAAAGCTTCGGGTAATTTCTTATGATTTTTTAATAAAAATTGAACAATGTCACAAAAACTTTGTACGTGTCAATGTACAACAAATGCTTTCACAAATTCGATAGAGTTTATTTTAGTGCCAATTACAATTAATAATGTTTCGAATCGTAAATTAGTGATTTTCAAATTGAACTCTTTTTGAACCTAATGAAATAGTAACTATAAAAATCATAGTTTAAAAATGTATGCTCTTTGAGAATAAATTATTGAGAAAATATGTTAGCAAGTAACATTGACTAATAATATTAAACATAAAAAAATATAGTATTAATAAGAACAACAGCAATGTTATTAGCTATAAAAGCAATAATAACAACATCAAAAATGTATTCATGATATTGAAAATAAGGATGACAATAATAATAACAGTAGTATGGTCACTTCAAGACAGAGAAGCGGTTACAGTGATAAATAGCACATTTCAGATCCCTAACAAATGAGTTAATTATTTCATTGTCATGAGGGATGACAACGTCTGTTGTATTGAATTACTCTAGATATAATTTGTATCGTGTAATTAGTTATGGATATATTTACGTTATGGAAACATAAACCAGAGGTATATTGTAATCCTAGTGTCCCGTTATATTGCGCATAATAATATTAATTATTTGTGCTCTAGTATTGGCGTGACGTTATTGAACTCGTGAAACTGTATTTTACTTTTTTCCTTATTTTATAATTTGATAATTATGATTAAGATTTGATACTTTTTTCAAAGTAACATTTATTTGTTGGTTATAAGTTTAATGTGTAAAATAAAAGCAAAAGATAACCTAAATATCCCTAAATGTTTTCTGTAATCATCGTCATCGTCACCACCCTCATTATTTCTATTATAAACAACATCATATTAATGAAAACCACCACAATTTGTCGTCTCTATCATAATCGTGATCTTTTCTATTGTATTTAATCAAAATAATCGTTCTTGTCACCCTTGTTTCCATTGTCCTATTAGGTTTGAATAATGAGGACCTAATATTTTTCTATCATCATAGAAAAATTCACATAATATGATAAAGAGTAAATTTGCTTACAGTATACTAATTTCTAGAAATCCATATTATGTTGCTTAAGGTTGCATAAGCAATAGGGTAATCGTAGAGTCTAGGTGTACAAATAAACGTTAGAAGGTGTTCAAGAGTGAAAAAGTATATTTCATTAAGCTGTAAGTGATAATACCTTTTAGTGATTCCCTCAACCCTAAGGGAAAAGTTGTTAGTAGTGGGTCATCTGTCGATTGTTGGTAGTGTATGGTGGTAGTAAAGATATTTATTTTTACTATTTGTTTTTGAAAAATAATTTTTTCTAAAAAACCCATTCACTCTGATAGACACGCATATTTATGCTATATATCGTGCTGTTTATGTGCCCACTGACGTCTTTCATTCAATATTCATGAATCACGAAATTCTAAATAGGTTCGAAGAAAATGAGCCCCCCCCCCCCAATAAATGCTATTATGTTGCAATTAATATAATTTTGTGTTTAAAGTTAAGCGATTTGTGTTCCGTACTTTATACGGACCACTTTATAAACTTCTACTAATTAAAATAACACCAGTTGACACTCAAAGGACGTCATTTACAAACGGAAATAGATTTTATTCTACAGCCAATATTAATCTAACTTATCACACTAAGCATAAATTTATATTGAAGGTTTTTTTATTATCTTAAGGATAATTTCCAGTTTAGGTAAGTAAACTATTTTATAATACACATATTTATTATAAATTTGGTGCTATCAGCTTACAGGCGAACAACTTCATCAGAAAGACCTTACTCTAAACAATATTTAGGAGTAGAAATCTTGGAGTTATATTTTATTTACTGTCATATCTCCTATCGTAATTTTAACCCTGAGGTAATTTCGACACCTGTATTGACAGAAATGTATTTAAGTGACGCTATAGCTCTATCTGTGGTTGACAAAAAGCATCACCCAAAACCCCTGGGGAAATTATGAACACCCCTATTTACTGCCTTGCACACGACACGTTGAATCGTCTTGGAATGGAATGTTATATTATTTAGAATATTATGTGGGACAGAGCAAATGATCTGTTTTCGCTTCAATTCCTCTAACTTTGTTCTGCTACGATTTAACGATTTATTCATATCTTTTAGTTCTCTCAGATTTCTTCCGCTGAACAAAATGAAAGGTCGATGGTATTTGTAGGTGGAAATTGGCGTTTGATATAATTAAACACGGTCTTTGTCATTGAGATCTTATCTCTCGTCTCTTTAAAAATGACTTTAATTTTAGATATTGAAGTGAGAGAAAACTTTCAAATTATTTTGTTTAGTTATACAAAATTAAAAATTTTAAAAGTTTCAATTTCTCTTAATTTACATTTACACTTGTTTGGGCCGGTATAGTAGCTGGCGCTGGAATAAAATTTTATCGGGAATAAAAAAGTTAAATTGGCATAAGTACAAAAATAATAACAAAAATAAATAATATATAAAGCTACATAAAATGAAGAAATTACGTAAGTTCCTTGTTTGGGTGCTGTTTTAGACTTACTACAACTCTTGAGTATTTGCCGATCCAGGATATTGAGGGCCGAGAGTAACGTACATTTTTCTTGTTGAAATATAGCTATTTTTTTATAATTAGTGATCTAGTGGAATAATAATGTAACGGCAGACAAGCATCACCCAAAACCCCTGGGGAAATTATGGACACCCATATTTACTGCCTTGCACACGACACGTTGAATCTTCTTGGAATGGAATGTTATATTATTTAGAAATGACAGACAGGCCGGAAATTGCAAAGTAAAATGTAAACTATATCTTGTAACCAACATTCAATTAAATATACTACCTGGTAAATGTTTTTTTTCGTATACGTTCTAGTAAAATCGAACTGGCTTGCTAGTGTATTTTATTGTTTAAGTGATGCATATTTTTTAATAGCACCTACACTCCAACTGTATTACCTAAAATCCTTTTTGGCGAGAGATACAATTAGAAAACCTGGGATACACGTCTTTAGTTTTTAGTTCATTGAAAATATCTGTTGTAGACTTAATACAACTGCAGAGTTGTTACCAATCCAGGATTTTTACGACCAATAAGGTAACTAGATCAGTACATACCAGACACCATACAAATATAAAGGAGCAATCATACGATTTTAAAATATTAAACATGTAATCACAGTGGCAGCTTATATGTTACAACGTGACACTAAGATTTGTGCGAAGTCTATTACGAAGTACGAAACCTAGAGTTACAAAGTGATTTAATATACACCGTAGCGTCACAAGCTCAACCTCAGTGCTTTCGTTTGAACAACCAACCACGATTAATCTGGCCATACAAAGCGAGAGTATTAAGTGAATGCAAACAGTATATTATTCTATACGCAGGGGTGTTATTTCAAACAGGGATAAATGTCAACAGTTTATTAAAATGAATGTGGCTGTATGACATTTCCAAACATTCTCTAGTACTTTAATTATGTAACATACGAATTGCTTTCTCTCTTGCTCTCCGAAGTTGCTTAACAAGTGAGTGTATAGCGTGCACACGTATGGCTCCTTTGGTGTTAGGGTCTGATAACTAATTTTGATTTTACCATGATAGTATATTCGTGCCCTAGCGGTTATGGGAGCCATTACCTTTATGCGACGGTCTACCTACCCAACGCACGCATACTCTTCCTCTTGATCGATGTTTCTCTCTGGATCCACACTTACCTGTAGACCGCCAACGCAGGTAAAATTTGAAAACAAACAAATTTGACACGAGCCAGAACCTGAACTGCTGCTCCCAAATTCTGCCTGAGAACAATTCACTGGACTTACATTTTAAAACCTTAACTAACTGATAATTAACCCTTTGATTCATTATATTTCGGGAAATGTTTTATATAAAGGCTTCACATAGCTTAGTTTCCAATTTGTAAAATTATTTAAGAAATTGGTTGAGAAATTTAAATATTAGTCGTAAGTTGGTATAATCCATCGATTTGTATTTATATAAAATTATAACTAGTACAGGAATTTTAATAGTAATTTAATTATATACAGAAAAAAAATTAATATTCAAAATTTAAATTAAAATTCTCAAATTACTGAATATATCTACTAATTTCTTACGTATTTTCTAACCTGTAATACATTTATTAACTCAATAATCTGAACTGTAACGGTTTATCATAAACAAAATATATAATAGTCTCCAAAGATATGCAATATTGAACAAAATTTGTTTAAATTACATTTGTTTTACTTAATTTTAATTATTAATATTAATTAACTTTTACTATAGTTAAAAATCACTTAAGTATGTCAATATTTATAGCTTACTTGCTGACGCGTTTCAAAACAATCGTTCCATTTACGAAACAGAGCCTCTACTGAGTAGAAGGAACGATGCTTTTGAAACGCGTTAGCAAGTAACATATATTAATTCAGTTAGTTAGGATTTTTGAATTATTGTTTAGTCAGTGAATTCAAGATGATTACATCTAGAAACTATAATTCAATATTACTGTTATTTTCAAAAATTATACATACATTTTATTTTAAAATTATAATTGAGTCTCCCATATACTTTCATAAAATTTTAATTAAAATTAATTTTTAAAACATTTACCTCTAATTTACATTTGATACTTTGTATGAAAAGAAATATATTTTAAAACATTTCCAAATTATTTATTACTGGGTTAACCAACAAGATTTTAATCTACGTTATCTCCTTTTAATTTTATTACTTCATTCAAAATTCAATTTTTATAATTCTGTACCCAAGTCCTTTTTTATAAATTTATCCACTTTAAAATTTAATTTACTGAATTAATTTATAATAATTATTTCTTGTCATCAAAACCTCACACATAAACAAAAATCATTTATGAAAAACCACAAATACTGTATATATAAAAGACAAGATATTAAAATTTGTAAAACTAATAGACTTATTATTCTAAACACGTTCATTTATCAAATGAAAAGTTATTTTTCAGTTGAAGCCATTTTAAAAAATTTATATTTAATTTGCACATCTCACCTTTTTCAAGTAATTAAAAAAGTTTTAAAATCAATTAGTTTTTTAGACTACTTATAAATTTAATTTACTTTGAAAATAAGACAAATATCAATTGAATAATTGTCTTCTTAAAATCGATTTTAAACTTTTAAAATTTCAAGTAAATTTAATTTATCAAAAATTAAAACTTCAAAGGCAACCAAAGACAGTGCAAAATTCTTCGCCAGTCCACGTCCACAAACCTTTCCTTAGAACAGACCACGTTCCGGAGTTTTGGTTCTAGACCTGGTCTGTCCTTGGTCCGGGGGTCAAATCCCCCTATCTATCTCTCTCCTCTTGGCTCTTAGCTCTCGTTCTGTGCAGGTTGTTTTTCATTTAGCCGCACAGGATGTCCACTTTGTTCTGATCGTCATGTTTTAATTAAATCGTATTCTTATATAAAAATAAAAGTTTGTTGTTTAAAGTTCATTATTCTTGCCTAATGTTTTAAATTTATGAAGTTTACTTTCCTAATATTTTATTAAACTTGATTTAAATGTTTTTGATAGTTCTTTCGACGTTACAAAACCACATTACACCTACTTACTCACAGTTCATTTTGCTCTCAAACCTATTTTCATAATTTAGCATTCAAATTACAATGCGCGACGCATGTTATTTGAAATTTGGAAACAGAAATAACTTTCAACACCGATGTTATATGTTCAGTTTAAGGTGTATAGTCCGAAGACCTACTCTCGGAAAACAAGAATTCTACATTTTGGCGTCTCACCTTGCCTTTAGCCGCACATCGTCTATTCAACACACACAGTTTATAAACACACTTTCCGAGCCTGACATCGTACCTTCTTCCATGTTGTTTCCAGACTAATATTGGTTAATCACACTTCAGCCAGTGGCTTTTGATATCCCTGACTCTGCATTTCTTCCAACAACTGGCGCTGTACATCTCTCTCTTCCTCTTAATGAACAAATGATCCGTTATCACTTCAATTCCTCTAACTTTGTTCTGATACGATTTAACGATTTATTCATATCTTTTAGTTTTCTCAGATTTCTTCCGCTGAACAAAATGAAAGGTCGATGGTATTTCTACGTGAAAATTAGCGTTTGATATAATCAAACACGGTCTTTATCATTGAGATATTATCTCTCGTCTCTTTAAAAATGATTTTACTTTCAGATATTGAAGTGAGAGAAAACGTTTCAAATTATTTTGTATAATTATACAAAATTAAAATTTTAAAAGTTTCAATTTCTCTTATTATACGTTTACACTTGTTTGGGCCGGTATAGTAGCTGGCGCTGGAATAAAATTTTATCGGGAATAAAAAAGTTAAATTTGTGTAAGTACAAAAATAATAACGAAGAATAAACAATTTATAAAGCTACATAAAATGAAGAAATTACGTAAGTTCCTTGTTTGGGTGCTGTTTTAGACTTACTACAACACTTGAGTATTTGCCGATCCAGGATATTGAGTAACGTACATTTTTCTTGTTGAAATATAGCTAATTATTTTTATATTTAGAGAGAAAACGTTTTCCTAAGTGGAATAATAATGTAACGGCAGACAATTTCTCTGGGGAGATGTGTCGTATTGTCAACTTAAACCGTAACTTGTTTCAATGTGTGTTTGTGGTGTATTTGTGTCTATAACCATGTTTTTGACGATGCCGAAGGTTTTTGGAATGGAGATGCTGGTGTATAGGTTTTATATATCAAGAAGGCTAACGCGAGTTGTGTTAAATGTTTACGTTATTGAACTGGTCAATTGAATTTAGCTATTTTTCATGGAACAATTGATATGAACTTTATGTAATTTCTAATGATCCTATCGAAATATTTAGCTGGGACATGATAAAGGACACTTGTGTTGGTAATTAATGGGAGTATGGCAATATATATTTTTTGGAGTTTGCGCAGAGGGTTTAGGTTTGGAGCAATTGGCTTAATTTGCTTCAAGTGCTTATTGGTATAGTATGAAATTATGAGTTTTTTTGTTGTTGATTGATTCTTTAATCTGATCTGAGTTGATAATAGGAAACACCTCCCTATACGGTTATCATCAACAATTATAAAGGTAAGAGCTAATATAGACAAATTTAACATATTTACAAGTGAACCTACCCATACATATATATATTAAAACAGCATAGATTAACATAGGTTATATATATATATATATATATATATATATATAATTAATTAATTAAAAATATTTCAAAAACAAAAAATACTTTAATGAGTATATTTATTCAAAGCTTTTCGCCGATAAAATAGTACCAGCATCTACAGGAAAATAATTATCTAATAAAATATTTTTACAAAATTAAATCATATGTGCTACAAACGTCCATCTAAATGATCGTTTGTAGCACATATGATTTAATTTTGTAAATATATTTTATTAGATAATTATTTTCCTGAAGATGCTGCTACTATTTTATCGGCGAAAAGCTTTGAATGAATATATTCATTAAAGTATTCTTGTTTTTGAAATATTTTTAATTTATTAACTATATTACAAGAAAACATATCACCATAATTAACATTTAATATATATATATATATATATATATATATATATATATATATATATATATATGTATATATATATATATATATATATATATATGTATATATATATATATATATATATATATATATATATATATATATATATGTATATATATATATATATATATATATATATATATATATATATATATTAAAACAACATAGGTTATTCATAGGTTAACAATATATATATATATATATATATATATATATATATATATATATATATATATATATATATAAAACCTATTTTAACCTATGAATAACCTATGTTGTTTTAATATATATATATATATATATATATATATATATATATATATAATAAAACAACATAGGTTATTCATAGGTTAACATGAGTTTTATATATATATATATATATATATATATATATATATAATATTTATAAAAAATAAACCGATTTTTACTTGTTATTATATTATTTTTACTTTCATGAATATATTATTTGTATAAAAGCAATACAAGTTATAAACAATTACTTTATTACTAAAGGATTCATATTACATTTATTTAAATATAGAACACAAATCAGTTGAATATTTCACAACCCCAAATATATCCTGTATTTTGCTTCAATTAATTTTGATTGCAATAAATATGTTACATTAATATTTGTTGCTTAGTTAATCTGCATTCGGCTTTGCCTAAATCAATTTTTTTTTAATATACAAAAGGTGTATCGACGGAGCTAGCAGAAAATTCTCAGGGAAGTGACTGAGAGCCTGGGGATGGGGACATTTTTGGAATTAACGTGGGAAATAGACCCTTAGGCATTCCTTCGCAAGGCTCCTAAAGAGGAGGATGCACGGGCTGCTCTCGTCAAAGTTTTATTAAAGTTTTAAAAAATGCACTTTTCTAATTTAATTAAAAAAGGAATATATTCTTAGTGGCTTTGTTATGTTTAGGTTGTTGTTTCAAATTTGAAATTTGTGTAATTATTATTATATGTTTTGACAAAGCCACGTGATTGTGATTGCCAAATATACGATTTTTATTTATTTATTTTTTTTTTATTTTTGGTTCCAATAAAATCAGTAAATATAATATACCAGAATGGAATATACCTAGCTTTGTCAGAGAACATTTTCAAAAGATCTAAGCTTAAATATTTTAATTAGTTAAGTAATAAAGAGCAATACGCAAACTATAAAACAAATGTAATATTTTAAATACAAATTGTTTTGAAAATTAAATCTCTTTTATAAACATAAACTAGGATTTAATGTAAGCTGTCTTTGATAGAGCTATTAAACAGACAAATAATAACTTGTTTAGACAATTAGATGACCCGGAGAGTCTCTATAAGTACAATTCGATAAAGGGAAAAAAGTTTTTTTAAAAAGTCAATCCCCAGCCGAGCCCATTTACAATCATCCGGGGAGTTACAATCCTTTAAAATTATGTTTAATATTAATCGAAGAGATTATTTAGCTAAACTATATATGATGAAATTTAGTAAAATATTTAACTAATCCAAACATTTCTTAGGGCGTTAATAAATCGTTACCTCCTTAAATTGCATCAATGATAAATAATTATCAAAGTACATCATTTTTTATATGTTCTAAATTAAACTTGTCTCTAAATTTAAATGGCAGTTATTGAATCTATTGAATGATATATTGAAATACTTCTTTCAGACTAGTCTTTTTTATGTAAATTAGATTGTACTGAGGTGCAGTTACGTATGTTTCTTCCAGTGAGGGTTCAGTTTTATTCTTGCTTCTTAGTTCGATTTCTTCTTCTTTAGCACTATACCCCCTAGCTAGTGTCCAGCTCTCTGGCACAAGGTACGAGGTACCAGTAAAAAGATAAATTATTATTTAAAGATTAACTACTTTAATTTGAACTTCCCCTTAATGTAACAAATAATTTATAAATTTATTTTGTTAGGCTTTTATTACACTGTCCACAACACAATTTATGAACCTGTTTCCCACCACACGTTTACCTGCTTCTTCAGTCTAAGGGAGACTACTTCGGCTTTTCTCCACTTAAATATCTCTAGCACGTCCTTCCCCTTCCCAAGACATTTGCTAGCCAATGCAAACAACAGAATTTGGTTAGTACAAATTAAATTGGGAAATTGTACGGTAGCACTTTAAAACTAGTCATTATTTTATGAGTATTTTATTCAAACTGCCTTATTAATTATAAATTTTTTTTAACGTGAACGTGACGCATCTGCCGATTCCACCAGTACCTTTTTTAAATTCTAAATTCTAAAGAAAAACTACACCCTAGTCCAATACGTACCCTTTACAAAATTTCTTATTGGCGTAATTAACTTCAGATTTCAACCTATTTTATATTTTTTTTTACTGTCGACATTTTAAAAAACCTAAACTTTGTCTTTTTTTGCTTATACTAACGTTTTCATGCATTTAACTTTATAATATATATATATATATATATATATATATATATATATATATATATATATATCAATAATCGTACGATTATATAACAGCAATCATACGATTATATAAAAGCAATAATACGATTATATAACAGCAACAATACGATTATATTACATCAATCTTAAAATTATAAAACCGTAGATTATTAATACCAACAAAAAAGCAGCGATCATACGAATATATAGCAACACCCAAAGAAATATATTGCTATTGAAGAGTAACAACAATAAGAATTCTTATTGCAACCATAGGAATAGAAAACAGCAATTATACGAATACTTAATCATATACGATATACAATCATTTAAATATAAACCCGACTATGCACGACTATGTAACATTAATTGTACAAATATATAACAGTAATTGTACGAATATATAAAAGCAATCGTACGAATATACAACAGCAATCGTATGAATATATAACAGAAATCGTAGGAATATATAAGAGTTAATATACGAATATATAACAGCAATCGTACGAACATATATCAGCAATCGTACGAATATATAACAGTAATTGTACGAATATATATCAGCAATCGTACGAATAATTAACAGCAATCGTACATATATATAATAGCAATCGTATGAATATATAACAACAATCGTACGAATATATAACAGCAATCGTGCGAATATGTAAAAGCAATCTTACGATTATATAACAGAAATCGTGCGAATATATAACAGCAATTGTACTAAAATATAACAACAATATGACACCAAAATAAGTTACTCTCTTACAAACCCTGGTCTTGTGATTACGTTCTTTCGTTGTTGGAATTGATAATTAAACTCCATTGAGAGTTTCTGCAGTGAGACAAGAATGGTCACTTTCTCAACTCTACCTTGGTTATTGCTACTAATTTATATAACAGAGAAAACTACGTAGGGGCAAAAAGAGAGAGAGAGAGAGAGAGAGAGAGAGAGAGAGAGAGAGAGAGAGAGAGAGGGGGGGAGATGTAGGAAGAGAGTGGGCGAAAAAAGTAATAAGAGTAGAAAAAAGAGACACGGTGAGATAGAGAAGGTTAACAGATGGATGGAGGGAGTTAATTATAGTGAGAAGGAGAAGAGGCAGAGAATGGTAGAAAGAGAGAGGAAGAGAGGGAGAGAAGTTTAAGGAGAAAGATATAGCGAAAGAGAGGGGGGACAGAGAGACGAGGTGCTAAAGAGAGAGGAAAGGGGAGTGAAGGAGAGACAGAGAGAAAAGTGAAAGGGGGGGAAAGAAAAATGAAGGTAGAGCTCCAGGGGGAGAGAAAGGGGTATTGTTCTTGTTTTTCTAAGAGAACAGTTTCTATGAGTTACTTGTTCATTGCTAGAAAACTATTATATAAATGAGTTATAAATTAGCTATGACAAAAAAATGGATAAAAAATCCACTCAAGTGTCAATTAAAACAATATTGCTCAGTATATAATCCAAAAAAATTCGAATTTAAGGGGTAATCTTTAAATGTTGAGATAATTGGCTCGTCATCCCTTATGGATGTAAAGCTAGAAACACAGCTGTCGTGTATATTCCCTTTGAAATGCTTTTACGTTTATAAGTCAAACCTGCAATACGAATATACAGCAAGTTTAAGCAGCTCTTTAAAACACCGTGATGTGTTTGCAATTAAATAGAGGTGGTAGTTATGTGCATTAGAATGTTAAAGGCTGCTGTAATATTTACACATCTGCTGTTACATGTTGCCAACGTTTCACCTATTAAAAAATTAACTCAAATATCAACCTCTTGATTACTTCTTTAAGGGAATGATTCAAATCTGAGACATGAGTACAATAACATCCCCGTAGGTCCCCTTTCTTGAATAGACTCAGAAAGGACTACAGGGTGCAATTCTGTGCATCTGTTTATGTAAATGTTTGGTTTGATTTTATTATTATGAAAATTATTGAACCAATAAAACTTATAACTGTTTGAAGCAACTGTGACGTAATGTTTATTTTTAAATAAATAAAACCTCTAAACCACAAATAACATTTATTTAAACCTTATGTACATTTCGATTGCCCATCAATCATCTTCAGAGGTATTTAAAAAATACAACTGAAGTTGTACAGTTAAAAATACAACTAAAAAAAAAAAAAAAAAAACTTAGTTGGCGTAAGTCGGTTGTATTTAAAACAGTTTCTACATGATCCTTGTGTAGCAAATTCTTAAAGCTTGTTAAGAAGATAATATTCGTCCCGACTGGTATATTATTTTTGCGCCAATAAAGTACGATTTAAAATGTATGAGAAACTATTTGTTTCTCAATATTGCATAAGTTGTTTGGTGAATAGAGACTTCACTTTCTTAACTACCAACACTAATATGAAGTCAGTGAATTTAACGCACGATACGTCTAACCACAATCGCCTCTATGAATCCAGTGAATTTAAAGCAAGATAGTCAGAGGCAATTGTTTACCCCCATGCTAAATTTTATTGGAATAGGTAATGAGTAATATATTATGTTAAATATTAGTAACCATAATATCTGTTAATGTAAAGAGATATAATGCTCTTAACAAAATGTAAAGTCGTTACAACAATTAATATTAATTTTTTAATCGTATAACAAAGGAAGGGAAAGTAGGTAAGGAATAAGTAAGTAGGTTCAGTGAATTTAACGCACGGTAATCAGAGGCAATTGGTTTCCCCAGGATAAAGTGTTTAAAAATATGTAATGAATAATATATTAGGTTAAATATTAGTAACCATAAAATCTGTTCATGTAAAGAGATATAATGCTCTTAACAAAATGTAAAGTCGTTACAACAATTAATATACATTTTTTAACCGTATAACAAAGAAAAGTAGATAAGGAATCATATTGTGCAGCAAATATTAAATTTATCTAAAATTAAATACTGCTCATTGAAGCTTTACAAAGATTAATTTAATTAAAACGTTATCCAGTTTCCTTCAATGCTTTGAGTTTTGAGATTAAAAATGCATTTTAATTCTGTTTCCTTTTGTAACAGTTTAGCGTGATGGAAAATCTACATTAGAATGCGAGCGTATATTATAAAGTAGCTAATTAAAATGAAGTTTACTAAAGCATAAACGTCGTTGCATCAAATATTTTCCAACAGAGTGCGCTTCTGTAGTAATTAGTTCAAAAGTAGAACTCCTAACATATTAAATATTTCAGCATAGTAAAGAAAACCTAATATTCGTAATAAATAAAACTCTTAAAGCTAACCCTTATCAAACATATTACGGGATATCTCGTCAGATTTTCGGGTAAGGAGTTTTAGGCAGTATATCTTGAGATGTAGTAAGTTCGAAAAAAAGTAATACAATTCTGGATAATGTCATCACGATATAAGATAACACATTGCATATATTCTATTATGCGTGATTCGTCAGTAATTCATTTTCATAACCGCGGGCAACATCTATGGAGTCTGTCTGCAGGGTTTGGCGTGAATTCTGAGAGCCCCTCCGACACTCGGTATCGCCTGTAGTGACTTTGTTTTCGCATTCTGTGTGTCTTGATATCTTCCCGTATGTCATTCTGATGTTATGATCTCAAAACTTCCTGTCTAACCCTCGTTACACCCAAAAAAGCTGCCTTTTTATAGTACCAAAACGTTTTGTTTTGTAAATATATATAAATTTATTTTTGTCCATCCCTACATGCATGTAATAATTTGAATTTAAATAGAGGAGTAAGTTAATCAAAATTTGATTTGACCTTAATTTACCGCTTCCAGTAAATTTCGATAAAAGTTAATAGAAACTTTTAATTAAACCCACTATGTTTCCTAGACACAAAAATAAGATTTATTAGAAACTTTTAAATAAACTCATGATGTTTCCTGGACACCAAAACAGGTTTTAAGGGATCGAAAAATAAAAAAATATTTTTTGTTTCATTACCTGGAAAAAGACAAACTTTTAGTAGACTAAGCTTTTGCGATGTTGCATAGCTGAGGTAAGCATAAATCTAATGACGCCTTGATCTATTCCTGAACTAGTTCGTACAATTGATGAGAACAGTTGAGTAGAATAACGGTAAAACTAAAGGAGGGGCATAAACATTTTTGCTGGTTTGGAATTATAGTTAGGATTAGGTTAGCGTGTAAGGGCCGTTCACGCTACTTTAGTAGTTTTCTGTATATTTACTGCTTATTTCAGCTTAATGTTGTTTGGACCTGCACTTTGACTCTCTACCAAGACACGAGAGTGAGTCCCTGCATTCATCATCTGCTGCAAGCAGACCGATGCAGATGGGCGTCTACCACTGTTAGTACCGTGTCGCCAGGACTTCCTGCCCGTTCCAGTGGCCTGCGAGGAGGACCAACAGCGTCTCTTTGGCGAGCTGCAGGAGAGACTTCGCAGCGGATTCCGATGCGTCGTCACCGTCAAGACATCAAGGGTGACGACTCGCAGCGGCCAGTGCAAGGACTGCGGGACCGTTGGACATGCGTCCAAGCGGTACGGCGGCTGTCCCAAGCACGAGTCCCGGCCCCGCCGACAAAAGAGGCAGAAGCAGACGCCCGCACCGAGAAGCGATCGCCAGGTCCTTGGGGGACCTCCAGTCTCCCCCAAGGTGCTGCCGCCAACTCCTGCGGACAGCAAAGAGGCTGCTTCGTCGTCGTCTTCGCCACCAGATACTGTTGCGGTATCCAAGAAGGCTGCTTCCGCTCGTAAGAGGAAGTACCGCAACACGGAGTACAGGGAGGATCCCGCTGCTGTGGCTACCGGCTGGGAGAGAGTGGGGCGTCGCCGCCGTCGGCCGAAGACCAAGCCGGCACGTGTCGAGGAGTTGAAGAGGAAGTACTTCTTCTGGGACTCCGAAGAAGCAAACGACACGTGTACTGAGCTGATCCCGGACGACGAGCTCACTACATCGTTTAAGGAAATAACTGAGCTCGTCCTAGCTCCGGGAGTCTGCATCCAGGACAAAGGATTCGCAGAAGACCACATCCAACTCTATGAAGACCTTATGAGGTACGATGTGGAAAAGGAGCTCAGGGCTAAACGCCGGTGGCGCATCAAGCAGCGGGCATGGCGAAGGCAACGACGCAGAGAAGCGAAGCAGCCTCCCTATTAAAATAAGTTATTTTCTGTATTAAGTAAATTGTATTTTTCTCATTTTTTCTAAATATATGTATAATTTTTGTAAAAATTCTTTGACAATATATTAGTCTTCACATTACCTATGTACCCGATATTTCTCCACTTCTTTAACAATGGCCGCTTGGATATAAAAGGTATTTTCGTGAGATAATTCTCCTTCTAACAGAATCTTATGAAATATTGTCAGATCGTGTACTGACATTACGAAATTCAAACTTATAAATTAGTTTTTATTGAATTGTATAAATGTTTGAGGTGCATAGTTTGGTTGGGGATAAAGTTGATTAAACAAATGATTGCAGACCATTTAAATGTAACTTTTCAAATTATTTTTTATTCAGGTAGATATCTTGCGAAACAATTACAAGCTACCAGATCATCTTGCAGTACCTCGAGGTATTAGGTTCTGGCTCTTAATTCAATTTTAGCCTTTATTCATATTTATCTAAAACTATTTTAAAAGAAATTTAGAATTATGAATAAAAATGACGTAGCTATAAGTATAATGGTATTTACCAAATCTTTATGTACATTCTACGAACTCAGGTAGCAAAATTAGAAGACTACTCTGTACTGAATTGCTGTCAATGCCTTTTTGTTATAGGTAGGGTATATACAGTTTAGGGTTTTAAACGGTTTCAAAATTTAAAGCTTTTGCACACACACACACACACACAAACACACAAACACACACACACACACACACACACACACACACACACACACACACACACACACACACACACACACACACACATAAAACAACAATTCAGAAAAATATTTCTTTAATGTGATATATAGGTGAATATTGTTTTATGTGTGTAATAATAGAGTTTTTTAAAATTTGTAATATAATATATATACACAAATAATATATATAATATATAATATTATAATATATTAATATTAATAATATAATAATATATTATAATATTTATAATATATATAATTTGTGTAATATATATATACACAAAAATATAATTCTTGTATTTGTATTTTGACTAGTTCTTTAATAATTCAGAAGAATACATATTGCGATATTTATATATATATATATATATATATATATATATATATATATATACTTTAGGTTTGTTATTATTGTGTTTTTAAAAACTAGGTATTTATATATTTTAATTGACTGTTTAATTAGTTAATATTTATGCTGCTACACAACAGTGAATATGACTCAACGCAATAAATAGAATACCAGTAGTCCCAAGAAAATTAATTTAATAAATATACAACAAGATGCACAATTCGGTCACGTTATCTTCAGATGTACTCATTTCATTCATATTAGTTTTATTTCCATGGGCGGAGTCGTATAGGAAATATGAATGTGAAAAAAATGGTTGTAAATAATAGAAACTCTTTGATGGAATTAGAGGTAAATTTTGCGGCGCGATAACTTCCCCTATATGTAACTTTCGGCCTAGACAATACTTTCTGCACAAGGGTAACTGTGCTTTTGCCAACCACACAATTTCTCTATATTGTTAACCGAATATTTCCCTACATGTAGATCGTAGGTGAGCACCATTAAATACTGTCTGGTAACTAACACAGTTAAAAAACTTAAGTTTATTACTTATTACACACATTTGTGAAAAAGCACAACCAAGTATTATAGAAATCACTTTAAAAAAAATTTCCGATAGCTCAATGAATAGAAAGTTTCAAGTTTCAAAAAAATATCGTTTATAAGAAAGGTAACAATTTTACAAAGCACTCGCATATCACAAAAATAATCTCAATGTTTGTAGTAAAACAAAATATATTTAAAATGATTTAATATTTACATATATAACAAGTGCAGTAAATTATTTACAGTTTTAGCGAATTCTTTAACAACTAATTATAGAAATAAAATAAAATTTACCGCAACAAAACACTTTTTTATGCAAATAATTTAATTCAAATACATTGAAGTTTATTATAGGCAAAAGGATTTTATAGGAAAACGTTAAAATGCTATGAAAACCTAAATATATCGGAACCTGTAATAGAGTGTTTCTATAGATTGCATCAGTCTACAAAAGCAAAACGACACACAGGTATATTTGCGGTATTAATTATGAAATTAGGTCTAGTATGTATTCATTTGAAGTCAGTAAAACAGGAGATTTAATAGTGTAACAGCAATGGTACAAAGTACTACGGAAATACCAATTTGAGACTGCGATAGGTTAACTAGCACTGATGCTTAATGCATACCTTGTGTGGAAAGTCTAGATAAATTAATTACTCCTCCATTAGCCTGTATAGAAGTTTGCAGCTCTACCTTGTGCGATCCTGGTGTAACTTAGTAATATATCGAATCCATTGGAACGTTATTCGAGGGTTCACATAGGAAATGGATTTTGCTTTGTTCATTTTTGTTATTGAATAAGTATCAAACACGCACTTGACTCCTGTTATTAAAAATTTACTCCTAGAACTTTATCGTAATATCAAATACAGTGAGTTTGTTTTATATTTTAAATATATTTCCCTAAGGCTTTGCTCGTGTTGTATATTATACTATGTAAGCAAAATTGCAAACATATCTCAGCCTAACTTTACACAGATGTTTATCGTCGTAAAGGTATTTCAAAACTGCAAATAATTTCAATCATTGGTCTTGTATCATTACAGGTTTACAACAATCGTGCCATGGATAGGCATCGTTAAGACCTGAAAACACTAAATGTCGTCGTTAGAGAGAAACAAGATTCCGAGGGAAATGGCTGGAAGCACTTTCGTTCCAAGCGTTTTTATGTAAAAAATTTCTTTCACTTTTAAAGTGAACGGCGTTAACATGTCTTGAAATATAGTTCAAGTCAAAAGATAGTAATCTGTACCTGACTCTCCTGTACTTCATTTTGCCTTTTTTTATATAAGAATGTACTATATTACATACCACAATATACTTACACACACACACATACACACACACACACACACATACACACACACACATATATATATATATATATATATATATATATATATATATATATATATATAAATCATATAATGTATATAAACCTATTATTTATTATTTTATTCCAGCAATACTGTTTTTTTTTATTTCACTTATCACATCCACCTTAATTATCTAATAAGAATCTTACATTTCCAAGTCGACTTTCGAGAACTATTAATAAACCTGTTCTCGAACTTGTTAGAAGATTTTTTAAAAAGTTTAAAATGTAATAGTTAATAGCTCTCAAATTTTGACTAGGAAATATACCCAATAATATTCTTGTTCAAGTACAAGTTTAAGTGATATTTTAATAATATATTTTATACCATAATATAATTTATTGAATGTGTCATCGATTTAATACTCGAATAAATATCAATACTCGGTGTCGGAAATTTATTGACTTTATTACTTATTTTGTCATGAATTTAGACTTGTAACCTACTAAAATATTTTGCTTTAACATATTTATGAATAACAATTAAGCACTATTACCAACTCCACTTACAGCTAGACACGTCATAAGACGAATTGTGTTTTACAAAACTTGAAATTTGAAACCATGACTTCATTTTTTATTTCTGTTTTTGTAAACTTCTGATTTCACGTTTTTGTGATATAGGCCTATCCTATCAACGTACATAGCCTTAAAATAGTCCTATAAAAGCCTTCATGCCTATGGGTAAAAGGGTATATGAAAATGTCACAGAAGACATATTTTGGAGCACTTAGATAATACTACATCTACAAGTGATGTTACTGTGAAAATCATTTTACCAGACCTAATAATGCCTTTTCATGGCCCTAAGACAAGTAAACTCTTACGGTTAAAGATACTTTCGTTTCCCGATAACGTTTAAATACGTCTAGCGATAAATATAATGTGAGACATGAATTGAGTTGTGTGTGATATTAAAAGATACCGAAAAATTAAGATATCCTAGCGGGTGAAAAAGAGACTAAAGAAAGAGGGTGAGAGACAGGCAGTAACATACGTGAGGAAGAGAGAAAACCAGACAAAATAAAAAACTCAAAGATTCCATACTAAGAAACACTTTCGTAAGCAAGACTTTTCCGGATCATTCAGTGATATTAGGGTAAGAATTAGATCCGCAACTGTGCATGGTTTTATTGAGTGAGAGATTGAATATGATTAGAACGAGATATATGTGATAAGGTTATGAAGAAGAAACAATCATACTGAATGTACACGTACTGAAACATATAGTGCTGAAAACATTGGTCCAAATAGATAGGTCTACGTGAAAAGGGAGAGGCGTAGGTCTGAAACAAATAAAACGTGAGAGAAAATTTAGAGGGAAATAAAAAAAATTGAGAGAAAGAGAATGTCTTTGGTCTGTTTTACCTGTTGTAATTTTTTGTGTTACACAGAAAGTAATGAGTTTCTTTATTGAGTTGTTAGTTACATACTGTATTTGTTGTACGTTTCGAATATAGAAAGAAGATGGATAAATCTGTTTAGATCTAGGTGTCTATCATTAACATTATATTATTTAACGATTTCTTTCGGTGGACAGTTAATTTAAGCCCTTTTGCAGTAAGGTAATTTGTAATAAACTGAATAATAACTTTACAGATTTAGTTATATATAGCCAAGTTACCTATTGAAGGAGTGTTGCGGGTTTCTAATCTGGCCACCCAGATATTGTCATAATAATAAAATATAAATGACACTTTGGCTGTTATGCTCGACTACGATTGGTGGGATGCATAATATATATCCTTAGTATGAAGGAGCTACTATAGCATCACTTTGTCCTATTCGCCATCTGGATCATAAAGATGGTCCTACACTTTAGAGACCTTCCTAATAAAATTAATAGATTGATAGGACTATGATGGGTAAACTTTTAAGAGAACGCTGTGAAGTCAGGCTCCCGTCTGAACAATCCTTACAATCTCATCAATGCTTTTTTGCACTGAATGATCTTGCTATTTGCCCCTTATTGTGTGCTTTAAAAAAATGTATTTGATTTTATATCAATATATTTGTAGTATTATTAAAACGAGAATAAAAATGAATACGATTTGTAGTACACTCTGGTCACAAAATACACATAAAAATTGAAATAATTAGGGTTTATATAATGTTGGTGTAATATTTACATAAATAAAACTAAATTATAATTATGGTAAAATAATTACATAAACAAAGGAATTCTTTATCTTTACGATTATCAGAGATAAGGTCACGTTTCAAAGAAACTACATTTTATTGACAGTTTTCAGAATAATGATGAAAGATTTGACTTGAAGTATAATTTTTCAATATCATAATATCAAGAGCCTAATAGCACGGTCTTTCAGATCATTAAAAGTATTGGATATTCAGACTTTTTTAAACCCTAGAATATCCGAGATTATAGAAAGAAATAATTAAAGTCAATTTACAAAATGTCTTAAATATAAACAGGTTTTCCGACACCAGTCAGTAGACCCAGGGAAAATGTTGATCCTTTACTTCAGAGATGATTATGCAGGAAACTGATATTTAAAAAAAAAAAGTATTACATTTTTTGAACATCGTACTTCATTCCATTTACAATATACACAATATATTCTTGCCAATTACAATAAAGTATTGAACGAAATATTTACAATTACCTTTTTATATAATATAAAAACTTATCATACAGTTGTCACAGAATCATACAAACTTTTACAAACGAAAGTCGATTAAACTCCAAGACTTTTTCAAACCTGCTTCCTCAGATCCTTCAAAGATATCCAATGAATGGTTTATTGGCTAGAGTAAATTGAATTATAGAGATACGCTTTCAATAAGGACCTTTTGAGCTGATGTTACTATAGTAAATATAAAAGCAGTCACTTTAATACGATTCTATCCAGTGAGAGATTGGAGACTGATATTGGTATTGCTTTGGAGGTATAAGCTTTGGAAGAAAAACAAGCATATTGAAGAAAAAAATTATTAATCTAATCCTAAATGGACATTTCATATGTGATCACATTATTCATAAAATTGTAATAATCTGTGTCAGATGATGACGACCTTTGACTTTAAAGAAACACATAATAGTGCCACAAATCCCAGACAGCTTTATTCGTATTATGTTTGACAGAGATTTGCAATTTTAGGAATACTTGTACTTTTAGTCAAAAATTCAAAAGTTAAAAATTTTCATGTTAACCTGGATATCTCTTCAACTAAGTTTGTTTCAACTGCTTCTCTTGAAATGACCTAGTGGTTACTAGCAAGGCTTTGGGATTGGATAGTGATAATGCTAAGGCCATGATAGAAGATAATGATTGTAAGTCTTTCACCCGCAACATTATGACCTTAAACGGGCCCTTGTATTCTACAATAATATTATGTTCTTGTAGTGGTTGAATAAATTTTAAGCCCATATCAGACTAAACAACAATTAATTAATTTATGAAATTTTATACCTAATATTAGGAACACAACTTAACTTATATAAAAGCATACAATAATATTTTAATTGGGTCTAATAATGAATACAGAGTTCGGAAATAGTATATTTACATTTAACACACTCTACATTGCAATTACTTTCTCTTTACATCTAAAATATTTTATATATCGACTTGCCGCTTCTAATAATTTCACATAATTTCTAGCCGCTTTACTCCTAGAAAGTTCTAGATCTGTCTGATTCGTCAGCGTAGAATGACAAGTAACCTTGTCAAACTGTGTACCGTAAATCACAAGAGAATATTATCAGTTACTATAATAATACACACATTAAGTTGGAGCAAGATTGCGCGTTGGGAAAGACTATGCACCAACATCTTTTTGTATATTAATAGCTAATTTGGTATTACTGTAACCTCACCAGTTTCAGCAGTATCGCGGAATTGCATTATCCGCTGATAGACTTTACACCAGCTGACTTTATTTTCATTTGACATTAAAACAATATTTTCTAATTAATAGATAAATGTTATTGTTGGGTATATTAAATGTACTGTATAAATTCTCTATTAACTACATTCTTTAAATGAAGGGTTCATTGTGTTAGCCAGTTGCTCTGACTATATCTTCTATATTTTTTAAGTTTTGTCTATTTGAATACCTGGAAATAAAAAAGGCGTTTTAGATAAAGTAACCAGTTATCATAATATATTCAATAAATTTTTCGATTTAAGAATAATGTTTTATTTGTTCCGTTTTAAACGTTCTCTTGTCTCTTACTTTACTCAGTCTAAAGTGTCCAAGGTCCATCCATCGGATTTCATCCAATCGTCTGCCTTTCATATCTCGATTTTATACCTTCTCTCCAAATAAGTCGAGGTCTTGATCTCTTTCTTCCACAGTAGAGCTTCCATTTTAGAATTTATTTAGAATGTCTATCCTCAGGTACGCAAAACATATTTATACTATTGTTGGCTACCCATAAAGTCAGCTATTGAATTCATAACTTTCATGGCTTCGGTTATTCGTCTGTAATTTACTCCCTCAAATCTAGTTCTACCCGTCTTACGTGTCCCAAAATCCTTTTGTTGCTTCTAGTTCTATCTTTTCCTTTTCTTTATATGAAATCCTCTACTGCTATAGGTGATTTTACTTTACGCAATTGTGTTAAATATGGTGCTTTTCTTCTCGTTTACAATCGATCAATCCCTAAGTATAGTATTAGGAAAAGTAATTGCTTCCCTCCTCTGGTTTCCGTAATGAAATTACAATTGGGTTAAATTTGAGAAGCCGCATCTAAAATATAAAGTAATAAAATGTGACGAAACAATTTAGTAAGAAAGAGAAAACGTTTTCAAGATATTACAAAATATACAATCCGCAATATCAACCAATTTAGGAGCTTCTTGTCGGTATCAAAATTCATTTTCTCTTATACTACGTTAAACATGAAAATTTAATGCAAAAACTCCCACCCGTATCAAAATTCCTGGGTAGTGAAAAGATATTATTTTTACGAGAATATAAGCAAAACATTCTATAATGAAAATTACATTACGTTTTCGCAACCAACCCTCTCAAGGTTGTGCAAGGCTCGAAGAATGGCATTCCAACGAACCTTCCGAGTGCTTTTTGTATACACAAGTGGCATCGTTATAACATGAACGCAATATGTTCACCAAGGTATATGTTTTAGTAGTAAAGTTTTACAACTTTTAATATATCTCAGTTTAAAACTTTAATCAAATTTAGGCCTACGTTAGGAAAAATAGATTGTTTAATTATAATAAATAGATCATTATTTAATTAGGCTGACGTTAACAGGTGTTATTTGTAAACAATATTCGAGCTGGCTTGTAAGTTAAGGTTACAAAATCAATAAATATACACCACTCACTTATTTAAATAAAACCTAATTTCACACTCGTTTCAGACTTTTATATCATCATCAGTGATACTACCAGAAACATATGGCTTGAATTATCCAGACATATTATGTAAAAGTTATATGTTTGTGGTAACCTCACTGATGATGATGACATTTTAAATTTAAACGCGTATGAATTAAAGTTTTATATTATTTTGTTGTGTATATTTATTGTGTTTATAGACTTTATTTGATTTTATTTTTTTTCCAACTAGTGTGATTGTCATCGCCAACCTAGGATTGGATATATTACTTAACATAGAATAACTAAAAGGAACACTACATCCTTGGTATCGAATACGGTATGACCAGGATAAAATTATTCCCTTACACTGAGATTTATTGTCACATGAGGAAGTGTACGTCTAAAGTAGACATATTCCCTAGCGCGGTCATGAAAACATGTTAGTAAAGAGCCCCTTTGCTTCTTTGTAGGAAGACTGATATAATACTATTAGTCTGATAAATATCTTTTGTACCTTAAAATGTGTAAAAAAAGAAAATTAAAACCTTTCCTGGGTAAAGTAGCTTGTATACTTACTACCCATAAGACCATCAGAGATGTACGTCCTAATATTAAATTAATTTGATAATTATATGTGTGTAAAAACCGTTGTACAAATGTATTATTTGATTAGGCTGGTGCAGCTTTGAGACCTACCACTCTAAGTATATGATCAAATCTGCCGCTTTGTTTGGAAAAACCCTACCTTAGCTAAACACTAGATTATTTCACAACTAATTTAGGTAGAAGTAAGCAAAGTAAATAATTTTGAACATATTTAAGAAGTATATAATACTTAAAGCTGAACTATTGTAAAACTCAGTGTTTTACAGAGCAAACGGAAGACCTCGAGGGAATGGATATTGGAAAAGATACCTATAAATACTAGTGAGCTATTAGTATACTAGTACTAGATAGCTATTTCTAGGGAAGAAATAGTAGCTATCCTTGTACTATGAGATGTTTTATGTGTTCAAAAAAGTTAGATTAACAGTTTATTTAGATATTTACATATATTAAATGACCAATTTTATTGTGTATATAATATATATATATATATATATATATATATATATAATATATATATATAATATATATATATATATATATATATATATATATATATATATATATATATATATATATATATATAACTGAATGTCGGGCCTCCCCCACTAGCAGGCCTATTGGTACACCTTTCTCATGACTTCTCGCGTTTAACTAATTAATATTTGTAAGCTTATAGTTAAAATATACAATATTATAACTTGTAGATCTTTTAAATTATATAAGGCATGAAATCAACAACTCGGTAAAGCCTTCTAAAACTAGAATAGTTGTAAATTTATTTACTCAATTGTTTTAAAAATACCTGAAAATTAATGTCATACATGGGAAAACTAGGCCGAATTATTGTTTTTTCTTACCAGTAAACACTGTCTACGTACCAGTGGAGGGTTATATTAAAAATTCCTATTGAAGCGAGAATTACAAATTCCGATTTGGGGGACAGTTTCGGAAATTATTCTCCTATAGGCGCAGCGGAGTTACATTGGAGAGAATATTGTGTTGCAAATAGAAAGGAATAATGAATTATTATTTCTTTAAATTTTAAGCTATAATTATATTATCAAACACAAGAATATTCAACTGAAATTGCCTGCAGTAGCGCTAACGTATAAATGGGAATAGTCGTTGATAATGGAACTTTGATACGCCCATTCTTATGCATAAAATAAATATTTTATATCATAGCCAAGTCTTTACTTATTGCTATACGTTACAACGTATAGGAAATATAAGAATGCACTTAGGTTTGTTAAATAATGTAAATTTCACACAATTTATCTCCCGCGTTATACTATATCTTATTGTAATATCAATCACTTGAATAATAAAATATAATTATTTTTATTTATTAGAATAAGTAAAACAAACAACTGCAAGTTTTGTTCTAATAAAAAGGATATTTATATACATCTTGGTTTACGAAACCAATAGGAAAATTTTCAGCTTGCGTTATCTTCCAATAACATTCTAGATCTTGGTTGTAACATCTTGCACAAGGAGTTTATTTTGAGGTTGTTTTTGTCTAGTTGCACTTGAGGGTTGAGGGACACTTCTTACTGATATTTCTTTCTCAGACTATAAATCTATCGATTCCCCATGAGTTGGAAGCTTTTGCAGATTGCAATTACTGATTACCGTTCTGAAACTCATTACAACTAACGATCTGCTAGCTCTACAGGATCATAGATCCATATCTGTTGGTTATTTTGGGAAGACTGAATGGTAGAGGATGGTGGATCACATAGTCTTGATGTTTAAAGTGTATTGACTGTAGAAAATAAAGTTACAACAGAATTTGTTTTGTCATCATATTGGTTTATCTGTTTGTGGAACCGTGATCGATTTAAACGTCTTTACCTCAACACGTCTGGGTAGGGGTGGTCATATCTCTCTATTTTGTTTAAGAGCGAGTATGCTCCAGGAAAGAGACGTTGTTACTATGTTATAATATTTTTATATTTTCAGTAGGAGTATTTATTATAACTTTTACTTAGACTTACCTAATCCCATCTAACCTTTCCTATCCTTTTTCTTATTAAGGACTGTAACTTGTACTAGGAGAGAGTTGGAACAAACTTTTTATGACCCAGATATAGAATAGGTCAACTTAATGCAATTGACTCATGGTGACACATAATCCATGACCACCAAAATCCTTTACCGGAGGTTTATATACCTATATAAATCTTTCCTATATTCAGTCTTTACATATCCTGTGTAAGCGGATATAGTCAATCTGACTAAAAAAATGTAAACTGCACGAGAATTGGCGAGAGAATATTTTTTGTTGTAATCGTTTCAACAACGCATTATTTTATTGCAATGTCCAAATCCGTTTCCTCCATCCCTTGGCCATCTTAACAATTGTGTTTGACTGAATAAAAATTCATTTTAGAAGATTAAATTCGTACACATTGTTTTTAACGCTTTGAGCAAGAGGGATAATGTGTATTTTGTGTTGTGCCATCATGAATGTTTTACCTGATTAAACTTTAGACTTTAGGATTCATGGCCATTCGTCAAAACTTTCGGTTATTTGCTACAAACCTCTCTTCACCCCAGTTGAAAGCAAGTATTAAGAGCAAGAACCCAGGGGAGTTCCTTCGCTAAGATTGAGGGGTTGATATCTGGACAGCTATGGTAACAAGAGCTCAAGGACCTTTCTGTAAGAGCTAGAACTTGCATCCACTAGAGATTAAACAGGTCACAACCCGTCCAGGGGTTAAACAAGCTGAGTTTCAAAACAGGTAGGAAGGTAAAAAAAAACCTTCCGAAAAAGCCTGGCTTTTAGCACGGTCATGATTGATTCGGTACTTGTATTGGAATTGAACATTATCCGGGCTCTGTTGGAATTACCTAAGGGTCGAACTCTCAGAATGGGTGATCTTAGACAGGAAATTCTGCAACCAGTAATCATCATCCTGCCCAATAGCCCGTGAAGGTTAGGATAATATGGTAATACAGAAATATTGTAATATATTCAGAAATATAATATTTGGACAAAATAATAAGTGGAAGCTAAAACGTTTAGAGATACATCATTTAACGAATAAAAGCGTTGCAGAAATATTTGTTGTAAGTGTTATTATATAGTATTCTGGTTTCTGAAGTGCATTAAATAATAAACGAAACATATTATAACTATAGGTATATTGTATAACGAAAATCTTCAAGTTAAGAAAATATTTGTAAATATTTAAACTGTAAGAGATCTTAGTAAACTGTCTCTAACTATCAAAGAATAGTCAGTTGTAAATGTTCCTGCCAAAAAGGGTTACTGCACGCACTTGATATACCATAAATAATAATACACTTCGAAAGGTTTCATTGTATTTAAACTACAAAGTTGGTCGACCACAGAAGAAGAGAGTTAGCTATACATCCAGGGAACCAAGTAGATTTAGGAATAATAATGTCTAGAGGTGCAGAAAAAGTATGACCAGTCAACACCTGCAGCTTGGGACACCTCCAGACGTTCCAACCCAAGCTAAGAGAAAGCTAAGAAAGGGACGTTCTGATAGCGCAGAATACAAATTAGTGGCATAAGGTAGCGAATTTAAGATTGAAGAGGGGATCCAACCCGAACGAAAACTATCCAAGAGAAACAGGAGAGAGTTAGTCAAATTTACCACTCGGGGAAATACACGTTAATATTGGTAACAGGTTCTAAATTAAAATGAAGGAATAAAGAGGTTAAATAACAGTAGTAAGTGATAATAAGAAAGGGAGATAATTAACTAGTAAGCGAAATTAAGTAAGGGAGATAATTAAGTAGTAAGTGATATTAAGTAAGGGAGATAATTAGCTAGTAAGCGGAATTAAGTAAGGGAGATAATTAAGTAGTAAGTGTTATTAAGTAAGGGAGATAATTAGCTAGTAAGCGGAATTAAGTAAGGGAGATAATTAAGTAGTAAGTGATATTAAGAAAGGGAGATAATTAACTAGTAAGCGGAATTAAGTAAGTGAGATAATTAATTAGTAAATGATATTAAGTAAGGTACATAATTAAGTAGTACGTGGAATTAAGTAAGCGAGATAATTAAGGAGTGAATGGTATTAAGTAAAGAACATAATTATGTAGTAAGTGGAATTAGGTAAGCGAGATAATTAAGTAGTAAGTGATATTAAGTGATGGGATATTAAGTAGTAAACCATATTATGTAAGGGAGATAATTAAGTAGTAAACCATAATAAGTAAGGGAGATAATTAATCAGTCAGTGTTATTAAGTAAGGAAGATACAGATAATTAAGTAGTGAGTTTTATATTACGGAAATAAAGTTCAGTTACGGACTAGAAGCATTTGTAGTAAATAGAGAAAGCTGAAATAAGGTGATGGGAAATATTAGTAAGTAAATGTGTAGCCAAGTGACGTGAAACAAGAATCCAACGTAATAAATAAGAGTAAAATCTATAAGTAATAATTGATATTGCATTTAAAGCTAATCCTCTAAAGTAAAAGACAATAACAATTTTCATACTTATGATTATGTTGATAAAATTTCAAGCCCGTATATATAAAAAATGTCAAATTCAGTGCAGTAGCATATACACACATCAAGATAAACAAGGTCATTTTATAAGATTTTATTAGTCGAGAAAATAAATTACAGAATTTTGATACCTACTGCAAATAAGAGCGAGACAAAATTAATAATGTATATCTACCTATAAGTGATACAACTTTGAACTCAGAACTAAAGTAATTCAGTTATTGTTGCATAACGCATCTATCTTGTTGTACGTGCCTATCTACCTCTGCAACCTATCTATCCGTGTTTAGTGTTAAACAAATTCCCTTTTTCAACTCTACGTTCCGTCAACCAAACATACAAGGTAGGTTAGCTTCACACTTGTACTGGGTTTATTCTGAATATTAGGTTTCTAGGTGTACTGTTAAGGTATATTCAGATAACTTGGGTTTTTTTATTTTTATGTGTTTAAATGTTATCACACTTTTTTAATACTCCCTGACGAAATCCATTTTTGTTTATATTGAGCACGGCACGTGCGTTATGATTTGATTTATTTCTTAAATGCAGCCGAAGGTCGCAGACAGTGCTACATTCATATAGACGCTTGCACATGAGCTTCAGCCGCCGCCGTGTGACTCTGCAGTTGTCGTAATTCAACAACCACCTGTGGACGAGAACATTCTCAGCGAGGAGAGCTGAGAACAATCTTTGGAGTTAATCAAAGCTGATAAACAAACAACAGAACGACGTAACAAAGGCGCGGTTAACCTATTACAGAACAAAAAGTTGTTTCGGCATAGGGCTAGGCCATAAAAAGGTGCAAAAACATAGTGAAATTTGAAATAAAGTTTGTGAAGGCAACAATGATAGGACCAGGTAACGATGACGCCTTCAAATGTAGAGCTATCAAATATTAAGAGAGAGCACTATAATAATGTTGTTCTTTTATTTTATTTAAATTATTTATTGTTAAACGTAATGCCCCATTAAAAAAAAAAATTAAATTATACTTGGTGCAATTCGAAAGCTAAAGGGCTCTTGGAGCTCCAATTTTCTTGATGATTAAACACTAACTAGCGTTGTGCGTGGTTGCGGCCTAGTTTATTCGGGTAGCCGCGGCAGTTATGGTTCGTAGCCTAGGTAACGGGCTTGCCGATACATATGAGGGTAAATGGAAGTCTCAGATAACAGAAGTGTTTCTTCCATCAGAGAAGTTACAAGTTGTCTAAAGTTCTCTGTGCTTCAAGAATATAATATTCATGCATGTTAAAATTTAAAATACTCTCTTTTCGTTAAGAAATGAAATAAAGTCATCGAAAAATACAAGATAAATAAATCGACTTCTGTGAAATCAAATTCACGTTTTTAACACATCACCTTATAGGGCAGTTTTTGTAGATTACGACAATCTATATTACTATTCATCCCTTCAAAACAGTTCTCAATCAATGAAGCCCATTTAAAGTCTAATTTTAGCGGTACAGCGTATTTCATAAAGTTTGAGCAGTAAGAAACAAATCATGCTTTTCAAAATTTCAAAGATGCTATTTAAAAGATATAAAATAGCGTTTGGTTAAGAGCAAAGTTAGGCGCTTTAATACCCCACCCCTCCCCAAGACCTATCAACATTATATCCAAACAATAAATGCGTGCAACGAAACTTTACAATAAATATCTGAACGTGAGAGTGTCATTAAAATTTTTAATGGATAAGTTTATTAATTTTAAATTTGTTTGGAAATTAGGTTATACTTAGTTTATATTTTATTCCGCGTTATTCCAAAGGTCCCAGTTGCCGTTACTAGGAACAATGTCCATCCCCCTATCAAAATCTACTATGGTTCTTAGCATGTTGTTTTGGAGGCGTATCTAGTAAGAATTAAAAGCGACTCTTAACGTTTTAGTAATTTCACAGAATAAAGACTCGTCCTTTTTTCTTAGCAAAGTGAATTAAAAAATGTATAAAAATCTTGTGACATAGCTTTTTTTCAAGTATGGATTACAGTTTATTTATTTTTACAGAAGATGTGTGAATCTTGAAACTCGCGATAAACCCAATAAGGCCCATTTGATTCACTTGTAAACAAATTCCATATATTCTGTCCGTACATGTTCTTTGTGTGTGTGTATCTATAATAAATAAATATTCTAAGTATCACATTTTACCCTTAGGGTAAGCAGGCAATGTTAGTGTAGGCCCTAGAGATATCTATTTTAAACCCTAGTATCAGGAGACTAACCATTAAATTAGTAGACTAGATTAAGGATGTTACATGACAATAAACGGTATAATAAAAATATATAATAAATTTCAATACACATTTAATAAATACAGTGTTAAACTGATCTCTCACTAGTCTCTTAGTGGTCGTTGGGTTCTTCTATAAAGTAGATGTATTAAAAAAGACTTGGTTAAAATTTATAAAAACTATGAATTTAATATAATAACTAATTCACTAGGTTATAGATGTTTTGTTTCCTGAATATTCTCTAATAACGTTAATACATGTTGTTTCTTCTCTTGGAATTCACTGATTGTTGGCAAATAACTTCTACACTTCACTTCTGCACAGTAATGTACTTAACATTGCTTTTCCTTTCATTTTAATATCTGCTTAATTGATTACTCGTCGCACTTTTATAAATTCTTTACAATAGTTGCTAATAAAACTCTGCTATAATTTCTGTAATTATTCTAAACCTAACATTGCATTTTTAAAAAAATTGCTTACAACCTCATCCCCTCCTCCCCAATACGTCTGAACTCACCAGAGGCTTCCATAACTTAGTCCAGTTTGCATTATTATTTTAGTTTTTCAGAAAGAGCATTGCCCCTCCCCACTTCCTTATGTATGTCAGCCAATCAGAGTTACCTTTTAAACATTTGGAATATATAGCGTTCGGTCAACGGTGTTCTGGTGTTTTGTGCTTTCTCATATACACCCTAATTGTATGAGTTCCCAAACTCCACCAGATGTTAACATTCCCATACGTACCCTGGATTTTCAGAAATACTTGATTGCTAGGAATATTCTACACCCTTATTTTGTCAACAAGTACTAAAGACGGGTTTATTACTCTAAAAGAAATTTACGCTCGTAAGGCCCACATTGTCATCATTTAGTATGCTACTTTTGACCTATCTTTCTTCAATATTTTTAACTTATGATTAATATTAATATAATTATTTCAATATTAACTAGTTTTTTCCATAATACGCTTCATATCTTTTTGTTATAATATATATATATATATATATATATATATATATATATATATATATATATATGCCGATACGTATTCCTTCAAGGATGGACAAATATGATGAATACTTACTATCTGGAGTACATCCGTTCATTCTGCAGTCCATAAATTATCAGTTCCGACGTTTCGCTAGAATCTCATCCAGCATTGACGAGGTGAACTCAACAACAGTAAAAGAGCGAGTCTACTATTGTTGGGTTCACCTCGTCAATGCTGGATGAGATTCTAGCGAAACGTCGGAACTGCGAATTTATGGACTGCAGAATGAACGGATGTACTCCAGATAGTAACTATTCATCATCATATATATATCACCTTATATTTAATTATCATCAAATTATAGGCTAAGTCATTGAATTCAGAGCGCACAACACTGGTACCTTAGATTTCTAGTTTTATCCATTAAGTTTGTAACTAATAATGTGAAAAGTACTACTGAACCAAGAAGATAAAATATTTAGCCAATCAAATAACACGGTAATTTTATTCACCCTTACAGCCTACTTATGTTGAAGGTAAACTAGGAATCCTGTTAGAGGATCTAACCCAGTTAGCAGTCTCACCCTTGGATCGAAATTTTATTCAACCCATCCTTAAAGCGTTGGCACGAATATTAAAACTCGTATCTTGTCCTCTAGAAGTTACTGCTGGAATGCCTTGCATTGTAACATGTTTCCCTTCGTTTTATTAGAGTGAAACGATAAATAAATCATATTTATTTTCAGTTGCGGTTTAATTGTCCACTCTTGAGTTTTCCATTGTTGCCAAGATGCTGTTACCTGTCTCAAAACGAATAAGTTGACAGTCATTTGTAATTACAACACAAATAATTGTAGGATTCCCAAAAATAACTCCTGAGTGAAAACTTCCCTTCGCCTGACTTGAGAGCAGTATGACATTGGGAAGACGACCATACTAATGCGATGTCACATTATACCCCTATTCCTAGTGCTAGGAGATAGGGGTAACACCTTAATCCTACCATACATAATTGATAGTCCGATCCTTAATCCTACTATAATCCATCTCCCCTTCCTTCTCCGAACTAGGTAGTGTAACGAGTGTATTTTCAACCCCAATGGAGTAAGTCTACTTCTGATCAATCACTTGGTGTGTCATAATATCTCCCTTATATGCTGCAACGCGGGATTTCCTATCAATGCCTATATTTACAATAATATCTTGACTTTGTAGGCGTAGAAATAACAATACTGTTTTCTAAGTATTATTCAGTTCAATGTTTTGATTACAACTTTATTTGTATGAAAAACCCAGTCGAGCTTTCGTGCACTTGCAAGCTACTCCAATCTCAAAACAAGCTTCCTCTCAAGCGATCAATGTGTAACGCTTGATTCTATTTAATTCTACTTAATTCTCTAATTCCAAATACAACACGTCGAGGTAAATGCCGGGAAACCTGACTCCCCTAAATAGCTTTAATTAAGCGTAGGGAGAACCAAAACAATTAAGTACTAAATGAATCAAATTCCCTTTTGTATGATTACAAGCGTGCGGTTGTACACAAGAGCACGCGTTAATTACAACAGCCAGGCATGTCTGATTTAACCGCAAGCTTCCATGTATGTTCGATTTGGAGCATTAAATTTAAACACAATTTTACATAACACTAAAGTGTAAAATAAAAAATGGATTGTAACTATTCCATTTTAAATTAAATCAATTCATGTCAGTGACGTAAATAATAATAATCCCAACTAAATGTTAAAGGTTTGTATGATTTTAGAAATATTAAAATATTTCTATATGAGATTTCTTGTTATCTTCATGTAATTTATAGAAACATTACTGAATCGATCTCTTTACGTTGTGAAAATTGTTTACTTACTGCCGATATTTTAAATACAGTTCAAACAGTTTCTGTACTATTCATTAAAAACTACAAAAACATTAATGTTTGTCATTACGAAATACTGTTGATATTGCAAGGATTAGGCTGTCATTGGAACTTAACATACTTAACTGCCAGTAGTGCATGAGCTCCTATGATCCGACGAACAATAGGTACAATTTTAGATTTATCTCTAGGAAACTTGATAATGGAAAGGGACATAGGGTGAACTGTATATCTGGTTAAAGGAGAGACATTTGTGTTCCTCTTATGTGTTACTTTAACCCTACCTGACTCTACCTACTCTTTCGTATCTTTACAAGGAGTCGAACCTTGTTCATGACCTTGATAGATCATAGATCTGCTTCAGATATGCGTCCTTGTGCACGGCCAAAAATTTAAAAAAACGACTAGAAATTTGTTTGACAAAACACGAAATTTAATTTTTTATAACTACGTATGTAGCCACATACGAGGTGAGACTATAAAGTAACGAGGCTGTTGGAGATGCTGTGTAAATCTCAAGGACACCTATCATATAGTCATCTTCCCTGACATATCCCCAACACATCCCAGCCGGTTTAACGACCTTAGCTTGTTCGGTCGGACTAAAGCATTTGTCAGTGTCGTAACGTGTTTTCTCACTCATCGGAAAAATGCTATGTGTTTTGATTGAGGAACGTTGCAACTTAAAATTCTGAATGAAACTTCGTAAATCAGCCCCAGATGTCCTTTCTCTACTGCAACAAGTGTGTGAGAAAGAATGTATGTGATCTCCACTGGTTTTTGACTGGTATTAACGATTTAAAGAAGGACGATGAGATGTTGAGGATGATCTACGGTCAGTACGACCATCACCTTTGAAAACACATCTGCACACTTTCAAGTGCAGAATTAAATCTGGTTTTGAAGATATATACTTTTCTTTCAAAAAATGCGTGTAATAAATGCTGAGACATTCGTCTGCTGTATTTGCGACCATAAAAGACCTAACTTTTTCTTGCAAGAGTTTATTGTTTCATTGGTTGTAAAGCTGTTGAATTTGCTCCCTGTAAGCTCAGCGTGTTGATTCTAAAAGAAAATGCCAGCTAGATATGATAACCTTGATAACTATTCTTCATCACATAAGAAGTTTTTCCAATCTCACTTTTTTTCCAGTTAATACCATTAAAGCTTCGGACCTCAGTTGGAAGAGTCGGGTGAAAGGTTTGACCCTAGATAACCATTTCACTTCTATATGTAAAAGAAGAGTTTTGAACTTGTCACCAAAATCATCCCTCTTCAAGTAGATTAAGGGATAATTTTAGGAAGTTAGATACCTGATAAAACGGAGATAAGATTTTCCGGTATGCCATTAGCAGGTAATGCTTCCCGGTGGATTACACCATCTATACTTCAGCATTCAGGAGCAAATTTCTTTATTTTTCCTGAGTGTTCTGTAAGTTTTCCCGACATAGCTTTTGCTCCATTAGTGCATAAACCAATACACTTTGACTAAGGAATACCTATTATGAACACATAATTTTATTTATGTTAAAAATGAGATTTGCTGTAGTGTAAAATTCAAGGGGTTTTAAAAACAAAAACTCTTCCATAACTTTTTCGTGCTAATCAAATCGTACAAATACAAATAGCTTTGCTATGTTTGTTATGCCAGTGCTTTCGTCTAGGACTTATACGAGGTGTAAAATATGTATTTTCTTGAAATTTTAAGTACTGTTGTTCTGCAATACTGTTAGAAATTTCGCCAATTCGCCAAATAGCTGTGTGTTTGACAATGGTATTTTTTATATTTCTTTGCCTGATTTTGCTCTTACACAGCTTAAACTGAATCTACAGCGGCCGGTAATAATAAAGTTTCACCTATTGTGTGACGCATTCCTTCTTATGCAATCCTATAACCAGCAAGGTAGGACGCCTTTATTAAGGTAGTGTCAGTATTTAGAATCCTTTTTCTTTCTTGAAAGAAGTATATTTTGAGTTAAAAATTCAATCTGCTCACAAACCAAAATAGAGTATTTTGTATTTTCATAACGCATCAGCAGATAATATATCATGCTTTGGTTCGAGAGCGTTTCAAAACAAACAGAAGTTAGTGATGTGCGTTTGACATTGTTTTCCGTGGCGGATTTTACAATAAAAGCAAAGTAAGTAGATTTCGTCGTATTTACGATTGGCTTGCGCTTTAGGTTTTTCAACACTATCATTTGAAGTCCCTTGGTTCACCAGAAACTGCTTCATAATTTATTATGGACGTACACAAAAACACACACAACTGTTATTGATGTTTAACACACCATGAAACCTTTATATTTATATCCTTAATCACCACTGTTTTCGACGTTGTCGTTGTTGTAAGTCAATCACGCTGTTGGTTTCAAACTGACGACCGCGAAGCTAGTGGAATGGAACAATACGTGAAGCATGGCAGAGGAGGGGATAGTGGTGGGACGAGCCAACGTTTCGTTCACCACCTGAAATCTTCCCGCGTATCAGTAGTAGTGCTCGTACCACAGATTGGGAACCCCTGTATTAGGTTATAACTTGCCTAAAAACTAGGTTATTTGATACAGTTTCGATTAATAATCTATTTATATATCTTCAATATTACTTTTTTTAGCTATCCATTCGGAATAGTTAGTGCTATTATTTATTGGAATTTATTGCACTAAATAGTATTTTTTTGAATTTACTTAACAGGGTCTTTCTTGACAATTACTATGTTTTCTTCGAATGGTAATTTTGGCTACAAATGGATACGCCCCACTCTGTGATCCGATACTGAGTAGTTTTACCTAAAGTAATACACCTAACTTAGGTAGAAATCTATTTTTATTTCCACTATAATAGGGGCGTCATTACGTAACTTTCCTAGTCGTAGCTCATTCCCTGCTTTCGTTTTTATAATTCTACTTACAAGACTTTACGACAGGTATCCAACACCTCATGTAGACAGTATACCTGCAACAGGTACACTCCATCGCCTCGTAATACACTCTACGATAATCAGGGAAGTATGGAAGCCTGATAGACGCTATTTTTGTAGTGTGAGGGTTTTCACTTCTTGCCATGATCCTATCTTGTCATATCATTCTTTGACGATGTTAGTAATTCCGTCAGAAATAAGCTTCAAATAAAAGCCAAACCAATACAACAATAACATTTTTTTCAAACTTTCTGTATTTTTTTGATACGCAGAGAATTTGAAACAAAATATGGAATGAGAATTTTTTTAATGGTTAGTGCGCAAAAGAAAAGAAGGTGACGTAAAGAGTTCTCGAATGTGGCTTCTATATTCTTAAACGAGGTACTAAGGCTGGTAGTATCTTGTAAAATAGTTAGAAAGAAAATCCTTGCATCTACCTCACCTAGGGAGGTGTGGAAATAATTATACTAATCATGTTTTGCTCATTAATTTATTATATTATGTTGTTGAGTTAATTATTTTTTTTTACAAAATGCTTAAGTGTTAATCCTAAACACTATGATTTACGTGTTAATAATTGTATTATTCAACTTATTACCAGTGATGACTAAATCATCAATATATATATATATATATATATATATATATATATATATATATATATATATATATATAGTAATATAGTAGAACCGTGATAAAGTAACAGTCTTCGCGCCGCCTTCACTATTTCATTTCCGTCTCTCAAAGCGTCCCTTTTACGTCCGTCCGTTTAAAACCGAATTAAATTACTGTCAAATACGGTAAACGACGAGCTTTAATCTATGTTAAGTTATTTCTCCTGAAGCAAATTTTTAATTTGAACTGTTATTTATTTGAAGTGGGGTCAGAAAACTACCACCCCATCTCATGAAGGGTGTCGGTTTCGCTGTCAATGTAGAGGGATTTATACTTGAATTAGTTAAATTCTTTGCTTTACTATCCCATTTAATATGTGTTTTTGTATCGGGATTAAAGTGTGCGAGGGGGCTTGTTCTGTTGAATGGACATAAATTCCAGTCAAAATGTAAATGAGGACATTACAATATAATGAGGATACTTAATAATAGAACATATATCCAAGTTTATAGTTGCCTGCAAATAGCTGTGTACGTGACCTTCAATCCCAGGGTTAGACAATAGAGGGTTTTGAAAGGGGGGGGGGGTAAATTAAGTCACTTATAAGAGCATGTTTTTTTTTAAATATGTATACTGCTCCCCAAGGTTTGTCCTCAAAATAAATTAATGGAATTCTTATCAACGTCTGCGCAAATCACTATAAAAGTAATAAACGTCCCTACTCAGCTAATTAAGTATTTGCCAAATACAGCGCCATTGAAGCAGAGGTTTACAGACATATATATTCACATAGACTAGTATAACATGAGTTAGGCAAGGACTAACAAAGATATAGTTTGTCAGACGAGTGATGAAACTTTCTTGGAAAAAACCGACACAAAAGGAAAGTTGCAGCATGCGCGGAACTGCTGATTATACCATCAAAACTGTCAGTATTGTGTCTCAGTGCATCTAATGAAGGGTGTCGGTTTCGCTGTCATTGTATAAGGATTTATACTTGAATTCGTGAAATTCTTTGCTTTAATATCCCATTTAATATGTGTTTTTGTATCGGGATTAAAGTGTGCGAGGGGGGCTTGGGCTGTTGTCATTGAAGCAGAGGTTTACAGACATATATATTCACATAGACTAGTATAACCTAAGTTATTGAAGGACTAGCAAAGATATAGTTTAAGATATAGAAGCGAAGATATAGAAGCGAATGATGAAACTTTCTTAGATAAAACCGACACACAAGGAAAGTTGTAGCATGCGCGGAACAACTGATTACACCATCAAAACTGTCAGTATTGTGTCTGAGTCCGTGTCGTTTGTATTGTTGTCTTTCTAAAAATATATCATTGTCCTATATTTGTTGTCTTCCGGTTCCTCGAGCTATCATTGACAGATAACATTATTATTATTTTTACTATTATTATTCTCGAGTATTAAACAAATCGATAGCAAAAATTAAGTTTAGAACAGTATCGTATATATTAAATAGTATTATACTAAAGTAATTTGGGAGAATAAGCGGCGGTTTGCTTATACATAAGCATTATTCTATATGATATCTTCTTATGTCCTAGGATATTTCTAAATAGCTTTAGACTCTGACAGATCAGTTGCAATAGTGTTTAAAGCCACGTAACTATATCTAAGGACTAATGTTTCATAGTCTATAGCAGGTGGATAGTATAGCAGTGATTATCCCACTCCGGCCGAGTAACCTTTCTCTCAGACTGCTACCCCCCTTCTATGCGCAGAGAGAGTTTCATAACTCATATCACCTTAACTACAATCCGGTATTCACCATGAGTAGAGTTCTAAAAAGACATATTAGGTAAGTCTATTAAAGTTTAAATATATCTTTATTTATTCAAACTAGATATTATCGAAGCATATTTCAATTCTGATTCCTGGTTAGTTTAATAATTTAATGTAGATGTACCTCATTAATGAAAAACAAATAAAACCAAATATCTATGTAATAGCACTAGATGGTCATCCCATCACACTAAAGTTTAGCAGATTAAAATAGTTTCACAACTAAACTAAGTGCTATAGTTACAATGATAGTATTGTGTTTTAAAATTACTTCCAAATTTTGGTATGGGAGGCAATGTGACTTGTGTAGGGAGGTGGAGTTGCCTAAGAGTTCTGCTAATTTATTGTACTGATTGTCTGAGCGCGATATTGTGTTCTCAGTTGCACAGACAAGAGTTCCTTGCCCCCTGAACTATTGCTGCAACGTGTGTCTTTCTTATTGTTTACATGTCATTGACTTCTCTCTGACGAGCTTCCTACCACTCACGGAGTTAGGAGTGAGAACTCTGCAGGTTGGAATAAGTTGTGTAGTTTCTTAATGATGTAATTAAATTGGTGCTAGTGTGTGTGGCTGTGTGTGTGTGTGTGTGTGTGTTTGTACATATGTGTGTGTTTGTGAGTGAGTGTGTGTGCGAGAGAGTGTGTGTGTGTGTGTGTCAGTGTGTGAGTTTCTGTGTGTGTGTGTGTGTTAGTGTGTGTGTTTGTGTTGTGAGTGTGTGTGTATGTGTGTGTGTGTGTGTGTGTTTGTGTGTGTGTGTATGTGTGTGTGTGTGTGTGTGTGTGTCAGGGTGTGAGTGTGTGTGTGTGTGTGTGTGTGTGTGTGTGTGTGTGTGTGTGTGTATGTGTGTGTGTGTGTGTGTGTGTGTGTGTGTGTGTGTGTGTGTGTGTGTGTGTGTGTGTGTGTGTGTGTGTGTTTTGTGTGTGTGATTTGGCGTGTTTTGGTTTTGGATATGTATAATGTTTTTTTTTTAGTTAACGAAACTTGCTTCACAACAATACACGGTTTGGAGGTAAAAACATGAACGTTTGGTTCAACGGAGTGAATTATACTTTTATTGACAAAAGGGCGTTGGCTTGTTTTATTGCTTAGGCAGGGCTTTTTCTTGAGGTTTCTCTTCCTATTATTTCCTTTTTATTTAAATTGATATATTTATACCCTTTAACTCTACACTTTTAATTATTTCACAAATGCTTAATATGTTCTTCTATGCATAGGCTAATCCTGCAAATTATTATTTCGTACAAACTAAATGCTGAAAGCAGTTGTAGCCCCTGAATGAACCTGAAATCTAGTTTGATACAAAACTAAAACTACAAATACGTTTCAAGTACAAAATAATATTGTACTAAACACGAGAGGTCTGGTTAATCAAATGGGTGAGGCTTTCCTGTAACACAGTGTGATCTACCCTTTAGTGTGCTGCGTCATTGCAGTGACACAAATGCTATGTTTTTCTTATTACACTGTTCGTATTTTTACCCACGCAGATCGAATGGCGGTTCCTATTATATATATATATATATATATATATATATATATATATATATATATATATATTAATATATATATATATATAAATTACGTTGGTCTTGTTTATTGCGTAATTATTTTACGCCTTAGAATCCTTTCATTAGAGTCAAGGCATCAACTATCGATCGTAATAGTTGGTTAGGCCTATCAATTGCTTTTTTATCGATCATAAAATCAAAACATTACGAATATTTTGAATCCTGAATCTGAATACGGCAATAGATAGTTAAAAGAGGATTTTTTAGAATTTCTTTTCTAATTCATTTATAGGCATAGAAGTATTGTCTGCTATAGGATGCTAAGTGTTAGTTATAAAGGGAATAACCCATAATGTCGCTTATTCCAACTTCGACAAGACTACTGGTGTATTGTGTGATGTATAATGTATACTTTAATGTATGGAACACGTTATAAATTATGCTGCATTTAAAATAGTCAGCTGTTGCTTGAACATTTCAATCCAAACTCCAATCCGCCCTTTTGGGTGTGACTCACGTTTTTAAAAATATGGAGCTAAACGGTCGACGGTTTATCTGTAAAAATACCCAATATAATATTGTATTTGTAACTTTTGAAGTAGAAGGATTGTCAATCACTTCGATTCCCTTTCCTAAACGGATTCAGAGTGAGCCCCAAAGACTTTACACTCGGGCAGCCCTATACAAATTGTACAAAAGCACTGAGTTCAGTTTCTGAGTGAAAATGGATATTTGTCTTCTCAAGTCACTACTTCTAATCTTTTAATTGGTTTTCTATAATAAAAGTTATTTAATTTTGTCTGCTGAAAGTTCTTATAACGCTTGAACGAACGATAAAGGAAATTGGAACGGTTCCATTTCTCGCATCTTAGTCATTTTATTTAGGAAAGAATTGAACAATGCAAGTGTTTTTTTCCTTAAAGATATAATTAAACTTTGCTTTTCATGAACGAATCACAAAATGTGTAAAGATATTGTGTGGGGATAAATATAGATTACACCTAGGCCTATATACACATGTAATAGTGATTTTTAAAATTTCTGTATACCTATAACAAAATGATACTGGTCGTAGATCATAATAAATCATCCTAATTTATTTATAAAAATAGTTAGTTATTATATTTTAGTTGGAGCTCAGCTTATAAGAATGTATTTCATACACACAGATTTTTGCTTGATCTCGTTAACTCTAAGGAATTTCTGATGGAATGTGCATGTTAGATACCTTTTTTAAATATATAAGAATATAAAGAGAAGGACTGGACAACAATCCCATTTATATTTAATTGTGAACAATAAATTCACTTGTTTCCATTTTTTTAATTCCAAATAAGGTTTTCCAACTTCATAGGAGTAGTACACCTGACGATGATGTTAGTGCGCCGTTATACGTACATAACGGTTTAACCTTTGTTGACTACTAATTGTTAATTAAAAGTTTTATTTTACAAAATGCATTTTGTGATACTTAGTTTTTATTTATTGAGGTCGATATGCTAAATAACATTCTTGTATATTATGTAACAGTATTACGTGTTACATAACTGGCTTACTTATTACATAACTAGCATGCATAGTAACACAGGATCACTACATATTACATAATGGGTATAAATGCTACATAACTGCCTTACAAGATAACAAAAGAAGAATAACATCATATACTAGACCCTTTTATTTGATAACATAGGGACAATACCTTATCACGTAAGAGGTAAACTTAGTAACGCAGGAAGAATAAATATTACATAAGAGGCAATGGTTTTTAAAAAGGCTTACTTGTTAACATAGGAAGAATAAATATTACATAGAAGACAATGTTTTATAAAAAGGCTTACTTGTTAACATAGGAAGAATTAATATTACATAAAAGGTAATGTTTTGTAAAAAGGGTAACTTGTTAACATAGGGAGAATAAATATAACATAAAAGGCAATGTTTTGTAAAAAGGCTAACTTGTTAACATAAGAAGAATAAATATTACATAAAATTAAATGTTTTGTAAAAAGGCTAACTTGTTAACATAGGAAGATTAAATATTACATAAAAGGCAATGTTTTGTAAAAAAGCTAACTTGTTAACATAGGAAGAATACATATTACATAAAAGGCAATGTTTTGTAAAAAGGCTAACTTGGTAACATAGGAAGAATAAATATAACATAAAAGGCAATGTTTTGTAAAAAGGCTAACTTGTTAACATAGGAAGAATTTATATTACATAAAAGGCAATGTTTTGTAAAAAGGCTAACTTGTTAACATAGGAAGATTAAATATTAAATAAAAGGCAATGTTTTGTAAAAAGGCTAACTTGTTAACATAGGAAGGATAAATATTACATAAAAGGCAATGTTTTTTAAAAAGGCTAACTTGTTAACATAGGAAGAATGAATATTACATATGAAGCACTGTAGCCTAAAAAGCTAACTTGATAATATAAAACGACTACATGTTACAAACAGGTGATCAATATATCATAGGAGTGATTGAATTTACACAGGAGGCTTCCGCGTCACGTAATATGCCTACATGTCTTCATAAGTTAAACTAAATGTTACAAAACCGTGATTTATATATAATTGTTACATAATAATATCTAAATGTTAATTTAACAGTAAATATTCTTAAAAACCATTACCCTGATGCACATATCAACAAGTGTGAAATCTCTCTATTACGTGTTATGTGTCTCTCTATTACCGCCGCATTATGTGTATTACTGTGGACAGTCGCCAGTGCCAAGACAAATAACAGGGAATATGTTTCATAAGGTATGCGTCCTCGAATGAGCCCAGAGCCGCAAAGTTACACCGTACTCCGATGTATTTAGGGATTTGAAATAAACCGAAAACGCCCCGTTTGCTTAGTTACTTGAGGTTTTGTGTAAGGTGAACACATACTGCGATTTTAGCAAAGTGGTCGAAGCAGCTGTGATGAGAAAAGGTCAAATACAAAGGGCACGACATGATACGGGAAATTTATAATAGCGCAAAAGGTTTGGTACAACATTACTGTTATATTTACGTTAAGACTTTATAGTGTAAGTGTGTATGTGTTTGTTTGTGTGTGTGTGTGTGTGTGTGTGTGCGCGCCACACATAATATCTCACTTCGCTCGGTATTTACCGGTTATCATCACGTCGAGGATGTATTCATAATTTTACCTTGCGAAATAGAATGTCTTTGAGAAGTAGGGAAATTACTACGATATCGTAAAAGCCCTAATACAAAAATAATTGAAAAAATGAAGAATAAAATTTCCAATAAAAGAAATGTCACTTAAACACACAGTGGATCCCAAATATTGTCAGAACTAACACTACGTATTTTATTCTGTTACATCAGCCTATGGAAGATGTAGGCTTCTCCAAACATTAACAGCTTTGATAAAATAAAGTTAGACAACATTTTTCTAAAGATATCTAACGTTTCTTTATCACGTTGAGTTTAAGAATCAGAAATGCTTTGGGTAACAATGTACGTATTTATACTGACAAAATCGCAATGCTGCTCTGCCATTCGGCTGCTTTAATAATAACATTACAATTTTGCAATTATATTTCGACGTAATAATGTTAAAATAGTTTTAATAAATTGACAAATTAACTAGTTAGGAAAATTAGTATTATATTACCGATACAATACGTAAGAGCACTCTCAGTGTGACGTCATTATTGAATCCATTAGTGTAGTGAACTTACTAAGCGTTAGTGTGAAGTAGGGCGAACAAGAAAGACTCAATCATCTTCTACAAAACAAATAATTCTTAAAGCATCTGGAAAACATAACGGCCGTATATATATTTCTTGTTTAAACTTTATGTAAGAAATTAGTTTTTCATATCCACTCAAGTTCATTATAATAGAGGTTAATACTGGTTTTTCAAATATAAATACATTTAAATAATTAATTTTACGTTTTATTTCATAAGCTAAAATAGTGATTATAACGCACAGGTTATTTCTCTCGCTCTCTCTCTCTCTCTCTCTCTCTCTCTCTCTCTATATATATATATATATATATATATATATATATATATATATATATGAAACAGTATTTGTAATTATTAATAGAAAAAACCTAAAATAAAATTATTTTTTAGGTGTACCTAAATTGAAATTGACTTTGACATTTTTGATTATATTAATTCTTTAAGCCGTATTGTCTAGTTATTATTTAATACATTGCTATTACTGACAAATTCCCTTAATTTTTGCCACTTTTTATAATCAAATTCGGGAGACATAATTAAAATTTTGTTTAGGCTGTTTAGGTTTACTATATCCCAAATTAACAGCAAAGTGAACTATCAGTAAATTGCTATACTCATAATGGTAGTTTTAATAAATATTTCATAATATTTCTTAAATAAGTTGGATTGGGTAATTGTTTATATTTTTTTATGGCGGTAATTATTTTTATTTGAATTGACTTATCTAAAGGATTTTCCCATTCCATTCAATACTGTTAGCTCTTGCTCCTTCTGCACCGGTTAGTATTTGGTCAACACCCACATGTTGGTTTCAGTATAATTATAGCGCTATAGAAATGTGACATAGAAGGCGGTAAGCTATGAAACTATTGTTTCATACAATCATTTTTACAAATTGCAGTTTAAAGTTCAGGCTATTCTGTGCTTTGCCCATCGGGGGATAATGCCCTGTCACGTACTTTATAAACTATAATTTAAGGTATTCCTCTTTAGAAATATAATGTGGATGAATAACTCTACGTAGGTCGTGTTTAATGACAAAAGATCTAAGGATTATAGGCCTAATTATATCTGATAATTATAACAATAACCGACACTAGCACTTTACCTGTAATAATACTCTTCGTTCATCGTGCTCGAGCCTATCGTATGTATTACAGGATATATTGTGAATAAAAACGCCTATTGAATAAATTAAATACATTTAGTATTGCATCTCCTTCATGCAAGAAACATTGTGGGCTGCTTAATCCTGTTGTTATCATTATATTGGAAACACATAACACGTCTCTCACGGGCCTCGGGTTGCCGAACCATAAGTAAGGTGTAGTTTAAAGGTGTCACTCAGTGAAAAAGTTTAAACTATTACAAACATTTCAAAGCAAGAATATTTATAAATACAAGACAATTTTAAATTCAAACTTTTCCCCTATATTTATGGTCCGCATTATCTGGCTGGTATTTCAGAGTTCAATATAACACTGCTTGAATTTACAATGACGAACTGTTCTGCCTTTAAGTTGAAGTCTCTCAGCTATTTTCAGCATTATCTAGAGCTAGTAAATCCGTGACCAACACAACTGCTTGCTTGGAAATTACAATGAAGAACTGATCTCGCCTTAAGTTAAAGTCTCTCAGCTCTAAGTAAAGTGTAAGATACGAGTTTTAATATTCTAGCGAACGCTTTCAAAAAGGGATGATTAAAATTTTACTCCGACAGTTGTCCTAGTTTAACTTTCGACAAAAGTGGACCGAAATAAGAAGTTGTGTTTGTGACTCCTTTTCTTCTTACAGGTCTTCATCTGAAAAAAATGAAAAATATTTAATTAAAAATATATGTATATAATAAAACTATTTCTTTCAATAAAAGCGCAACTCAGGGAATGTGACGCCTCTTCAACTAGAGAAATGTTAATTCAATTTCAAAGTGACGTAGCTCTAATGTGTTTGCCTATGTCTTATTACGCTATGCGTTACCACATATTATGCTTTAATAATATTCCATTACGTGAAAGACTGTCAATGTGAAGTTATGTTATTATTGGATATAAGACTACTATCATTGAACATCCGTGAGTATCTTTCGTGAATATCCATGTAAATTCAAAGCAGGCAGATCAGATCATAAAATGTGGTATCCTAAAGAGAAAAATATTGTCGTTTTGAATAAAATTTCATTCGTCGATATTTGCTGTTCATGACTCCAAAAAAAATAATACATATTTTTGACAGACTTTGAGGTATTGGAAAATTTTAAACAATGTATATATCGATTAGGATGATTATGAACGATTAAAATTTGTGGAAAAATTTAAAAGAGTATTTATTAGGAAGATTGTGTACGATTATAGTTTGTAGAAAAAGTGAAGAGGTTTACGAGTATAGTAAAGGAGTGAGGGAGGATTTGGAACAATATGGCGAAGCCTCCGGTGGATAGACAATGTGTGTGTTGGAGCAGGTGGATTAAGTTAATTGCGTTATGTGATATGGAGGGGTAGAGAATAATGGTGTAGCATAACATGTGTCGGAGCAGGCGTTAGAGTGAGGTGATAATACTTAGGGTCTCCTTCACGTGAGTCAATTGTCCACTGAAACGACTTCAGTTTATACCGATTGTGTCGGGTGCTGGGACTACGGAAAAACATTTACACCATGGAAGACGAAGAGTTTCGGACAATTGCTTAAAGAAGAACATCAAATTATGAAAATACCAAAAATCCAGAGCTTTTAAATTGTACGTCAAAATGTTCCTTCGGTCTCGTTTAGAATAATTAAAAACGTAAAATAACGAAATTATTGGGACTTAAGTAACTTGAATTTAAAGGTGTGGCTTAGGTTATTCCGTAATCATAGAGATATGTATGGCACCCATTCCCTCCACTAATATAAAGTTCAGCTAAGTAATTACTTCCTCCCATTGTGTCGCAGAAGCTTATAATTAAAGCTTTTGAAAATACTAGCAAGCAGTAAACAATTTTAATTTTCAATATGTCTTATTGAAGACAACAACAAAAAAATTAATTCAGTTCATGATCGAAGGCGAGTATATATCGTTCGATTTACAAGACTCAAAAGAATGTATAAATAAATTCAGTCTTGATTGAAAAATCGTGTACTTTTTAAATTCCTACCATTCATTCTCACTCTCCCTATTTCCGATATTTTGTTTAAATTTTCAATCGCTAGTAAAATCATTTTTAATCATTCACTCAAGTTCAAATATATGTTATAAATCTTATCGTGAAAGAGAATTGATATTAACGAATTTTTTCAAAAATTAATTTACTAGCGTTACCCTACTTTTTGGAATAAGAAAAGCAAATCAAACATCTTAATAATTATATTTCATTTATTGCAATGGTAGAGGATAAAATATTGTTTTTCTTCATTTCATTAGGCGTACGAACATACAAATTTTAGGTTTCCCTACACGTGAGCACGCAACATACAATTGTTCCTGGTAAAGGCTCGAATGGTCCAATTTAATCCAGCAATGGGCAATGGTTGATCTTGTGCCTTGTTTATGGTTATTTGGAATGTAAGACGCAAAGGAAATTGTAGTCGTTTGCAATCAGTAGGTAGATCTGATGAAATCACCGCTGGTGGCATTAGGACCATCTCTCCTTTGTACTTGCCTCCTATGATTTCTGCCTGGTTTAAGTTGGGTGTAATTATGTGGTTATTATTGTTCCGTTGCACAGTTTTAGTTGATTCAAATTTCACAAGAATATTATTGGCGATGCTACTTTTTATATCAATAAGTGTGACAGCAATAGTTGTACATAGAGTTTAGTAATTTGTAATAGTTTAAAACACTTCAAAATAAATTTTTATTTTTACAAATTGTTTATAATTTTTAAAAATTTAATTACAGTAACGCTAGTATATATACACATTTTATCGTTAGACCTTTAGAAGGCTGTACATTAAGCCATCCTAAGCCTCCGTGGCGATGCCCTGTGGATGGATATACACCAAACCTCACACGAAATATCCTTAGAATATGTTAAACAATCTTTCCAAGTTTCAATAATTTGTGGGCAACGATTTTGAAATTCATAAGCAACTAAACACACACACACACACACACACAAATCTATATATATATATATATATATATATACATCGGTTTTGAACAATCTCACGCCTCTGGGGTGGAACCCTGAAGATGGATCTACACCATACTTCACACGCACCATCCTTAGAGTATGTGAAACAAACCCTTCAAATTTCATCAACTTCTGTAAAGTTGGTAAAGCATCGATTAGATAGGCTACATACATACATGCGTACGTATATACATATGTTTATTAACCATACTATGCCTCTGGGGCAGAACCCTGTAGATAGATTTACACCAAACTTCACACAAACCATCCTAAGCATAAACTAAACAATACCTACAAATTTCATAATTTTTTGTTGAGTGGTTTAATCTTTCATAAGTTATATTCATACACACATATACAGATACATTCGTTTTTAAATCATCCTGTGCCTCTGGGGCGGAACCCCGTGTATGGATCTACAACAAACATCATAAGAACCATCCTGCAAATATGTTTAAAAAAATTCCCCAAATTTTATCAACCAATGTTAAGTGTTTTAGGCGTCTATAACACAAACAATCATTTATGTTTATATATATATATATATATATATATACGTATATGCTGACTAATACGTATTCCTTCACGGATGGAAAAATATGATGAATAGTTACTATCTGGAGTACATCCGTTCATTCTGCAGTCCATAACTTCGCAGTTCCGACGTTTTGCTAGAATCTCATCCAGCATTGACGAGGTGAACCCAATAACAGTAAAAGATCGAGCCCCGTCAATCCTGGATGAGATTCTAGCGAAACGTCAGAACTGCGAATTTATGGACTGCAGAATGAAAGGATGTACTCCAGATAGTAACTATTCATCATATATATATATATATATATATATATATATATATATATATATATATATAATATTCTAATAATATGTTCAATTTTAATAAAAACGTTTTCACAAAGTGATAAGGTATGCAACATAGTCATATGTGGTTTCAAATTAGGGATATTATTTCATTCCAAAAAACAGCTGAATATATGTTATAGCGTACGTCTTAGAACAGGTGTTTTAACGCAAAATCTGTCTTACTTTATTTACAATAATTGTAAATATTTAATAGGAGGTAAACAAAATACAATTTGCCCCTGTTGACCTAAGTAGTAATTGACTGAAGTTTTTTTTTTATAATACTTGTTTCATATCAAATACAACAGATAATTAATCTAATAATAAGTAATATCAAGTATTTCAGTGAAAAACTCGACAAAGGATTAAAATAATTGTTGCCAACATTGCACTTGAGGAACAGCCTCAGCACGAGTTTACCCACTAAGTTAGTTGGCAGCAATTAAAACTTTGTTATAAAGTGCTAAAAGGCTCAATACGTCTACAATGAGCGTCCCGTATGTTCCAAGAGGTTAGTAAATTCTATTTTTAACGCATTAAGATGAAATTTAATAAGTCGTTGCTTCTGAATCATTTTTGTTAAACACTACAAAGAAGAATGTATTTAATTTAGGTGTAAACATACAACTTCTACTATGACTAAAACGGACTTGATATTTTGATAATTAAAAAAAAACAAGTTTGTTGTAAGAAGCCCGTAATATACTTCGCATGTAGTGTTTTTCAACTTAACAAGTAGTAGTAAACAACTGTGACTCTCACATTGTTATGTTCGTACAAAAATGACTACTTCTATGGATAGAAATATTAATGATATAATGAAATGTTTCCCTGATTCAAATAAAAATTAATTGTAAACCAAAATTGAACGTTTTATTAAACAAAAACAAAGATAACGAGTATTTTTTCAGCTATAATTATGGTGGGAAAATAAGAGCCGACCCTTACAAAGCTTACTTAATGTTTCATAAAAATGACATGTTTCCACAACTTCTAGCAAAGTCTGTGATTGTTAGTTTTACCAACGTATAGGCATTTATTCAGAACTATAGTACGGGCGTTATCAAAGGGTTAAGGAAAAGAATTGGCAGAGCCTATTTAAACAGATTATTGTAAATTCATCATCCAAACTTAGAATCAACTATTAACTACTTTTGGGCTACTGTACTGGCTTAAAGCTCTTATTACTTTTATAAATTAACTTGAATAGGTCTATCAAATGGCAAGATAGTAGATATATTATTTCATTTTCCCCCACATAATGACACTTTAGCAAAGTACTAAATAAGGAATGTATATACAGGATTTATACACATACAAATTTTACACAGGCCTACATTCTAGTACTATAGTTTCCGAAAAAATTTATCCTGTACTGCTACCAGATCTAGGTGATCATGAATGAGAGTGGGTTACTTATAGTACTTTCATAACCCTGATCATAAACAAATATTGCAGGTGGTTGTAGATAATTTGAGATGCTTTCACATATAATTTTAGACAGTATATCCTTGATTATCAAAGCCCTGACTAATCTACTTGTGGGGTAACCCACGTAGACAAATAATGTATACATTAGTTAACACGTTTTATGTATATTGACAAACCTTAGCTACACGCTTTATTGGTTTTTTTAGGGAAATAAATGTTCTCAATAATACTATCCGTGGTAAAAAGCATTTAAATTAGTAAATGTATGAATTTGTGAATCTTTTATGAATTCGTTTAGTTGTCCTAAAGTTGTGTTTTTCGTACATAAGGGGTTTTAAACTATGCGACAAAAATTTACTTCCGGGTGTAGTTCCAATCCTCCTAAAGAAGGACACAGATGATGTTTAGTTTCTTTAAACAAACGATGAGACTAATGAACATTTATAGCGGGATTCCTTTCCTCAGACGTCCTGAAGCGTGACAGTTGTAGGAAAACCTCACTGCTCAGAAAGCTTTCCGGACACACCTAGAAATAAAATCCATTAATCGCCATTTATTGGACAGTCTGATCTAGAAGTAAAGTATATACAATGTCCTATGGTTGTAATAAAGTGGACAATATTTTCCAATTTGTATGTAGACAGTCATTTATTAAAAGTAAAGTAGACTACTGAAGCATTTGGACAAGAAACGTACTAGAATGGACTATCGTTTCATTTGCTCAAAGAAAATAATAGTATAAAATCCGGACATGTAAAGAGTATAACTCAGTGAATAATTTTAAAAAAGCACGGCTCATAAACCCATATACACTATTTACCATAGGTTACATAGCAACAAAAGTTCATTTTCTTAAAATTGTAATTTTCCTTTTATGTAACAATTTTAACTTTACCTTATGATTTATAAATGTGTAAATTCGAGAGCCCAGTCCATACCTTAGAAATGGATATTTCTTAAACAGCCTTTCCGTAACTTGCAGGAGTTCCCAGTAAGCTCTTCTACTAGATGGAATACAAGCACAGCCGACATTATAAGAAACAGGTTATATAAAAAAAAGTAGGTCAATTCCATCTAAGCTAACTTAAAATTGTGTTTTCAGTTACTTTATACTTTATAATTACAAATAATATGAATATACATATGACAGAATCACAATATGCAGTCGCAAAATAGAAAGTGAACTTTTGTTGCAATTTTCCCTTTTCCTCTCTTTGCAGTATATGGTGTTAGACTATTATTTTTGTTTGTTACTATTTAATCGCTTTCTTTTTTATTCGTTTCATATTTATGTAGCTTACGATGGTATATAATTTATATTTCTATCCATCTCTTGTAATGCTTCGTGAAGTCACCGATTTCTTGCTGGAAAAGTGAAAATTAACCGAAACTTCATTTTTAAAAAATTTAATATATATATATATATATATATATATATATATATATATATATATATATATATATATATATAATTGAACAATCTGTATTATATAAATTTCACCTTTAAAAATATTATTTCAGTGTGACTGGATAATAAAAAGGAATTTTAATAAAGATTGAAGAATTATATATGTGTGTGTGTGTGTGTGTGTGTGTAGGTAAAGTTTAATTTATTAGAAGGAATTAGAAAAGGTTTTAAAAATCAGAGCCTGTAGATGTGTATTGCCACTACAATACATTGGACCTAACGTATCACATATGCTAAGGTAAGAGGCCTTTTAGAAGAAAAGGGAAGAAACGCCGTTTATGAGGAAACAACTTTAACAGCTAGATTATCTTATAAAGTTCAGAAAATGTAGGATGTTTCATCTGATAATTTCGGAAGATAAAGAGTATATAAATATATATATATATATATATATATATAATTATAAATTATATCTATAAATAAATAAATGAATAAATATATATATATAAATATATATATATATATATATATATATATATATATATATATATATATATATATATATATATATATATATATATAACAAGCCTGAGGAATTGTTCTTACTATAGTTTCAATCTTTCTCCTCCTAAATATCCCGTTATTTCCATTTTCTAAATATAGAACTTGTTCTAGTGATGGATAACGCCGTCAAATTAAAACAAGACATATTAGACCACATTTTTATGTACATTAAATTGTAATTATGTAAAATCTTCAATATACATATGTTACTGAAATAGATGGAGGATCTTTTTATTACAAAGGGAAACTCTGAATTCGGTTCCAACCTATATATTTGCTCGAGGCAGTCAGAGCACCTTTTACTTAATCTGTAAGTAATTGTACTTTTTATATTAAATTATTAACTTAAATCTTTTCATTTTTTCCGCGGAATAATACTATATAATGTACATTAAAATGTTTGTAGTTATAAGAACAATAAACACAAACCGTTCTGCCTGAGGTATTAAAATGTTCTACAGTATTAGACTTGAAAATATAAATTAATTGATAATGAACCCCGACGCATAATAATTGATGGATGTTTATTCTCTACAGAATACTGCGAAAGTCATCAATCTTATGAGCAATTATAGAGTAATAAACTCTTCCTGTTCAGTATTGATGTAAAATTATGTTCATATAAAACCAGATATAAAGTCTATCTCTTTATATATATATATATATATATATATATATATATATATATATATATATATATATATATATATATACATATATATATATATATGTGTGTGTGTGTGTGTGTGTGTGTGTGTGTGTGTGTGTGTGTGTGTGTGTGTGTGTGTGTGTGTGTGTGTGTGTGTGTGTGTGTGTGTGTGTGTGTGTGTATGTGTGTGTGTGTGTGTGTGTGTGTGTGTGTGTTGATATTCATAGCTTTTATTGCCATGAATATACAGTAGAGTCTTGAAATTCAGGGTCACAATATATCCAGCTTCCGTCTAATTCGACCATATTTTATCTAATTAAAAAAAAATGTTAATCAGGGCTTCCAAGAAACTTGTAATCTATATGGTATGCAAAGTAAATGAGTCGGACTTCCAAGATATATTGATATCAATACGGTATGCAAAGGAGATGAATCTGGCTTCCAAGATATGTATTTATCGATACGGAATCCAAAGGAAGTGAGTCTAGCTTCAAAAATATGTGCATATAAAATTCTATAAACTTATTTATTGCATTTTTAATTAGAGTATTAGGGTTCAATAACTTTCCTATTTTTTCTAATGCACAGGAATGTATACCCGTGTAATGCAAGTTTTCGATAATCTTAGGGGGTATCGGACCCAACTACCTAAAATTATTGGGAGTCAACTGTATTTCATTGAATCTCCACAGAGGGAGAGTAAATATTCCAAGAATGGACCACTTGAAATATAAACAATTATTAATATTAGACAATCAAATAATTATTTATTAACCTCTTTTTAAACCTGTTATATTAACTCGGTTTATATTTTTCAATCAATTTAAACCTGTTTTTAATTCTATCTAAATTCAACAAATAACAAATACTTATCATGTAGATTCCTTAAACGAACGTGTGTCATTATTCCACTTGATGGGATAAACTAATTAGAAATCTTTTATAAAGAACGCTCTCATATATACGAGTCATCTAAAAATAAAGTAAAGTGACATTATATTTTGATAAACTGTAGAAAATTTATAAATACTAAAAAAAATATTATATATTCAAAAAAACATGTTTATAAATCTTAATCACATATACGTTGCTCACCAACCATCTTCAGAGGAAATAAAATACCCAATTCAATCTTCAAGTTTGTCTTTTGTAGCCTTTGTGGTCGGTTTTTTCGCAACCAAATTGTGTTCCAGGTTAATACAAATTATTAGTGGCTATAAATTTTTATGTTTTTTATTAATACTAATACTTTGCTTAAGAAAGCTAATATACTACGGAAAATATTCTCGCAAAAATAAAGAAGGCCAGATTGTTTAATTTATAGAAAAATTGACAAATAAAAAATTAAATTCTAATACATTTTATTTGGTACTACTAATATCCATAAAACAAAAGTTGGACAAATAAAAGATTACACGGACCATTTAAGTCACCGTGTTTGTCGAAATTAGTTTTTAAATGACAGTTGTACAACAAAAGGCATCTACTTGCCGAGATAAAATAACAGTAGCTAATTTCCCCAGAGCCTGGAGGAGATCCTTGCTGACGGATACCGCCGCCGCTGTCATGTCTTAGGTCGTCTGTAACTGACGTCACGCTCACTCCATTACCTACTAATGAAACGTTTATAAGATCAAAAGGAAACCGTCTGCTTGCCTCGCCTTAATGTGTAGTGAGACGGCCAGATTTGTCTCAAATGAGCAGATTTTGGTTTAAAACAAATTCTTAAAATATAATTGCTATTTCAATATAAAACCATTTAAAAGGATAGAAGTAGCGAACAACGCATGAAATGGGCCGGAATCTTGTCTGGTATGTGTAAACAAGCAATCTTGTCAGAATTGACTTGACCTTATTGTTAAAGGTTTGTATCAATTACAGGAAAATTATATTATTTAATCAGTATTTAAAATGAAAATAGTCTTTATAACTATCTAGAAATAATGAATCGATCTCTTAATCTCTAATTTTATTTTCAATACTCTGTGACTCAAAATCTATATATATATATATATATATATATATATATATATATATATATATATATAAATCAATATTGATTAAAAAATATAAACTATTGCTACAAAACAGTTACTCAACAATTACTTCGTTAATTTCATGATGAATATGTTTTATTTTGCGATTTCATTTGTTCCTTTTTAGAATGTAAAATTTCGGAGTCTTTCACTTTGATTTTCATTTGATTGTATATAAAATCAGATTCATCACAGATTAGTTTGCTCTTATTCTCTTGTTACAAATGTTAGTCTGCATTTCAGGTCAACCTGTTTGATACCGAAATTAGAATTACTAGTTTGTTTGTATTTAACGGTTAAATTTATAATTTTCGAGTTAGTATAAAATGAATATTTTAAACCATATTTATCAAAACGGAATACCCTATACAAAAGGGGATACTATTTTAATTTTCCCCTTAGTGTCTAATTATACTTTCATCTCACGTACAGGAAAGTTACTTAGACCAACTCATTGCATCAACGCCCCTGGCGGAAGTTCTAACACTTGTGCGACATGAATAATACATTTTTTTACTGGGAAGATTGATTGTGTGCGACAAAGTCTGGATTTATTACGGATTCAATTTTAAACAGTTCATTACTTCATGGAGATTTATTTTTGACAAATTAAAATTGATCGTACGTTTATTCTCTACATTTCTAAGTTTGTCGTTTCCCCTACAGTTGATCTTTTAAGGAAGGTATTGTAGTTTTTAATTTTACTTACACTTGTCCTCGCAGAAACTATACGTATCTCTGCACTACAGAGGGAAGCTTTATTGTATGTCACTCTATATCAATTACATTTCCAAACAATATGAATCTATTCGAACTGAGTGTGAGAATTTGACTTTCGTTGAGTAACATGACCACCTAGAATTTAGGACTTGGCCAAAACATATCTAATAAAGTGTTGACCTTATATATATATATATATGTATATATATATATATATATATATATATATATATATATATATATATATATATATATATAACCAATTCCTATCCTACATTCAACCCAATTCGAAAACAAATCTAATCTCATAATGTAATAAGCTACATGCAAACGTTATTTGTTGAAAGTTACAAAGATAAATTGAATATGTAATTTTGTGAATAAATACAGTCCCTGTCCTGTATTTAGAGAAACCTGAAAGGAACCTTGATTATAATGTATTGGAAAGGAATCACGGATGAATATGTACGGTAGCAAACCCGGCAACAGTAAAAGGTGATTAAAAATGATTTTACAAATTTGGAGTTTCCTATATTTTTTTTTTAAATGTGTTACAGATATTGTTTGAATGTTTATTAGTAGAGTAACACGTCATAAGTTATTCCTCCGCTGTCCTATATGACGTTTTGGTTATCCTGTGCACACATGATTTTCCAAAAGAAAAAATTAAGTATAGGGAACTTGAGGAGTCATGGAATTGCCGCGTTACGCCAATCCATTGTCCTGAATAGCGTTTATTGAGAAAATCCCGGGCAGAATTCAGATAAGGGGATGCACCATTTTTCACGAAGGAAACATTTCGTACAAGGTCATCTCAGTGATCTGTGTCTTAGAAAAGTTTATTAGCATATCCAGGTGTAGATAGCAATGGATAGACAACAGTAAACGATTGTTGGTTATGTCTTGTAAATAATTACCGTAAGCCTTTACTTCGCTCAAAGTACACGAGTTTAAAGGCTATCTTGAACTTATCTTGGTTCATGTTAATTTCTACTGTCCTAAATCCTACAGTTATATTTGTCTGCTTGGCAACTTGAGTAGAGGGTTGACTCGTCACTAAAAATGACGTCCAGGAAATGTTCGTCCTTATGTGCTAGATTTAACATTTCATCACATACGATTTTACGGGTCAAACACTCGTCACTGTGGTTTATTTGCTGTAAAATTGTCAATTCGTACATTTTGAATTAAATACGGCAAACAGTCATATGTGCCACCTAAATCTCACTGGAATTAAGCCGCGTTGATTTCCTATAACTTTGGACAATAGTTTGTCGGAATTGTTTCAACATGTTCGTCCTATGTGTGGTTTCTGATGGTTTCTTATGTCTTATCGAGCTTCCTGTTTCTACATAATATTTATGCCACTCATAATTGCTTGGCCTACTAGGAGGTTCTTTACCGTATTTGATACGGAAATTAAGTTGAACTGTTTGTTTGACTTTAATTCTTCAAACCATAACACACAGCTCTCACTCTCGGGACTAGGGAGCTATGTTACTATTGTCACTGCGTTACAACGTGTCATAGCATCTGACTTTACATGTCACTACAGTATGAACTATTCCTGGTCTGGAATGAAGAATGAAAATCTGTGGTGGAAAATTAATAAACGGAAATTAAAAAATGAAGAACTACTATTATGTCAGTTATGTGGTGGCAACATCATAGCCAAGCATATTCTGCTTGCATGGGATGAACGTGAATATAAACGAGTGCCTTTTACGTTAATATCTTTGAGGGAGTTGTAATGGGGTGTTGGAGGACGACGCCATGTCTGTTCACCGTGTTATTGCCTCCTAGCTTCCCATAATTATATTTTTTTAGTTATATTACTTTCGAAAAGCTTAGCTGGTTTTAACATTAGTTTAGTCTCAATTATAACTGTATGAAACAACTGAAGTGTAATGTTTATTTTTAAATAAATAAACACTCTAAACCACAAATAACTTTTATTTAAACCCTATGTACATTTCAATTGCACAGCAATCATCTTCAGAAGTATTTAAGAAATACAACTCTGAGTTGTATACAACAGAAGAGTTGAATTTTTTAAATACGTCTGAAGATGATTGCTGTGCAATTGATATGTACATAAGGTTTAAATAAAAGTTATTTGAGGTTTAGAGGTTTTATTTATTTAAAAATTAGTCACAATTATGTAAATAATCTAGTTTTTATGTTAATTATTAGTATTAGGATAGTTTGCATGTTATAATAAAGTTATCACTTTATTAATCAAAATAAATAGTTGTACGCGTTTAGACCTTACTTTTTGCGTTTACTAGTAGTAGTTAATATAAGTTTATAATGGCAATGGTAATCATATTTTATTTTTCGCAGGAAAATATCGTTATGGTGAAATTTAATTCAAGCGAACAATGCATAGTCAGAATCTCGTCTTTCCGTAATAAATTACAATAAAACTAGGTATATAGTTCTATTCAATCTTTCAATGAATTTTCTGATTTCTAATACCATTTTTAATAACGATGTGTATTATAATGAAGGTGTTATTTGACTATTCTTTATCGCAACACTGCCAGCATTAGTTTTTGGAAATATCAGTAACAATTTCTTTTCAGAGTTATAAGTAATGATTTTATGTCTTATAAAATATAAAGCAAAATTATATAAATATCCCCTCATAATTTTTTACGTAACAAATAGGAAAACTTTGAAAGTAAAAACGACAAATTTACTTTACAAATAATAACGAATAATTGCACAATAAGCGGATATTGTAGCTCTTCGCGGAGGTTTTACTGTTTCACGGATTGCAAAAAATTAAAAGCTTTGATATAATATAGAAATAAATATTTCATTAATTGCTGACTTAGGAGCAGCTTGGATCAATATAGTCTACGAAGCACCAAGTACATTTATGCTAGGTAAAATAAATGTTTATCTAGCCTATACATGAAAATACATGTTTATCTGAGATTTATATATATAATCTCAGTTACATATACTTATCTCTTCTGAAGCTTTACAAGTGATTTTAAGAAATTAACAAGGCAATAATTTATTTGCATGTATTAGAGGAAACGTGAGCCAACAATATTTTTGTACAGGTTAGAGAGATCTTTAGGGCCCTCAGGAGAAAAACAAGGTGTAATTGTGATTTCACAGACTAAAGCCGTGGCTCCCATATTGAGCAGGCATCTACTTCAGTTACCAAGGATCATTGTTAGAGATGCGGCAATACGCCTCAGATTTAAACGTCTAATTTAAAACTTAGATGAAATGTTCAGGACGTAAATTCAGGAATATTTAAGTACTTGATATATTCAAAATCAGAACCTACACAATGATGTAGTTTGAGGTGGAATTGTAAAATAATTGTTTTAAGAGTAGAAAGAGGCTTGGATGCTTAACAGACTTACTGTTCCGTCTTTACTTTTCATTTTGTAAATAGATTAGTTGATTAAAAAGGTAAACGTTTTGTGGGAATTAATGTCCACTACCTAGATAAGGCCTAACCCATATGTCCATTGACTATTTATGCACTTATGAAAAATAAAAGGTTGTGGGTCTGTACTGAATGAAGTTAAGGGAGATAAAAGCCGAGCGGCTGGGCGCTCCCTTGCAAAACTCTTTTCTTCCACTTTTCGCAAAGCACAACCACACTGTACTGAATTAGCCCGAATGATATGTGACAGTTTCTATGAAGAAAGAAAGATGGTAAAAAGAAGTAGAATTATAACTTGGACTATCTAGCTCTTTGGCTCTCCTCTAAGCTTAATACTACACAAAGAAAGATGGCTAATTAGTAGGATCTACACCACAAACCCAACCTCAAATATGTGACTACCGCCCGGGTAACTAGAGTCAGTGTGTGTGTGTGTGTGTGTGTGTGTGTGTGTGTGTGCGTGTGCGTGCGTGCGCGCGCGCGTGTGTGTGTGTGTGTGTGTGTGTTGTGTGTCAGTTGTGTGTGCTTGTGTGTGTGTGTGTGTGTGTGTTTGTGTGCGTGTGTGTATGTGTGTGTGTATGTGTGTGTGTGTGTGGGTGTGTGTGTGTGTGTGTGTGTGTGTGTGTGTGTGTCTGTGTGTGTCTGTGTGTGTTTGTGTGCGTGTGTGTATGTGTGTATGTGTGTGTGTGTGTGTGTGTGTGTGTGTGTGTGTGTGTGTGTGTGTGTGTGTGCGTGTGTGTGTGTGGTGTGTGTGTGTGTGTGTGTGTGTGTGTGTGTGTATGGTGTGGTGTGTGTGTGTGTGTGTGTGTGTGTGTGTGTGTGTGTGTGTGTGTGTGTGTGGTGTGTGGTGTGTGTGTGTGTGTGTGTGTGTGTATGTGTGTGTGTGTTTGGTGTGTGTGTGTGTGTGTGTGTGTGTGTGTGTGTGTGTGTGTGTGTGTGTGTGTGTAACTGTGTGTGTGTGTGTGTGTGTGTGTGTGTGTGTGTGTGTGTGTGTGTGTGTGTGTGTGTGTGTGTGTGTGTGTGTGTGTGTGTGTAACTGTGTGTGTGTGTGTGTGTGTGTGTGTGTGTGTGTGTGTGTGTGTGTGTGTGTGTGTGTGTGTGTGTGTGTGTGTGTGTGTGTGTGTGTGTGTGTGTGTGTGTGTGTGTGTGTGTGTGTGTGTGTGTGTGTGTGTGTGTGTGATTTGATAATGACGTTTTACAATTTTTTTTGTTTTGGCTTATGATAGGGAGCGATATAATATATTCGATATTATTTAATTGATGAAAAGTATTTAAATTTTTTCAGCTCTATGTTTGGTAAATGCTTTAGTGTTTGTGGTTTTAATACATATGCAGTGATACAGATTTTGGAATACTGTATTATTATTTACAAAATGTAGCACAGCAGAATGACATTAGGCTGATATTCAGGGAATGCTTTGAAAAAGCTTGATTGAAATCATTAAATCCAAATGTGCTTCCTTCAATAAGTTACTAAGAATTGTCAATGCTTGACGTTGTATTTCCATCTACCTGTCTGAAGTCGTTTTATATAATCTTTAACTTTAAAGACAAACTTTAATCAAAACATCTTGGTTGCATCTTAATAGCCTTCATCTAAATCTGACAAGCTTTTCTAATTCACTAATATATTTAGTGTGCCTTGATATAATAAGGTCATTAAAGAAATCGATTTGTGGTATAAATCTACACAGGGCAAATATTTAAGCTATTTGTGTAGGCCTACTAATAGATGTAGATAAATAAAAGTAAAACACAACATGTTAAATATATTTCAAATGTCTTTCTTTAATACTAACATACAGAGATATTTGTAGAAGTTCATTCTTTCTTATCATCCAAACCTATCTTATTTTGATTGCAGTGGGTATTTCTTGGTCTTTTTCAGTTTCTAATGCTGATTTTTTCCATACAAATTTTAGAAATACATATTTGTATTAGAGCTACCAGGAACAAAACACACACAACATATGTTTAATAAAACCCCAATACCAACGGCAAATAATTTTTGACCATATTACAGAATATACGAAAGATGGGTACAACTATTAATGCATAAACCAGGAATCTTGGAAAAGATGCGTAATGGATCCAGTTTTGACAGATGGTTAGGATAAGCTATGACGTCAAAACATTGCGACAGGGAAATATTAGCATTGCGACACTATGCCTTTAGAATTTACTCTAAGCTTTCTATTTGCAAAGCCGAGTAATTGCATGATCGGTTTCTCCTTATTAGTACAAGTCACCGCCATATTCTCAAAAAAAACCTCTGGAATTAAGCTTAAATTGAACTTATCATCACGGCAGGTAAAGTGTATAACCCTTTTTTGACCCATTAGATAAGGAAAATTCAAAAAATTGAATATTATTAGCAAAGAGCTTAGGGGTTCCTGGGAAGAAAAATGGAGTTTGGTTTATACGCTTTTATCGCTCATGTAATTTACCTCCTAACCTCGTCATTTGCTATTGTTTTCTCATGTTTTGCATATTTCGCTAATAGTATTCTTTGTGAAAGATAAAAACCTAATCGTATAGACAACTTGTTTCGAGACTCTGCCAACTTACCAAAGATGCTAACCTAGACGACAGTTACGAAGACGGATTAGTGCTATCGAAACGTTTGCTAAATGACGTTCTACGTGTATTTTAAATTCAGAATTTTGTTTATTAGAATTCATAATTACTGTAGAGTCCACAAGCTTTTTTTTTACTTGAAACGTACAATACCATAAGTGTACTGTTCTGACATATCTAAAATATTATCATTCAATAATGAGAATCGATCAAACTTGACATACTTCTATGTTGAACGTAGACTCCATAACACTTTCTAGTAACTATTCTTGTTTTTAAATCTAAAATCATTCGAATTTTAAAATTATAACAAATTGATTTAAAGAATATTTATTTATGCATAATATGGAACTATAAAAATGTAAACGATAAAATTACATTATACTTCTGGTTTTACTAAGGAATGATTTATAACCAATTCTGTAAACTAGAATCGATAAATATTAAACGCTTTTTAATTTGATTTCAACTTAGAAAAAGTTCGTTATTCTATCTCAGAGATATTTGGGAGAAGCGTTTATCTGGCTTGAGCAGAAGCTCTAGATAGCATTGCCTCTGATAATATGATTTCTATAGAAGCCTGAAGTAATCCATTTGAAGTAACGTCACAGATGAATAACTCGAACGAAAGATTATCTATTCACTTTATCCGTTTGGGCGAATAAAGCCGCTCTGTTAGAAAAACCTAAATACAATTGAAGGAATGCAATTAAATGATGAGAAACGTTGCGTTGAAGGAAAGTGATTTCATTTTGCGAAAATCTTTCAGTTTGAGTGATATAACTTTATATTTGTATGAGGTCACTGATGTGCGCAAATAGATCTTTTGCATTCATTGGATAGGAAAATTATAGAACATTGTGAAAATATGTATTAAATAGTGTGCAATGTTTAATTAATTCCTGAAATCATCAAGATCACATGGATTGAAATTTAATTATTAACTAGGAACAAAACCGAAACACTAAATTAAAAAGTGATTTTTTTTCTAATTTTTTCCATAAACAATAATAAGATATTCATTCTTTTTCTTCATATTTTGAGAACATTTTTTTAAAATTTAAATAAATTTAAATAAGAATATTTCTTTAATACAGGCAATAAATGAAACATTTATGTAAACAATGTATAATATAATGTTCTTTGTTAAAATGTTACTCTATTATATCAACTAGAAAAGTCCCTTTTCATTAAATTTGTGGTGTCGTTTATTAATTTTTGTTGTACAGTTACTCTTTATTCAATCAACTCTCTTCATCTTAGTTTCTAGCATGAAGAAATGTTCAACGCGATAATATCCTTCAAACCTTTTCTATCCGAAAATAAATAATGGTCGTTTACTTTTATGATATTTGGTTTTCGTCGTTTTATGCTCGTTTATCCTGTTTGTTGCTGGTCCTTAAACTTATCCAAGTATTAAATATGCTCACCCTGTTTGATTTGCTATTCATAACTGACATCAAACCACAGGCTGCCTTAATTGCTAAATGTTCAGTGTTTTCGCGACAACCTGTGTTTCCATATTAATTAAAACAACACCTCACCACAAATACAACAAATTTTATTTTAACCTTTAAAAAGGTTAAAATAAAATTTGTTGAATTTGTGGTGAGAGGTTGTTTAATTAATATAAACATTTACGCCACAGTTGCTTTAAGTTGTTGTCTGTGTTTCCATATTTCAAAAAGTAACAGAAATAATTTATTACCAAGCTTATAAAAATATGGAATATACTTTTGTAAGTACAGTCCCGGCAAAGATGACTGTAATTAATAGAATTTCGTTTGTTAACAATCCCCAGTGTTAACGGACCTATCCGACACTAAATAGAATGAATCTACTAAAATTAACGCTTTCTAGAAATATAAATCAACTTTAGTTATTCACCCAATCAAGGCCCTTTCTCAGTAGAGCTGTAATACAACAAAACCCATGAGGTATTTTTACATTACTGTACATCCTGGTGTTTTAAAACGTTAAGTGATTTTTGTTAGTGTTATAATATTCAACAACTACTTCCTTTAGTAACTACTGCTTACTACTCTTTCCCCTAACTGTCCACCTTGATGTTTTATCTCCCTATATTAACCTAATTTTTCTTTATTTACAATTTTATGAATTTTGAGGAAAAACAAATTTAATACCGATGAAGCCCAGAGATATCCAGAAGACGTTCTATGAGATTCATTCAATTTCCAAATTAATATTAGTAAAAAATATTTACCTTATTACCATTCTACATCACAGTGCCCGCATCGAATTCCCACTAGGATTGTTTGCTTTATTAATCTGTCAATACGTAGAGCGGAATTCAACTTCCGCCAATCGATAATGCAAGCGTCCGTTATGAATATTGAGAGACTGCGATAAGCGCAAGTGCTTCTGCTACATTAAATCATATTCAACAAACCAATTAATGCTATGACATGCTGTTCTCTCCTGTTAACGTTAAATACAATGATATATTATCGTACTGTTTTGCCAAGCTAGACTAGCGTATTATGCAATAATTGTATCGTTTTTCAATGAATATCAGTTAATTATTTGAGTATTTTAAATTGTGTAATATATCCATCATGTTTGTGAGTACTAGATATTTACTATTAATTTACAATTATTTTGAATATACGTAAGTTTTAATTTAAAACGTTGTTTATGAGCCTTTCTAAGTAAATCATAGTGAACAGGAACTCAATTGGAATGCACTTTTTCGATATTATATAATTCTCTATTTTCTCCCTTTCCTCCCTCTCCTTTTTCGCTCTCCACCCCTCTCTCCTTCGGTTTCTCTTCTTCTCTCTATGCCTTTCTCTCTTTCTCTTTTTACAAATTCGTTGACTTTTCATGGTCCGAGCTGGAAGGGGGTATTGAGGACGCTCCGCTTTGATAACGTATCAAATAGTTTTGAAACATACAGTTACAGAGCTAAGAGCCGTTGGGTTTTCGCTGAAATGTAGCCTCTGGTGTTTTGAAACCCTTTTGGAGAGGAAACTCTAGTGGTGTTCTCCAGATTAGTTGTCATAGAGCAATATTTAAAATAAATTTAAGTTAGTTAGAAAGTAGCAAATGAATAGTGCCTCAAATTAAAGTGTTTCAACAGTTTAGAGTGAAGATTAACTAAATTCATTTATAAAATTAAAATTGAACAGACTACTAAACAGTATTTTAAACAAAGTGTATGTTAATACCGAGAGTGAGATTAGTTTTAAAAATAGAGGCAGTGGTTAATCATTATTAAGGATCTAGATCCAGAATTTTAAAATAAAAAATTATAGAAGTCTCATTCGTGCGGTAACGCGTAACGCTTTGTTTCGGTCAAGAAGACACCAAGGAAGCGGGAAGAGGGAGTGGCGCCAACTCTGGACGAGTCCAAAAAAGACGGTCGCCAGCCGCAGGGAAAGAGAGACCATTCCAAAGCAACATGGTGCTCAGGAGCGAAGGGCGCAGATGTAGGGATGACCCCGAAAGGTCAAAATGTTCCTTCTCTCTTTCTAAAATAAATTATAATTTGTATGTTTCATTTTTTTGGAACGTTGAAATTTTAAAGTTTATATTTAAATAAATTTTCAAAAGATATGTATAATTTTAAGAAAGATATAAAATATTGAAAATGTTTTTTTGAAAAAAAAACTTTTGTAATTTAAAATGTCCGTTTTCTATTTGGTTTAAGACACCAAAGTCAAATATTAAGAGAGTTCATGGTAAAATAAAAGGATTGTTAAAATCAATAAATTGAAATGAAGTTTTTGAAAATGAATTAAAATCTTGTAGAGAAAAGTAAAATAAATTTTTGCAATTAATTTTGAAGTTTTCAATTGAAGAAAAAATTTAATAATAAATTTTAAAATTCAAATAATAACAAATTAGGGATAATATTTTATTCTAAATTAAAATTAAATTTATAGTAAATTTTGAAAATGATTGAAGGTAAGAAAAGCTCATATACAAATTTATTTGTATACACAAAAAGTTATAAAGTTTATACTGAAAGGTTAAAGAAATGAAAAAAAATCAAGAAGAGGTTAAAATATAAAATAATTACAAACTGTGCTGTGATAGAAATTATTAAAACAACATAAAAACAAAGTTTCTTACTAACTTGCAAACAAAACGGTGATTATTTCTATTTAAACAAACTTCTCACACAATCCTAAACTAAATGGTCACTAAGCCTCACTCTATCTCCATCTTTTCTGTCATATTTACTAAAGCACCGCTTTCAGCACTAAGCACCTATACTATCACAAAATCTCCCATTTCAGGACCAGGATAGCTCAATTCTCTACAATACACCTAAATTTTGTCTATACTTTGACCTTTCACAGTCGAATACGTGGCGCATACCTTTTAAACATTGATTTTAGTTCTTTGTTCAACTATATTTGTTTCTCTCTCCTTCATCCCCGTTCACTCTTGCTCCTTCTCACTCTTACTGTCTTATTCCTTGAAGCACCGTTTCCTATATTATCCCCCATTTTCAAAACCTGGAAAGTTTTACTCCTTTACAACAAATCTACCTATATATTGCCTACACCTTTACTCTTCCACTATCGTATACTACTTAAACACTATATGAATTATAGTTTCATTGTTTGACTATCGCTCTTTCTCTCTTCCTCGCTCTAGTTCGCTCTGTTTTTATCTGCGTTACTGACTCATTCAAAAAAGCGTTGTTCCCAGGCTACCTAAGGTATCTCCCTTTTCCAGGACCAGGATATCTTCACTTCTCTTCAACATATCCACCTGTATTCCACCTACTCTTAAAATCTTCTTTAGAAGTGGTCGTATTTCGTAAGCCTTAAACACTGTAATATGAAGTAGAGGATCCAAAGAACGGGAACCTCAAAGACAGATAGATAGATAGACCTACTTCCTTTTTTTTTAGGCATTGTTAACTTTAATGGTTTTAGGAGTTAGAACACCAAATAAATATAATATTAATTATAGTTAGTATAATCCTTTCCAAAACGTTTCTCACATTAACTCCAAAGAAATGATGTAACACATAGTTCCTTAGGTCTCGCATTCAAACGTTTACAGTCAAATGTTTTCTAATCACTTATCGAAGCTTTCTGACAATAGACACAAAGTTTGGGGTTGCATGCATGTAGGTACTAAAGTTAAATCTCAGTTCCCAATAAAGGGAGCTAAGCTGTCTTAACCAACAAAAAAATGCTCATCCAAAACAAAGTGGTGAGACAAAATTTTAAACGTTTTTACGATACTTTTGCATGAGTTTATAAGCATTATCTTACGATATAAAAACAAATATGTCCTTATGTTCTTTAAAATATTAAATTGATTAAAAACCATATTTATTAAATGTTAATTTACTCAATCTTCATTTCTAAAACAACGGATACATATTTCACGTTTTACACACCATTTACACAAGCCTTATAAATCTTAATCTGTTCTAAAGATAGCCCTGTATTTCCCGCTTCAATTGGTTTTATTATTTTTACATTTTTTTCTATCTACACCACTGCACCCGACATCGTTGTCTAGTAATGTTTTGGTTTATTAGTACTACTTGATTGATGTTGGTACTTCTGAAAAAAAATAATGCACTGTATTAAACAAAAAGCTTTACGCTACTTACAGAACTAATTACCGAGGGTTTCTGTTTAATAGAAAAATACCCATGGCATTACAAACTAGCTCAGGTGCTATTGCTAGTGAGACATAACATAACAGTCTTCCTAGATGGAAATTTTACTTTATCTTTTTCATTAAAAGCACTTAACCTTTTTCCTAATCAGTTTAACTAGGGTTCCTTCAAAGTCGGGGTGCCAAATTCACCCTGTCAGTGAAAGATTAGAGTAAAGTACCGTATTTGAAGATTTCAAAGTATAAATTTCAGGATAACCTCTCTTTGATTAGTAAAAACAGAAGAGTTTGAAGGTGGGAACTACTACGAGAGAAATCTGGACATATTTAGGGTGAGTGTTTTCAAAGGTAAACTGGATGTCAATAGCCTCCTAGAAAAGATGACGTTTGGAGAAATACCATAGTTGGGGCATAATCACGTAGTGAAGGCGAAGTACTGTACGCTCATAGCTTGCGTGAACAGGGCAGTCTCTCTGACGTAAACAGACCTTCATCACTACTATCATGTTATATTTCGAGTTAAGCTATTGCACACGGTCATGCAACCTTGCCAAAGTAATCGTAGTAGGGGTTGAGCAGGGCCTGTGTCTAGCGGCTGTCACGAAACATTCACCACTTATAGATTCTAGACTACAAAATTCACAGTAGATAAAAAATTGAGAAGTTTAATGGGAAACCATAAACTACATTCTGTACATTATTACATTACTACTATATAGACTTGATATTTTTCTAGTGTTTATATTTTTTTAAAATAATTTTTTATTTTAATTTGTTTTAATTTTTTTAAAGAAGAATTGAAAAGCAATTCTTGGCGATAGCGTCGTCTGAAATTCCGGGGACAATGATAATGTCTCCTATTACATCAGCCAGTGAACTATATTCTGCAGCAGGCTTTACTGATGACCGAGGCTCTTCTTCTTCTTCATTCTCATCATCCTCACTTAACTCATAGTGAGAGCTATTGAAGCAATGTCTTTCACAATATCCTGTACTGTTCGTACCTCACAAGACGCGATATTATCGTCAATTGATAATATCGTAGTAGTTTTCGTAGTCGGGAAAATTATCAAATATGACTTCCTCAGCTTTGTTGTCAGTACACGCCAGTGCGACTTCCTACTGAAAACTTTTGACACCCGCTTTTATGAAACAGTTTGTAAATACTTCAGGATGGACGTAACTCCATGCTGAAGCAATTTAATTAATAGCATCTAAAACGTTTACACTATGTTCCTGATTACCTTGTTCTATGACTCATAGATATCTTTGCAATATCCACTTACGGCAATTCTGCTTCACAACTTGTATTATCCCCTAGTCCATGGTTGTTGCCGATCAAGGGTCGAAAAACAGTTTTTTGAATGTGATGGAGAGATATAAATAAGTAGAAAATTGTGTTGATTCTTTGTTTGAAAACTGCTATTGAGCTGTTTTACCCATAAAACAAATAGTTTTCCTGTCATCCATGCATGGCAATGTGCAGCGTAATCGCATGTAAACCAACGAATATTTTTGAAACATAATGGTGACTTTGACTTTCCCAGGACCAAGAATTAAAATTTTTCCGAACGATTTGAATATCCGCACACTAATATAGGAAATCTCTCTTTACTTAGTTTTCCAACGTGACATTTTTCTTTCTTTTAAAGGGGCAAAATCAAGTGAACAGTAGACAAGTTAGTTCATTTTGTTCTAAGCAAACAGAAACGTACTGATGTAATCCAATGCAATGTAAATTAGGGACTCAATACATCATTGATGTAAACATCCTGATGTATAATTTGAGACAGTCTTTATCAAAGCTCTACTCTTTTTGCTACTGGATTCCGTTCCGTAATAAGCGTATCAAATCCATTGATGTATTATACACTACCGTGACTGCTGAACTCCATATAACTACTATAATGCTTCTTTACATGTAATTTATTGCTAAGCGGTAAAATTTACAATATTAGTCGAGAAACGTATGTAAAAAAAGCGTATTATGGGGATTTCAAATCGTACCATCCGCGAAAATTAGTGTGTTTTTAATGCTAAATGTTAGGATCCAAGAAAATAACCGTAAGCTGGAATTCGTCTTAAACGGGAGTCTTTGTCTGTGCGCGCGCGCGCGTGTGTGTGTGTGTATGTGTGTGTGTGTGTGTGTGTGTGTGTGTGTGTGTGTGTGTGTGTGTGTGTGTGTGTGTGTGTGTGTGTGTGTTTGTGTGTGTGTGCCTGGTCTGACTATTGAATACCTAGTCTGTTTATGAATGAAAGTTTTAATAAAACATTAATCTACAGTCCAATCCTCAGTCTTCAATGTACGAGCCATCGCTACAATCCGTCCCATTCGCTTTTTCCATAGGCAAAAGTAATGCTGGAGCATCTAGAAGTTACGCCGATTTTTCTTGTATATGTTAGATATAACTATTTTAGCATATTTTCGGTGACAACATTCGATCTCATAGAAAATCTGATATTGTACTATATTACATGTTATAGAACAGCTGTTTAAACACGCTGCTTAGTTCAATTTATTTATTGTACATTATTAGGTAAAAGGTTATAATGTATTTTTTATTAGGCAATACACATATTTGTTTATATTTTACTAACAATACTTTACATAATTGAATATGATGATGGTGAGTGGTATAATTGTACTCCAATCGATCTGCCTATACATTCTTTGTATACAGCTGAAATACAGTGTTACTACATTTTTGGAATGGATAGTTTACTTCTTTTGTCCACTAGAGCTATCTGGCAAATTGTACTTTTTATAATAATTGAATAAACCTTACAACATTTAATAGGTATCTTGTTCCAGTTATTATTACAAAATTAATTGTACATTATATAATTAACAATGCCCCAACGTCACAATACAAAATATTATTTAAAAAAACTATATTCAACAAAGTCATATAGGTACATTAAATCAATGTATATATTTTGGCATACATTTGATAAATAGCTATTACTTTAATAATAACCAGCATTCGGTGTATTGCGTAATAAACTAAGTACAATATAGAATGAGCCCACTGAATGTTTAACAATACCCTATATTAAATTAAATATAATTGAACAAAATGTTTGAAAAATATAGTTAGTAAGAGAAATAAACTTCTACTAACAACCAACCAAAATATATTGCAAAATCCAACTAAAATATGAAAAATACACTAAAATATTGTGTGATTTGGAAAGGCAGCGAACAAGAGACAACAGACACATTACAATAACGACATCACATCAACGATCTGAACGGCTACAACTCACTCAATAATAAGCATATCAATCAACATAACCAGCACACGCTACAAATTGTTCCAACATATCGCAATCGGATGTAAATGAGACGGGGTTATTGATCTATGAGGTAGTGAAGCTATATTAAATTACCAAAAATACTGAAATGGAATTCAAATATAATAAATAGGTTAGTTGAAAGATTGTTTAGCAAAGAACTATGCTCAGTATATTATACTACTATTGCAAGCCTACTTTTGTTTAAAATGAGGGTAATAATTTCTGAAAGTAAACTTTATAAAAAAAAAATTTTAACCCTAAAATGTTACAGCATTATATAGAAGTCTAGTAGAAGTGTCATGCTACAATATATATGCTCTTCAGATAGACTTTTAATAGGGTTTTATAGCGTAAAGGATTGAGGCAGAAGATTGAATAAAATACTCTATCTTGGAGAACCGTAGCAGGTCTAAATTTTATACGTACGTATTTTTAATTTAGCCCTACCCTATGACATAATCATACAGAAGTATTTACATTTAAGTACACTTTCCTGTGAAGGTAGGGAAAGGAAGAGCATTGGATTGGTGCAGCTGGAGAATTTCACAACCAAAAAACACACTGCTAATACGAAGTGATTAAGATTCATCGCTCGGGTGATCAGAAGCCTCAACAATTTTTCTATATTTTGCCAATTTAAAACACTCTTATGCAGCCGTGATTTATAATTCCCTTTGTCTACTATAACCAATGAGAATTCTTCCAATGAGTATTAACTTAACTTGTTTTCTATAGGTTATAGCTTGGGTATAAAGGCAACTTTTGTCCTTAGGCGTCAATACAACACCAGTTACCTACTAACGCCAGCAATTAAAACTTGAAAAGTACAAGTTACAGCAATATACATATTGAAAAACACGTTATTTAGGAAATGAATAAATGTGGTTACATTGAAAGGAATACTGGAAATTCATTAGCTGTTAGATGGAGGCTAATAAACAACAACGCCGGGAACTCAAGGGTTCTCTCTTACATTAGTAAATTTGAAAAAGCTGTTTTGGAAAGAATGTGAAAAAATAAAGTTCCTGAGAATTAAAGAGAAAAGATAACGAAAAAACGAAAAAGGAAGAAATATGAAAGGCAGAAAAATAGATTACAAATAATCCTATAATAAAATAAATACATGAATACACCAAATAAAATTAAAGGATATACAGCAAAACCTCCATATCCTTTAATACAAAAGGCCCTGCTGGCATTTATTGTATTGGCAGAGTGCCAGTCAATACAAATAAGTTTAAAACAACACAAATTTTTTTTTTAAATCTCTTCACCTTGAAATCAAGCTGTAACCATTAAAAACAACTCAGTAGCAGTTATATTCGAAAGTCGTTATAGGACGGTATAACGTCTGTGTCCCCAAACATCGAACATTACTGCTAACGTTAAACATAAAAATGTAATATGAAACCTTTATTGTTAAAGCTGCATAATGTTACGAAACACTTTGTAAAGGTTAAATATAGTCAGAAAAGTGGAACCCGATTTATCAGGTGGTCACAACGTATTATTACCCCATATTTTTGCACAGCTCAAGTTGTACCATATTACCCTGCAGCTGAAGCTGATAATGAGCACGCAAGGCGGGAACTGGTTGACACGCCACAACGGATGTTTATTTGTAGAGTTGGATGTTCACTAGAGTTAAACATTTTTAGTTAGAATATAACAGTTTAGTTATATTTCGCTATGAAATAGGTGTCATAGTAGACAACTATTGTTATTACCGGCAGAGAAAACAGTTTAGACTATTAATAATGAAGGCAATTTAAATTATTAATTGGTTTCAAAGATGGTTTCTTAGGACATTTCATAATGGCCCTTATATCAATGAACAAAGTTTGGAAATAGGAGTAATAAAAATAATACGTGTGTTAACAATAGTATTATTCGGTGTCCCTCAGATTGAGGTTTTGTAGTAAATGAGTTTTAACATAAACTATATTCGAATAAACGCGAATATTATTAAATAGGGTAGTTTTATAATACTCATAGGTGGGGCTATTATATCAGAAACCTTCACAATCTAAACCCTAAATTGCAACAAACTAATTTATGTAGGTATACAAGTTATTTCTTTAGCTTTGATTTTTATTTATAAAGACTTTTTACTATATATCAAAGGGACTATCAAATTAATACGCAAAATTAAAACCGAAGGATCTGCACTTATCAATGTTCATGCCTAACCTGAGATGGCGTACTCCTATGTAGTCAATTTTCATTTTATAGCTGACCAATAAAAACCCAAAACTAAAGTCACCTTATAATCATAGGAAAAGAAACAGATATATTAAGGCTCGCAACAATTACGTAATCAACATTCCGATGGAACATGCGTCTACTACTAAGTTGCCATAATCCGTAATAGTTACAGAATCAATTACATAGTGAGCTTATAACCTATCTATCACCAATGATGACAAGGCATACAGAAACCAGTCGGATTATAATAAACAATGATATTGTGAGAATTGAGTAGATATATCGGTATGAGTTTCCTAGCGTAGAACTATCTCACAATTCAGCCCAAAAGCATAACATCTGAAGAGCATTGTTCCAATAAGAGGGTGATAAATTTAAAGCAGGAAGTTAGAGATCCTATTGTAAGATGACCTCATTATCACGCCCTAGTCATTAGTTACCGTATTGTATTAGAAGGAACAGAGACAATCAATACATACCTCTGTTGTACTATTACCGGTATCTTGGAGTTAGGCTTCGCTAATCTTCTTGTGTACGTAACACTAAACTAATAATGAAAGGCACAAAACCTTATCTGTGTTGTAAACGGTTATTTCGTCCCAAGAGGTGATGAAACACGTTTCTAAAGCGTTAAAGTTTTCTCGCAGCCAGTCGTCGACTAGTTCACTAGACTTGGACAGCTGTTCTGATTAGGTCTCGTGTACAATATTGTCTGCCGCACAGCTGTTCCTGGTTTGGTCCATACTTTATGTACATTACAACAAACAAGTAGCTTACACCTTTCTAAATTAAGTTTTACCTGAGTATTAAATGTGAAGGTTAGTTAGAGAATAAATGGCGATTCGATTTCTTCTTTCCTTATGTATAAGAACTAAACTAACGTTTTGGAGAACAAAATATTTATTTGTAAATAATAAACGTTATGAATTGTGTTTATCTGAATCAGTAACTCAAGTCCCAATAAGGAAAATGGCAATAAAAAAAGCAAGAATAAAAAATGAAATCCATAGTAGCTTGTTAATGTACACAGAAATATATTTGGCCAATTTAACCTTCACCCGAAAACATTTTTAACCATAAAATATCAAAATTATTTTACTACTAGAATTATTATTAAATGAATGTGGTAATAAAATGACTCCATTATTTATTTACGTAAGCAATGTAATGTTTTAACGACTTCCATAATTACTAAATAAATAACTCTATAAAGAAAGTTTTACTATAATGACTCTAAAAAAATTACTCCAAAATTGAATACAAATTAAAATTTGGAATCTGCAACTTTCAATCCGTTTAATCTAAATCTGACAGATGAATAATCTGTGTTCAAAGAATCAATGGCAACTTTGATGTAAGTGCATTCAGAATCAAACGCTAAAGTCTTCATTCAGTAATGTTACAGGAAAATAAATACTTCTGCTTACCTGAGAGTGTTAGCTCGGAGCAAGTAATCACTTTAAGCTCAGACAAAGGCATCTGCGTTCAAAGTTAAACTCTGTGAATCAAGTCAGTTTGGGTTTTGGTAATGTTTTGGAAGTGCCTTTATCAGAAAGTGAAATATTGTTTCTCCAGGCGGTGGACTTTCGTAGGTTATTACAGAATGTACAAACGTTGCGACCTTTCCCTTGGCGGTGTTTAGGGAAAACCGCCCTAAATATCAGGAGGGGCTTAATGGTACTCTGTTGGAGATATCTGCGATCCTTGCCGACGGCGACAAAACCTTCCTTTGGCCTTTCAGGTCTACTTCGGCACATGAATAAAAAAAGTTATTACAGTAATACATTATAAAGTAATAAATGTTTATGTAATAAAACAATTTTGATTGTTTATAAAAAAAAATATTGAATTAAAATTATTTTAAACTCAAAGAAGAAAAAATCTCAATGTTCTATAACAAATTTTTTATGGTAATATTGATATTTTACACATTTTAAATCGATTAAAATAATAATAAAAAGATAATAGGCCTCTAAGTTTAAAAATAAATAAAATAATAAGCCATGCGATTTTAATTCTTACATTTCTTTAAAAATACACAGGATATACAATACCCAACGGAGGATATAGTTAATCACAATTTCGCTAGATAAATATTCCTTTTTATAAATATCTTTCGTGCGACAATAGGAAATACTCTTACCACAACAAATAGCTGTTAACATCTCGTCTCTTCCTAGAATTTTATACTGAATTTGGTTTAGTTTAGCAGGTCAATCTCACTTTTAAATATTTCGGTGGAATAGAGTTTGTTAAAACCTTATGTTAGCTTTTTTTAATGTTAAAAATCAATTTATAAACTCAATGGCGAATACGTTTTACAAGTTAAATATAAGAATTTATTGTAATAATTATATAACGAATATCTTTGGAATTTAATCCAAGAAGGGAAATACGTTGAATAACACCTAAAATCTGTAGATCTAGAAAGATATATATTTGGGTTTCATTACCAATGAAGTTGTAATACCTATTTCGTTTTGTAGTTTGTCCTCCTCAAAGGATTCTCCCTCGAGTGTATAAGTATGACCGACGATAAATGATTTAGGCAACTATTGACAATAGAGTTTGGAAAGGATTGTGAATATGGACAAAATTACGTTAGAGACATAAATCCCCCACTACAGGATGGGGGGGGTGATCATGACGTCACGTGTAGACCGTACCATACCTGAAATAGGATATACATAATCTGTGTTGGTATTATAAAAAGGATTCATTTTCTGTTTACATATTTTTGTCTGTATTAAGAAAGATAATGAAGGGTAAATATAACTACGTAAATCATATTCGAGCATGCTTGGTAGCTGAGATTATAAATAAATAAATAGGTGTATCTATACTAAATACAATTCTTTTACTGTGGTTCGCGTTTGGATGACTCATATCATCACCACCATGAGTGATACTACTATAAAACTACAAGTGGTACTAAGTTTTTTTGGATTCAGTTTTAGTTTTTAATAGTATCACTGAAGATAATGAATTAGGTAGGCCTACTCAAAATACGAATAATAAAAAGTATTTTCTAATGTGAATTCGTGAACAGGAATTTATAATTAGAGTTATTTATTAAAGAGAGATTTATTATTTAAGAGTTATTTATTCATAGATATTTATTTTAGAGAGGACTAAGTAAAGGGTAAATGGCACTCTAGAACAGGGAATAGAAGAATATCAACGCATTGGGTGAGAAGGGTTGCTTATCTGAATTAGGACTGCTTTAAGCCTAATGAGGCATTATAATCAGTATTTTGCTTTTGAGCCTTTAATCACATGGTTCAAAACGAAAGGGAAGGAAATGCAATTATTTCCCGAGTATCCTAATTTCCGCGCACCAGTTCTGCGCATATTGCAGTTTCAAAATTTCAACCTAGAGGTCAGGCTTGCCCATAGATTTAAATTTACAATCTACAATTATTTTAATTTTGTTACATTTTTAAATTGGTTTCCGAATCTGTTTTAATATGCAACAAATTCTAAAACGTGTTACAACACATACATACATACACACTAACGCACTCTATGAAAAAAATATTGCATGCAACAATATTATGCACAATCGAGGAACAAAATTGAGTATAAATAATTGCTCTCGGAAACAAACTCTTTTAGTATAAAGTAGTTTTATGTATCAAAAGTACAAGCAATGTTTTAAAAACGAACATGCGTTCTGCCAGCACAGATATTAACGATCAACTAACTGCAGTCAAGGGGTCATTCAAAATCTACAATTGACTGAAAGATCGACGAAGAAGTTTAATTAGTGTTTTGTTATTCGACAGAGAGGTATTATTAAATACTATACGCAGAACGTGAAAACCTGTTTTATTAGGTAGATGATGTTACCTAGATGAATGTATTACATCATATGATGTAGATTCATTTATAAATTTAAAAAACATTGTCCGACATCACGTCCTTTTATCTACTTAAATAGAACCGAGCAGTATTCATACCATTTCTATTAGGGCGTTTTAATGATATCAGAAATATAATGTAAGTATAAAGATATAAATAACGTCAATTTGATTAATCAATTCGTTTCCCATGTACTCTTTAAATAAATTACAATTAAATTTAATAAACGTTATAATTTTAGAATACAATGCAAAACTATTCCCTTTACATTAACCTTCCAGGCGTAAACGTGTGATGACATTCGCAGCATTTAAAGGCAGCGAAAGCCTTTAATTTATAAATACTTTTGTACGTCGCTGTTACTTAAATTCCATTTTGTTTCATTTAAACCTTCCCCCTCTTGGATGTCACATTCTACTCCAATAATTCTGTTTCTTATAAATGTAGTTTTAGAAATATCTTTTATTCTTAACGTAAGAATTACATAAACATTTTATAAACTTTTTCCCTATAGGGTTTTCTATAGACCTTTAAAACATTTTCAAGTATTACATTTGCTACAATATTTAAATTCTTTTAAAGTATTTTTATTTCAAACTCACCTATTCTTAACATTTGCTAAATTCTGCACAAGAAAATAATATTTACATTTTAAATTAGACGTTTAATTTTGATTGGGGAAATATGAAGTATATTATTTATGAGTCCAAAATATCAACTGTTTTTTGTTACATAAATTTTATTAATTGTTCAATGGCAAATATTTTGTTTTATATACAAATGTATGGCGGAAAACATTATACCGAACAGATACGTTTCGGAATAATATTTAATTCCAATATTAAATAATAATAATATTATTATTAATTAATATTAATAATAAAATAATATTTATAATAGCAATAGACCGCATAAATAAAGAAAGATCGAAATAATGCAATGAGAGCTTTCCATACAAATATTTTTAATTTATTATTTGCGAATCAGTGGTGCCAAAAACTTATAATTTATAAAATATTCATGGATTACAAATATCTAGTTCCATATTCGGCCCATCGTAGATGTTTTACGGCTTTATATTAAGAATTTTCTTTCAAAAAGTCTAAAATTTAATATACAATGGGCTAATATAAATATACCGTGGATACTAAATTTAATATACATTCCATTAAGTAATAACATATTTATGTTACAGGTATCTAGTTGGATGGCGTTGCATTTCAACCCAATATTAGGAATATATCATGAATATGTTCACACGATTAAAATTATCTTGAAAATAACTAATAGATATTACGTTTCAATTAGGAGCTATTGTCATACAAATAAGAGCTGGTACGTCTATAAGGGTTATTATCAGAAAACAAAGAATATATCATGGGATTAATGTAACACTAATGCATTTAGATGCACTCGTTCTATTTATATCATTCTGATAAAACCTTGTGGTTTTTTCCGTCATGTTTTTTTTTTTTAATATCATTTGTGAGTAGATATCATGAGAGTATGTTAATACTCTATAGCTTATAAAATAACAAATTAATAACTTTATTAACTAACCTACATATTTTATAATTGGCGTTTTATAGAATAACCAATCACTAAATTTGTTTAGCTAAAGTACACAATTTACAATTGGCGTTTTATAGAATAAACAATTACTAACTTTATTTGACTAAGCTACACAATTTACAATTGGCGTTTTATAGAATAAAAAATTACTAACTTCATTTAACTAACCTACACAATTTACAAATGGCGTTTTATAGAATAACCAATAATAACTTTATTTACCTAACCTACACAATTTACAATTGGCGTTTTATAGAATAACCAATACCAACTTTATTTACCCAACCTAATTAATTTACAATTGGCGTTTTAAAGAATAAAAAATTACTAACTTTATTTAACTAACCTGCACAATTTACAACCGGCTTTTTAAGGGATTAACCAATACTAACTTTATTTACCTAACCTACACAATTTACAACTGGCTTTTTAAGGAATAACAAATACTAGCTTTATTTACCAAACCTACACAATTTACAACTGGCTCTTTAAGGAATAACCATTACTAATTTTATTTACCTAACCTACACAATTTACAATTTGCGTTTTATAGAATAACAAATTACTAACTTTATTTAACTAACCTACACAATTTAGAACTGGCTTTCTAAGGAATAACCAATTCTTACTTTATTAACTAACCTACACAATTTACAATTGGCTTGTTATAGAATTACAACTTACTTACTTTATTTTGCTAACCTGCACAATTTACAATTGGCTTTTTATAGAATAACCAATTACTAACTTTATTTAACTAACCTGCACAATTTACAACTGGTTTTTTAAGGAATAACTAATACTAAATTTATTTACCTAACCTACACAATTTACAACTGGCTTTTTAAGGAATAACCAATACTAACTTTATTTACCTAACTTACACAATTTACAATTGGCGTTTTATAGAATAACCAATTACTAACTTTATTTTGCTAACCTACACAATTTACAACTGGTTTGTTATAGAATAACCAATACTAACTTTATTTGCCTAACTTACACAATTTACAACTGGCTCTTTAAGGAATAACCATTACTAATTTTATTTACCTAACCTACACAATTTACAATTTGCGTTTTATAGAATAACCAATTACTAACTTTATTTAACTAACCTACACAATTTAGAACTGGCTTTCTAAGGAATAACCAATTCTTACTTTATTAACTAACCTAAAAAATTTACAATTGGCTTGTTATAGAATAACCAATTACTTACTTTATTTTGCTAACCTGCACAATTTACAATTGGCTTTTTATAGAATAACCAATTACTAACTTTATTTAACTAACCTGCACAATTTACAACTGGTTTTTTAAGGAATAACCAATACTAAATTTATTTACCTAACCTACACAATTTACAACTGGCTTTTTAAGGAATAACCAATACTAACTTTATTTACCTAACCTACGCAATTTACAACTGGCTATTTAATTAATAACCATTACTAACTTTATTTACCTAACCTATACAATTTACAACTGGCTTTTTAAGGAATAACCATTACTAACTTTATTTACTTAATCTACACAATTTACAATTGGCTTCTGATAGAAAAACCAATATTAATTTTATTTACCTAACCTACACAATTTACAATTGGCGTTTTATAGAATAACCAATTACTAACTTTATTTTGCTAACCTACACAATCTACATCTGGTTTGTTATAGAATAACCAATACTAACTTTATTTACCTAACTTACACAATTTACAACTGGCTCTTTAAGGAATAACCATTACTAATTTTATTTACCTAACCTACATAATTTACAATTTGCGTTTTATAGAATAAAAAATTACTAACTTTATTTAGCCAAACTACACAATTTAGAACTGGCTTTCTAAGGAATAAGAAATACTAGCTTTATTTATCAAACCTACACAATTTACAACTGGCTCTTTAAGGAATAGCCATTACTAATTTTATTTACCTAACCTACATAATTTACAATTTGCGTTTTATAGAATAATCAATTACTAACTTTATTTAACTAACCTACACAATTTAGAACTGGCTTTCTAAGGAATAACCAATTCTTACTTTATTAACTAACCTACACAATTTACAATTGGCTTGTTATAGAATAACCAATTACTTACTTTATTGTGCTAACCTGCACAATTTACAATTGGCTTTTTATAGAATAACCCATTACTAACTTTATTTAACTAATTTTTACAATTTACAACTGGTTTTTAAGGAATAACCAATACTAACTTTATTTACCTAACCTACACAATTTATAACTGGCTATTTATTTAATAACCATTACTAACTTTATTTACCTAACCTACACAATTTACAATTGGCGTTTTATAGAATAACCGATTACTAACTTTATTTAACTAATCTGCACAATTTACAACTCTTTTTTTAAGGAATAACCTATACTAACTTTTTTTACCTAACCTACACAATTTACTATTGGCTTCTGATAGAATAACCAATACTAATTTTATTTACCTAACCTACACAATTTACAATTGGCGTTTTATAGAATAACCAATTACTAACTTTATTTTGCTAACCTACACAATTTACAATTGGCTTTTATAAGTTTTGCCTAATCAAAAATTGGCATGTCTAAATCTAATGTATAAATATGTTGAAACTTTCCGTCCAAGCAAGACTTGAAATTGGTTAAAATTAGTACCAATGATGGTAACTTTAGTGTGAGAGTTTACTCAGGGTTAAAGTAATTTACTGAGTAGGCGATAAGGAACCGGAAATGATGTACTTATCGTATACAGCGTCAAGTAGTAGTATAGGTGAAACGTGTTGTGTTGCGTTAAAATTGTACAATAATAAACAATTTAGTTGTGTAACTTTGCAATAGGAAATAAACATGGATTTATGAACAATCAGAATGAAAAATAAATAAAAATAGTAATAAAACGAACAAAGCTACGTTTTACTAGGTATGAAAATCTAATAACCGTTAAGATTTCATATAGTTCTAATAATTTTTACAATTGAAAAATGTGTACATAACATTGAGGTAAATTCTACAATAATAATTTTAATATTAATAGTAAATTTTAAACATAATTAATTACAGTGATGCCTGCTACTGCAATAGAAAGTTTGTTTCCACCTTGTGACAACCATACAAAGGAACAAAGATTCGTGTGACGAAGTGAAACAAATATTAAATCAACGTACATTTTTATTGGAAACTTTTATATAGAATTAATTAACATGAACAAATACAAATGAATCTTTCGAAAAAGAGGAGTTTAAAAAGATTGTTTTATAGTAATACTCTTAGAATTTTGTTACCGAAAACTAAATTAACAACTTTTGTGTTCGAATTTTTTTCAATACAAAAATGACAAACAAATATTCATTTCATAAGATTGTGTGTTAAAGAAGGAACCGAAGAAACTAACATTTCAATAAGTTTTATAACATATGATACGTTGTAACCGGTAAACAAAAAACTATAGGGTTATTCCAGATTAAATAACTTTTCAACAGTTTACACACTTTTACGGTGATTTATAAACTCTAAATTTATAAAAGCTTCTAAACACTAAATAAATAATAACTACTGATTGCGCGTATAGTCCAGTTGTGCCTGTAGACAATTAATTTGGTCTTTTGATCTTTCTTGGACATCAATAGGTTGATGCTGCAGACCACCGGAGCTCTTGGACATCAATAGGTTGATGCTGCAGACCACCGGAGCTCTTGGTAATCTCTTTTATAATACCTCTATTAATTTCAAGACAAAACTATCATACCCAGAGCCTAGTCTTGGTATAGCAAGCTTCGTGATTCCAACCGAAGATAAATCATAGGTTCACTAGTCTTTCACGATACCTTTATAAGCTGGTCTTGGCTTAAAATGGGTTTTCGTTACAAAATGGAACACATGTTAGTCTTCTTTCTGTAGATGCAGAGTCTTTTCTATGTTACTTGAACTCAAAATATTCACTTTTGCCAAACGATATCCAGAAAACCAACGATATTTCTTGAGCCACCTTTAGGTTTGCGGAGAGTGCAAGATTACGTTAGTGCAAATAGGGCCCTCTAGACTGCTTGCCGCACTTCCTCTGCAGCAAAACGTACCCTTGTTGAATTAAACAATGGACTGATCCAGTGACTACCCCTGAGGATTGTCCTCGTTGTAACGATATAATCGGTTAAATTTCAATATTTGTGTTTGCTTTTTGGTTGCCTCCTTACTTTGTAGATGACCTAATTTGTTCCGGTTATAATGTACTAGCCATAACGTTTGTTTATTCGTCTATTCATACTGGCCATTACCTTTGTAGCATAGGAGAGTCCACAACATCTTTGGGTTTATAAAGCCAAGCGTGATCCCCTGGTCTGTAACTACCTCCTCCATTTTCACCGTCTATATATATATATATATATATATATATATATATATATATATATATATATATATATATGTCTGTGTGCGTGCGTGTGTGGTTCGTACACGTGTGTTAAGACCGCCAAAACAGTCTCTAAGTCGAGGGTTTTCCACTCCGCCGATTTTGTTAACGAAACATAGCAAGTAGGAAAGAATTATTTTTTCCCTCTTTCATACACAATTAAAATTAAATTAATTTTAGTTATTTTTAATAAACAAAACTCAAAAATGAATTTAAAAAATAAAAATAAAGATCCAGCAGTGTTTAAGAAAATTTAAAAACTAATAAAAGGAAAATATTGTAAACATAAAATTTATTAACAAATTTATTTCATAAAAATTCTAATTAATAAAGGAATTATATATTAGGTTGCTTCAAAAATTATAACAGTGTCAAGTGCAGGAGAATATAGTTAGTATTGTCGATAAATCGTATCTTACAATCGGAGTGGCGTAAAACTTTATTTGAAGTTGGTAATAAAATCTTAAGTTATGTAAAAACCGTGGTATTAAGAAGTATGAGTTTGCTACACCATAAGTGACATCTTACAACATCACCTAAAAAATGAGTACAAATCTCTGAATGCAAATCCAAGAGGACACGCTGTTTTCAAGTAAAGACAAATGTATTATTAAACTAACAAACATCGCAAGGGAGGTAGGTCTTACCGATGGTAGAGGAGACGTAAATCAGCTCTCTTGAGGAACGCACGTTTTTCCTGGTTATTCAAGCAGATTACAAGATGCTGTTCCGTAGCTATGCAAAAAATCCAGCCCAAAATGGACGTGGATATCGTCTGCCTTCAAGCTTCCGTTATTAAAAACTTTTAATTTTTCACTATGTAATAAATTATAAAAAGTATTGAATGCGAACCTAAAACCGATCAATTGCGACTGCTACAAGAATCCAGACACAAATAACACCCAGGGGAGGAGAAGAGCGATCACAGTGAAAGTTATTCAGGCAAATCTGAATTTTAATAGTCAATTAACCACTAATCAAATTTTGTAAATTTCTTAAAATCATATATACAAATTTTTATAATTAAAAATTTAATCACTTATTGATAATTAATTATGGAAAAATGTATATGCAAATGGCTCTTTTTGTAATAGCAATATAAGTGGTAGAAGTGAAATAAAAATTAATTCAAATCAAAAAGGCAAGTTCTAACATCAGAAGAATAAAGTTACATCACGTTATGACAAGGTAAAGTTTAACAAAGTCAAGACACGATATATTTAAAATTATTAGCAACATAATTTGTTTAAATTCAATTCAAGTAAAATAATAAAAAAATCAGAACAAAAATAAATGACAAATGATTTAGTATTTAAGTTTATATAGCTTATTTTATATACACATACCATATGTTCAACACGTAAGATTAAATAACTAAAATGTAAATCATGAAAAATTGGTTTTGAAGTTCTTCAGATTTATGTTTTTGGGGCACAAATATAAATTAAACAGGAAGGCACTAGGAAGTTATTTTGCCATATACTTCTACAAATAAATATATGTACATAAAATAAAATAAATTCGTATAAATTATACTTATGTTGAATTTAAATATATATATATATATATATATATATATATATATATATATATATATATATATATATACATTTATGTCTGTAATTTTAAGTTTAAAAACCCACAATGTTCTCAAATGAGTTCAAATGTTAGAAACATTTGAATAAAAGAGTTAATAAAATGATTGATAAACTCTATGAAGGTTTACAAGAACATTAATGAACTTCATTAGACATTCAAGTATATTCTATGTTAAACAACTGCCTTTAAACCTTAATATAAATAACTAAAATTCAGAAAACGATTTAAATTTAAGTAAGTAAATAAATAAAGCTACTTTGAAAGACCCAGAAAGTAGATGGACATTTATTTTATGCGATAAAAATATTTCAAAATTGTAACCGAAACATGCGTGCCTCTTGAAAGACCGAGTTGGTAAGCTTAAGTAGGTTCAGAGTTAGATAACGACTTGTAAGAAAGCAACCTAGCAATGACAGACTGAAGTAAAGGCATGCAACCGGTTGACTGGAAAACAAGTGTCAAGTGAACAGAACATAGGAGACTAACAGAAATAAAAGGGATACTTATTAAACGAATCCGTGGTAAAAACGTTCATAGCAATACGTCTATACAGTTACTTCTAATATCCAATGGACGCAACTAAATAAATTGTATATTTTGATTCGTTTTGAAGATTCACTCTAACGTGTTACGGAAATATTTGAGCGGTTGATCTAGTAGTTTTAATGGCATTTTATAGAGTTTATGTCCATCATTTAGGAGAATAATAAATGATAAAAATCTCTCCGCGCATAGGAGGGGAAGTATTATACTACCCACCATTAAATATTAGTTAATACATTCTAATAATTATCCTTCTCTGGCTGTAGATCAATTTTCTATCAACCGACCTTCTTTCTGACGAATTATAAGATAATGATGGCTCAGACATTCCGAAAACAAAAACATTACAATGAAAAGTTTTTGGAAATGCCATAACACAAACTACACGCACTAAGACATAAAACTAGCTGAGAGTTTGTTCGTTCGAGAAATTCTCCACGCACTGAATTCCTCTTATTCCATGATGTTCCCAAGAGAGTTTCATCACTCGCCTTACAACCCATACAAAAATATGTGAAACCGCCTTTAATAAGTTCTAAAACCTTGCTCTAGGTTTCATGCAAACTCTAATCCTCTTCAAAAGCTAAACACCATGTAATATAATCTGTTTCAAACGTCATATAAATTAACTAAATTTAAAACAACAATAAATTTAACCTAATAACAATATTTGCAAAATAAAACCTACATATCACAAAATAACATGTCGAATCTATTTTGATCGAGGTATTTATATTGAATTTTGTTACATGTGTTTTCATTTACTTATTTCGTGTAATGTCTGACCTCTTTGTAGTTTGCGTTAGCTGTTGTTTTAAACTTGTAACTCTATGTTGGTGGTTTAAAAGCTAATATAATAATTACATTTTACCTCCAGAAGAAGAATCAAATTTGGAATGGTAACATAGAGCAGTGGGTTACTAATTAGATGTAGTTTTAAATATATATATTTTTGTTGTTGGTCTTAATCCATCAAAACGATTAAGTCTATTCTGTTTTTCTTCTATTAAATTTTCATATTGATTGTGTTGAATAAACAAATTGTTTTACAAAATTACATATCCTCTGTTCCCGGATTTACAAAAAACTTGTAAGATTACAGGGCAGTTAATTTTAAACAGATGATTTTGTGTAGAAAGGGCTTTCACTTGATACTTTTGTTACAATATCTTCACCATTATAACGGAAAGGACGACATTTAATTAAAACTTTTCCTGGCCTTCCTGTAGCCACCTCTGCCAGACACTGTGATTAATGACGCGTTCCTGCCAGGAGACAAGGATCTAATACAGCTGTACCTCCTAGGATTGGCATATTTACTTCAGAAATTATGAACTTGCTTTTAATTTTTAACCCATGAATCTGCTTAGTTATATTCTATTCATATGCAGAGATTCGTACATTACGACGGCCGACGATAAGAATCTCTCTTGTCTTCATTAGCATTTATCTTCATTCCTTTTCGAATTTTGTCAATGGTGTGAAGATTATTTCTACTTTAGTACTTTCATTTCTGTTCGGATGTTTTCTGATTTTTCTTGATAGTTAAATATTTGTATCCGTAGTTTTGCCTGGTTTTCAACAAAACAGTTGTATTTAGAGCTCTTAATTGCATTTTAAACTCATGGTTAAAAGTAATATCACAAAAATATATTTATACAATATATATATATATATATATATATATATATATATATATATACAATATTAATTTTTTTTCTCTCAACCCTATTTGTGTTCTTTTTACAAGAAGATATTTTTTACATCGCCTCCAAATAGTACCAACGACAAATTCAACCATTAATCTTATTATTTTAACCTTGAACCTTATTTTCAATAGATCTTGAATTTTTACCAGTAGTCTAGCCTACGAATCCTATGTTGGGGCTGGTTAAGGATACAGTGCACATATAGGGTACCTAAACTCCATAGTAGAATTTTTTTGTAGTCCACAGGGAACAGATGTAGGCCTGTTCCTTAGCTTAAACCTTAGCCTTATCTAATGGTTTCATATTTTGAATTTCGAATTATATTTTGATGATTTCAATTAAAAGCTCGATTCTAATTTCAGGAAAAATATAAATCTGTTTTACCGCAACCTAACATCACCTTTTCTGTCTGGTTCTTTAGTATAGATTTCTTACAATAATAGATAAAAACGAAAATACGCTGTTTATTAGAATAATCTAAATTAGATATTAAATTTTTACTCCAATTTATCCAAGAGGAATGGAATTAATGAATTCCTTCTTCATTATTCAGCTGTAACGCACAAAATCAAGGTAGGATCTGCAGGGAGTACATAGAAGATGGATCTATAGAATACGCCGTTAGCAGCGAATATATGACAATCTCTCTCACTTGAAATTATGAGACAATCGAGCCCACCAGGACTTCTGACCGTCCCGAGTCGAATATAAAGAAGATCTGTTTATGATCATTATAGTAGAGTTTATAAAAAAATACCCAAAAAGAGGCAGGCTTTGAACTTATTCTCTAATATGGAATTAAAATCTCCCAGTAGAAGAAAGTAGTTATATTAATGCGGCTGGATAAAAGAAGTTTATGCAATGAGTTATAAACGCTATTACAAAGAATCCTATAATTTGTAATTGATTCTATACAAATGGATTACGTATGCAGCCTCGATACAGTAATTTTAAAAAGATACTTAATGAAATCAATTGATGTAATATTTTCCACGTAAAAAACTACAGATTCTTGTTACAAGGAGAGAGCAAAAAACGTTTAAAAACCTTTGAATTGAATGGCTCTTTTGCATATTTATGACTGACTGCATATTTTGCACAGACGAAAAACAATTAGGTCCTACATCCGTCTCACGGATCACAGAACGCTCCTAAAATTTTAGCTTCAGTTAGGAGTAACATAAAATCTCATACATCATCGAATTTAATGTTGTAGGTTATGTTGTATTAAAGTTATTTTAACAGTTAGGTTATGTGACTTTATTTTGTGTTTATTATGAGAAATAAAATATTATTATTAATTATTTTTCGATATTCAATATATATATATATAATAATTTTATCATATTTCAATACATCAGACTAATATATTTCAATATAATGATAATGAATTATATATTGTTTTTCAATTTTTATGCATAAAATTCTTCTCAGGCGCGTCTGACACTTTCCAGAAAGCGATTAAAAATATTTCCCCAATCAAATTTTTATTCAGTCAATATTTAAACATTTAATAGAGTTTCTATAACAACATGCTATTATCAACAACTAAATTTGTTGAAATTATTAAAACCTCTACAAAGAAAATTGAAAACTTTTTAAATGAAGTTTTTACCTGGTATCCTTTTTGTGTTACTCGTTTTTGTTTTTAGGGTGATTTGTGTAACAAGTATGAATATGCGCAAATTTTATCAAGTTATGTTAGTCATCATTTTAAAAGAAGTATTCAAAATCTGAAGTAGTTTTATATTATAAAGAAATAAAACAAAAGGCTACGACTCCAAATTAAAAAAAAAACCTAATATCAGACACGTATCAATGACATAACGTCATCGTCTTCAGTGATTCTATCACATCCGAAACGTAATTTAAAATATTGAATACAGCCTATAAGTTATGAATTGTAAATTAAGAGTAGCTTAATGTCAAATTTTTAGAAATAAGTTTCGATTGTGTAGCATCGCTGAAGATGATAATAAAACGTCACTGAAACGCGTCTGATATTAAAGTTTTATAGTTGTGAATCGTAGCCTATTTATTCTTTTATTTATAACCTTACTCACAAGCCAGCTCGAATATTGTTTATAGGCATATACTGTTCGGCGTTAGTAGAAATGGACTTATAATGAACCACTGATGATCTAATCAAGTATATATTTGCAAGTAGTCGTATCTACGTCGTGTTGGCGTAACGACTGTGGTTAAAAGCAAACTGAAGGCTTTTTGTCTGCAATTATAACCGATTTAAATTTTTGATTGTTTGTTGAAATAATGTAGAATGTTATTCTAATTACAGGTAAAGACATCAGTTTAAATATCAATTTCTCAAATTTTTTATGTATAAAAAATGTAGTTCAAAATGTCACATGATGGACTGAAAACTTTCACATCGGAGCCGGCTCAAAGCTGGCTTTCTAATGGTTCTCTAAAATTTTCAGTGTTGAATGTTTGAAAGAAAACACAAATAATACCAGAGATTGTAATTCAAATTTTAATGTACCACACATTTGTAGTCACGTTCTAGTGTAACAGCAGATAATATATCTCAGAATATAGATCACAGTAGATGATAATATTTTAATCTCTAAAGCTTAACAACATAAATCTTAAATATTTGTTATGGATCTCAGATCCAAAATCTTCGTCACAAGGGGGAAGAAAGTGGCACAACTTACAAAAGAAACTCGCTTGAATCTAGTTTTGCCATTAGGGAAACATTTATAGACGTGATTAAAATCAGTTTCGGCAACTTACTGTATTCGTCATGAACGTCATAAGAAATAATGTAACTTAAATTACTTAATGTACAATGCTGAAAGTGACATTTATTACCTGCCAGTTATAAATTAGGTTTTGAACACAAACATGCTCTAAGTTATTTAAATGAAAAAAGAATTTTTCTCAAAAATAATTGAAACATAACCTCCAAATAACCTATAAGATCTGACGGATATTTTTTCTGTGAGATGCTATCACCAAAATAGTTTTGCCTTTCCGAAATATTCGTGGTAATTCGGTAGAGGTAAAATATCACGCTTGTTTAGAGCACTATATATGTGTATATTTTATATTCTTAAAACTCATCTTGCTATTTTAACTAATTTATGTTTTTGTACATTTCCTGCACAAACTACACCATAAAATGTTTCACTTTTAATAGAGATTTTTTATTCCATTATTATCAAGACAGAGGGAGCACCAACACTTGCCTAAAGAACGTCAGGATTTAGAACTTCCAGGATTACAACACATACATCAGCTACCTAAGGATTCTATGGAATGACAATCCTATAGGGACAGAGTATTGGTGCTATATTTTGTATATTATCAAGAATACTCAAGCCTAGGTGATGAAGAGACAATATACGCGGTAAAGACAGATTGCAAAGTAAACGCTTAAATAATCACACGATAATATAATTGTAGGCTTAAAAAAATTAGCCGTCACGCAATAAAAAAATTATATTATTCCAAACTTTTATAAATATGATTTAATATTGCGGAAGTCGTAATAAAAATAAACTGTAATGGTGTTGCAGCGGTACTTGCGCAGATAGCAGTTATTACGCGACGATAAAATTATGTTAGGATTAAAGGATTAAATATAATGAAGCAATAGGAGAAACAAACGTTTTCAAGGAATATTCGTTTTAATGAGAAATTTTGTTTAACTCTAAATCAATAGATTCCGCTTTATAAGAAAGACAAAGGTCGCAAGGAGTGAATAGAAACAGAAAGCTATTGTAGTGAGTGCCTGTGCAGGTGCGTTCGGACGTTTTGTTCGCTACTGAATGTTTCCGAATTCAAAGCGGCCTGGTTGTAAAGCGCTAAGCGAAGTTTGCCCTTTGTATATAAATGCGCGAAAGCTTTTACTAAGGCAATGAAGTCATTCTTGTTTGGAAGAAATTTCAAATCTAATTCGCAACTGTAACAAAATGTTTACATCTTCCGATAGCACTCCAGTGTTTTGGGGAAACATTTTTTATAATTTTGTTTATTATTTGAGATTACAAATAGCTCTAAACACTTTGATTAGCACCGGTTATTATATTAATTTTAGATTTATTACAGCCCACATTCTGGACTTAATGTTAACGTACAGCTTTTTAACAGTTATCGGTTATTTCTGTGAAAACAACTGGTATTATAATATTTATTTTAGCATTTTCATATTTTATTTCTAATTTTTAATATTTATAGCATTTCCCCTTTTCATTAATAGTTAGGGTTTTTTCTTTGAAACGGTTACGAATTAGTAGTAGGGCTATTTCAAAAGTACTCTATACGTAATTCTCTCACTATTTTATATTCTAGTACTTGGAAGTTTTTTAAGTTGTTTAGCTTTTAGAAGTGTATGTGCAACGTTATAGTTTCTCTAAAAGTTTTGTGTCAATCGTCTGCATTTCAGCCCCTAAACTAACTTTTTATTTTTTCTAATTTATTTATCTAAAAGGTTTTCACATTGCTTGTGGATACTTGTAATGAAAAAAACAATAACAAACAACTGCTTTCAATTACTAATATTTTTCGCAAACCTATCGCTAGTATAGCTAATGGAGCAACATATAAACTATGCCTGTAACGCTACTGTTATTGCTTATATTTTGTACTAGCTGTAATCAATGAAAATGACGTCATTATTAGCGAAACGCATTTGAGGGATAAAAAATTGATTGCGAGTGATTTTTCGTTATTGTAATTGTTATTTCAATTTTTTGAAAATAACAATTTGTTATTATTTTAAAACTGATTATCCTGTCTTTGACTTCATTTAGAGAATGCGCATTGAATATAGAGTAGCTCGTTCCGAATACAAAACTGAGATACTCGTGACAAAGACTAGGTAGGGACCATTATAAAATATAATGTTATTGGCGAAGGGCGTTGGCTGGTTACACAATGCACACACGCTTCAGCAGGGTTTATGTAACGTAATACAACAGGAAATGCAGTTTGGTTTTGTTTACAATTTCCTGTAACATGGACGGTACAAAAAAACTTCTAAGGTAATTAATTAATAAAATGCTTCTTTATTATAAGGCCAGCGACTGACTTTGAAACAGCGGTTCAAGAATAGAACACACTACACGGCGACAAACGCTGCATAGCCTCTAAGCCAATCAGACTCCCGCCATTCTTGACTGACTGACGAGATAGAAGAGAAACCTTGTAGCTCGGTGGCAATTAACTGAAGTTTAGACTAAATATTTAGAATAGCTGAGGCTCTGGGTTGCTAAAATAAAAACATTAAATATTATTAAGGTGTTTGGATTGAGGCTGAGATATATTGTGGTATGTATTTGATAAAAATGAATGATCCAAGTAGACCTAAATGGAGCCATCGCGTCGTATTTAGCCATGGCGATTCAACGGCTTCATGTTCCGTAGAAGACTACATCGGACTATCTGTAACGTACAAACACTCTGCTAACACTCAGTGTTTAAAACTGGATCTGGAATTATACTAACCGACGCAGAAAAGACGTGCAGATGGAGGGGGGCTTTGTATAGTTATCCAAAAAAAGACGGCTTGGGGGACGCCGGTCTGGAAGTTCGAGTCCATTTCGCATCAGTGATGGCCAACCAATTATAGAGGGAGAAGATCGAGTCTATCTACCTAGCTAGAGGAGAGATTCTAAATGTAAAGACCAGATGTAGTTCTCTTTTTCAATTAAATTAAAATTTTATATTGAAGACTTTTGGGGAGCATTGAGATTTCAAAAAATTAAATTTAAATAAATTATTTTTAAAGATACAAAGATATCAAGCTATGGCTTTATTTAATACATAAACAAGTGGGGCTAATATTCAGTGGGGGTAGGTCCCACCACAAGATGGAAGACTCCACCTAACAAGCTTTACAATGTTGAAATACAAATAATTTTTGGTAATTTGGAAATTTTAATATAGAAGTTTGTAAATTTTTTAGAAAAGAAAAAATTAAATCAAAGATAGAAATTAAAGGCTTTTTAAATATAAATAGCTAAAGCAAAATAAATGGAATAGAAAAATGAGTTAACAATCCTATGTGAAACCCAGGCGAATAGCTTCACTAATGACATGCATTTAGTAACCCGAGGTCTGCTGATTGTAGAAATCTCTTATCTATTTTGTCTGATGCAATTTGGACAATCTCTTTGTATGATCTTTTATTGCTGCTCTTTTCATTTCTATATACTTTAACATGCATGTCCTTTATGTAAGTGTTTAGCTAAGCCTGATCATTCTTTCCGTCTACTATTAATTTCTTTATTTTTTTAACTTCAAATTTCCAAACAATACGGTAGGCTGATTATATATTTACTCATTTATCATATTAGTTTTTAAAAAATTAGATTCGTGTGTGTCAATGTTGACCCATGATAAGCCCTCTTTAATATTTTAATTTTTTTTTCGTAAAAATTCACCATTTTTATTTATTTCTTTGGATTTCCTACTTTTCTGTCAGGTTGTATAAGAAATTAATTGCAGACGTTCATTTATACATCAAAAGTTTTAAATATACTTCTTAAAATTTAATGGGACGTGTGTTAATATCCGGTTTTAAATTGTCAACTTATTTCATCTACATCTATAGAATAACATTCACATTAATCAATGTAATCCATTTTTCTAATTATTTTTTGTATTCCTTTACTTCATTATGTATTTTATTATTAAGAGATTTTGATGTGTTAGGTGCAATATTGACGTCGATATACTAAACATGTTTTAATTTAGTTTGTTGACCTTATCAGATTGAAAGGTTATATGAGACTCAACAGCATAACGTAAAATAAAATAATTAATTCATGTGTGTTTAGTAGAAAATAAATATATGACGCGACGCAAAGCATGTGAGGAAATATACTAAATATTGTAACAAAGAGTCCGAACAAAAAATACAGACACGCAATGCCTAACCGAATTAGGCTCTAAACCGTGGCAAAGAAGGAAAATAGAATCACAAGTAATGCTTCGGACGTATCGACTGCAGAAAGCAGAACAGTCAGAAGCGGGTGGAGATGAATTAATTGGGTGAGACAAGAAGCCGCTCTCAATTTAATTTGGAAGTTCAATACTGAAAGCTTTTGGCTGAAAGTTACAATTGAGCTCCTTCGTTACGGGACTGCTGACGTGCCGAGGAACATAATGCAACATCATCTAACATATTAGAAAAACCTTTTGTGTGACTGAGTATTTAGCAAAATTAAAAAACGCTTTCTCGAAAAAATGTTTGATACAAAGAGAAATAAAAATAATAGATTGCCGTGAGTCTGAATAGACTTCTTATAAGATTTAACTTTGTTGGAAATAATATCTGTGTAGAAAGCGGCAACAACGGTGTAATAAATTGCAACGCCGCACTCAGCCGTTCTCTCAATTTGGAGGTCTAGAAATGTACTTTAAATATTAAATTAATTATAGATAACTTCCCAGAATAAACTTTGTTTCTTAAAAAATCATATAATATATTGGTGGCATGTGACAGTGACTTTGTGTACATAATAATAATATATGTATATGAAAGATATATGTTTATTTATAACTTTTCTCCTTTCAATATTGTAGCCTAAATTGTGCTATTAATTAACCATTTGCCATTTATGCCATGATATGACAATTAAAACCTGTGCTAGGTTTCACAGTCATTCGCATTGATTTTACTCTCTGTGTTTTACACTCATTAAATGAAAATACTGTGCTATAAAATATATGTTATACTTTTCTTTGTCTTTGTCTAAATTTTCTGTTTCTGTTGAATTTTATTATTTTAATTAATACAAAAAACAAATCTCCATCACTGAAGGCTGCATATCGAATGACTTATATAGACATATGTTATTGTTGTGTACAGTAGGAGACGAAAATATCCCGTACACTTAATATGCATGCTAGAACTTAACAATTGGCGTTTTTTATTTAAATTTTGTAACAATGCACTTTTCATCCCTTTATAATGAACACAATTTGTATTTATAGGCACGAAAATTACAGCAAAAGCGCTTTTTGAGAATCATAACAACGCCATTTGGAAGAGGTTCAATTTGATTCCTTCTTCGACAATACAAAGATTAGTTAGAAACGGAGAAAGTATAACCTATATATTATAGCACAGTATTTTCATTTAATGAGTGTAAAACACAGAGAGTAAAATCAATGTGAATGACTGTGAAACCTAGCACATTTTTTAAATGTCAGATCATGAGATAAATGGCACATGGTTAAATAGCACAATTTAGGCTACAATATTGAAAGAAAAAAAGTTAAAAATAAACATATATCTTTCATATATATATATATTATTATTATGTACACTCGTCACTATCACAGGCCACCAATATATATTATATGATTTTTTAAAAACAAAATTTATTCTGAGAAGTTATCTATAAACAATTTAATATTTAAAGTGCATTTCTAGACCGCCAAATTGAGAGAAGAGCTGAGTGCGGCGTTGCAATTTATTACACCGTTGTTGCCGCTTTCTACTCAGATTCAAGAGAGATCAAGGCACCAAACTATTTATAAGGTCATTGATGGTATAGAAAAAAATACATAAGTGCATTACTTATAAACATATGGTTGATTGTAGTACAAATGATTTAATTTTTGTAAAACGATTTTGTTAGATAATTATTTTTCCTGAAGATGCTGATACTGTTTCATCGGCGAAAAGCTTTAAATAATATACGTATTAAAAGTATTCTTTGTTTAAAAATATATTTAGTTTATTATATATATATATATATATATATATATATATATTATTTATTCATTTACGACCTATATCTACACAAATATTATTCATTATATTGGAATACATATTACATAAAGAATGTGAAATATATATATATATATATATATATATATATATATATATATATATATATATATATATATATATATAATATTTTACACAAATATACATTTTTCTAATAATTTTCTCTTTATATATAAACCATTTGCTTTGAAAATTGTATTTATTTGTTCATTTTATGGTGTAAAACAATATTGCTTAACATATACTTCACAGTGAATTTAAATGATAACTATCCCATGCAGAGAACATGCATAGTTTGTTATACGGATCTTGCTATATTTTATCCGATATATTCAATAAACTAGAGGAAGCTTGTATTATTAAGAATTATTGTTTTAATAATAAATATTTTTGTTTTATTTATAATGTAAAATTAATTACCCTCAATTAATTATGACACAGATATTCCATTTGATATTGGGATTATTCTCTATTTAATGGAGTTACATAGAAATACATATTCCTATATAAATATTTTATTATTCATAACAAACAATGAGGTTTTATGTTATAATATAATATATTTTGTATTTATAGATTATTAATTTAGCCTATATTTAATGGATTTATTAGCTAGAATATATATGCTAGTAAATTAGAAATTAGTTAGAATGATCTAATACTTTTATATTTTAGAAATATAGTCAAATTTGTATTACAATTGTTAACTTTCAATTAGTTTTTTACTGCAATTTTTATATAAAATTTACGGATTTTTAATGTATTTTACCTATCATCGAACGCATGGTGTTGTATTTACAACTTACTTACTGAATCCAACCATTACAATTCACAGGTCTCAAATTTGTTTATGTATTTTAATAAAATAATATGGAAAAGTGTTACTTAGTATTAGAATTGTATTGTATTTGTCTATGATTTATTTAAATATGAGTAGGAATTGAAAAACATGAAAGAAAAAGTTTTTACATATCCTAAATTGTCATTTTAATAAGGATTTCGCAACTCTAAACACTAAATACAAGAACTGAGTAATCTATTTTCGAACTATCTCAATCATTATATTTGTTTACACCTTGATTTTCTCATTTAGAAACATTTAGTTTGTAAAATTGTAATCAGTAAGTTATTTCTCTACTGTAAATCCATTTCTAGATATTAAATAAATAATAATAACTCTCTATACTTTGTAATATTTTCGGGAATGAAAAGGAACTATCAGGATCTGAGAGTATATAAACTGATTAACGATTCGTCTAGAATGCACTGATTAGGAAAGCAAAAGTAATAATAAAAGCAAGAATAAGATGTCTTAAAAATAAAAATGCCAATTTTCCAAAAATTATTCCTAAGAAGTACAACATTTAATCCACAAATAAAACTATTTTATTAATGACCAAAAATAAATTCTTGTAATTGCTCAGCTACAAAGTAGGTGTCTACAAATCTTTCTGATATCAAGCGATTTTAAGTTTTAAATTGAACTTTTTCGAAGCCTAAACTACAGTGAAATTGGTTTCGACAGCTTAGGATTCATGACGAATAACAATTGCAAATTTCGGAAGGGCTGGGTTACAGTTATTTGCCCGTATAAATTCCGTGTTGCCGTGCTGTAAACTGTAGACTGACCGTGACTAGATACGGTTGTTTTTTGTTTCTTGTTTACTTCGAGTAATTGGTAACTAAAGTGTGAAGGCGGTGTTAATAGACTGAACCCTGTTGCTGTTTATGCGTGACTATACTTCTAGCACAGAATAAACTAAATAATTATATATATTAAAACATAGATTTACTTTAATATGTTCTACATGATCTTAGACTCTAAGGAATTTAAATTAATAGACAGATACTTTACAATAGATGATTTACTTTGCTCAGTTTAAAGTTGTAGCAATTACAGGTAATACAATTAATTTTGTTAATCCCTCATATCCCAGTAGGTAACAAATCTCTTATACTTAATATTTCAACTAATATAACCTTATAAAATGTACTTGATTAAAATAGCGTGTGTATAGGTTATTGCACTTGCTTTGTTAAATCGTAAATTTACTGGATTGAAATAATTATTATTTCTTTAGCAAAGTTATAAAAGATTTATAAATTTCTCAATATTTTTATTTTAAAGAGTTGGTTTCGGATTTAATTTAAATTATTACTTATAGTTGTAGATTCTTGTTTTTGGCGTTTATTCTTGTTTCACTTCCCTTGACCACCAATTCACTTACTAATATTTCCCCTCACTTAAACCCACCTTTCTTTATTCACACCAAATGGTCAATTACCGTAACTAAACTTTATTGGTTTAATGTCGCCCACCTTTACTTTCAGTTATTACTTAGTTGTTTCCCTTACTTAATACCTTTTACTATTCTCACTTAGCGATTTTTATTTTTATTTTGCTTGTAATTAATTACCACAATTTACATGTCTTTCTCTCTCTCTCTCTCTCTCTCTCTCTCTCTCTCTCTCTGTCTATCGAGTCCCGGATTTGATTAAACTTTTCTTGTTTCCCTTTAAAAGTTTACGTAGGCGTTTCACGTTCTCTCTAATGTGATTGGTTTCCTAATGCCTCTAATTTTTCTTCTGCCCTATCAAAACGTTTCTTTCTTAGCTCTCTCTTTAGCTTTGGTGTAAGCCTGTAGCTGCAAGCTGCAGCTGTATACTGGTCGTGTTTTTGCGTTTGTAGAGATTTATAAATTTGCATGGTTCCCTCGATATCTAGCTAACTCTCTTTTCATCGAGTGATCAAGTCACGTCTTTATTTAGATACAATACAAATTTCAATGTTTATTATTATTAATGGTTATGAGGTGCGTGCAGTAACCCTTTTTGGCAAAAATATTACAACTGACTGCCATTTGAGAGTTAGAGATAGTTTGCTACAATCTCTTACAATTTAAATATGTTAAACATGTTGTCCTAACTTATAAAATGTCACCCTAAAATAGCTTCCTTGGTGAGTTTACCAAACCCATTATGACACAGGATTTAACTTGGTAGCGAAGTCTAGAAGTCTAAAAAATATGTATTCGACCTTAGAATTAGATTCGGAAAATCTATCTTTAATAGAAGCTTTAAAGTTTAACCTCCATTATCATCAATATTGATGGATTCTGTCCTAAAGAGATAAATGTTTCATGTCTGTACATTTCATGAATGATATAAAGAAGAGAATGCATAGAAAAGTAATACAATTTTTAAGAAACATACTCAACCTATCCATATTTTGTTTAAACTAATTTTCTTTTCAACACACATAATGTAGGGATGTTTTAATCAATTTGCGTAACATTTGATACGGTAGCCTATACAATAATGACTCTAATCATTAGTTACCAACATAGCCTAAGAGAGTAAGGGCTGCGATACTCTCTTGTCGTGATATATTCAAAGGAAAGCCGTGCGGCTAGCCCTACCCTCCAACCGCTAATTATTATGCTAGGCTCTGAGTTTTATAGTTGACCTTGGGGTTGAAAAAGCGAACAGAAACACTTTGCCGCATGTTGGACTAGAACCCAGTTTAGTAGGCAAGTGCACCCACCACAAGACAATCTAACCGCCGAAGTGTATACACAACTGGTAAATAAGGTACACATACAGATACAGAAACACCTAATAATTACAGAAATCGTTAAATATTGGGAAAATTTAATATAAGAGAATTAGTCACTCAGGGATAATTTTATGAAAAGGAAGATTCTAGCATCGAGAAGAATGGTATCTAAACTGACATTGATTCCCAGGTTGAAAGTAATAGCTTCAAAAATTATTGAAACTGAGATCAAAATTGATAATAAAAGTGAGATCAATAAACATTTATCTTATATAAATTCTAGAAATAGGATGATAGGATGTTTTGTGTCTCGCTGATTTCATGACTAAAAATCGAAGTTACTTTAATTATGCTATCTAGCATTAAGGAAAACAGATCTTCAAATAATGTCTGATGCTTTTATTAGATAAGGATTGGAGCTAGGGATTAAATATAGGATGCAAAAAGGAATCTTAATGGTGATAATTTCTAGGGTAAACAAATAAAGTTTAAACTCTGAATTATTTTAGGAGCTAATAATAAGGATCCAAAAAGGAACTTTAAGCATGATATACTCCAGGGTAAACAAATAAATTGTATGTTCCGTGGACCTCTAGGATCTCGAAAGATTTTTAAAACACTTCATTATGGGTTCAATTGATTCTAAAATCATGTTTTGAGTGTCTTTGGCACTTCGTTCAAAAAAGTAGTGACTATTAGGATCTAGAAACAAATATCAAATTATTTCTGATGTAATTAATAAAGATATAGATTTTATTTAGACATTGAAAAAAAGGATAAATAATTTACATTTAGTTGTCACATTTATAGGGTTAAAAATATAAAGTTTATACTACGATTGATTTCAGGATCTAACATTAAGGAATGTTTTTTTTAGGATATAAAAGTTATTTATAATCACTACTCTTAGACTAGGATGTTGTTAATAGTACTACAATACCTCTTAATAGTCTGATGTCACTAGGATTAAACGAAGGAAGAAAAAAACCGGTTGACTGATCTTAGACTCACTCAAAGTAAAATCAGCTTATACAAATGATTAGTACTAAGAACTGATAGACTTTATTTTTATTAAAAAAGTTTATTTTTAGAAAAATGGAAGCAATTTTATTACTTATTGCATCTAAAGTGAAAAACGTAAACGTTTTTCATAACAAATATTTTGAAAATAAATCAGGTTTTCTTAAAATGTTTGATCGTTGTATTAAAACGGAAGTAGATAGATAATAAATATATTATCTTGAGAGTTAATGTAGAGAAAATAGGAGGTGCCTTGAAAAAGACTATAAATATATTATGGAAAAACATGTAAATGGACTCTGTACTTTGAATACATAATGAAAATTTATGACTGGAGGTTTTGAGCATTGCTTCCGTTATTTCCGTAAATAATAAATGATCAATCGTTTTAAATTTAATAAAGCATTAAGCTTCCGGCATCTGCCTTTTATGTAAAGATAATTACGTGAATTTTCAAGTAAATAGAATGTAAACGCCATTATTGCATATTTTAATAATATCTAATATAATTATAGAGCTTCTGGCAATAATATATTAGTGGGCTTATAAAATATACTAATATAACCGGGTTTTGTGTATTTTATTTTGATATTCGAATGAAATATAAAAGTTTGTAATTAAAACAAAACAATTTACTGTCGAAGGTAAGTAATATTTTTAAGAACAATGATTTCAATAAAACTCAGACTTTCATAGATATCAATTTTTTATAATGTATATATATATATATATATATATATATATATATATATATATATATATATATATACATATATCCGTGTGTGTATACACTTTGATATTAATTGATATCTCAATATCAGAAATAGGTAATAGGAATCTCTCGCCGACCCTAAAACGCATAACTAAAATCATGTCGAGTTAAACCTTAGATTTGTTATTTCCCCTTACTTGGGCTTAAAGACTGGAAAAATATTTTGATCAATGTTAGACTACTTGTTTTTAAGAGAAAGTGAACAACGAATGCAGATATTGGTAGAAGGAAATGAAGGCTAGCTTTGAAACATTCTTACCGATTTAAAGAACATTTCACAGTCACATTTCAAGATTTAACTTTTATCGTTTTACGCAATTCCTTGAGTACACATCATTGAGTAAGACTCTTAAAATATTGAGACAACTTCCTAGTCCTTATGGAATTTTAATGGACTTGACAAAGTGGAAACCATTTATACGTAAGAAATGTAAACTAATATTGAAAATAAACTTCCACAGTTTCTTCTGTACATTCTATAAAACAGATTTAGGACACAACCATTTAGGTTTGAGGTGTGTAATTGTGTCAGGAACGACGTTCTGTTATATAGAAGAACGTAAAGTAACATATATCTTCAAACGTACATTCAAAGTTCAATTGCTCTCGGGTGAAATTGCTTCGGCTTGAAATATAACGGCACCGAGATTGAAAACCTTCACAAAAGCAAAACCTTATAAGCACTTAGTAAATATGGAAAAAAGCAGGATGTATAGTATTTGTTTTATAATATTCAAGATATATGGAAACTGGTAACTATATAAATTCCATGTTTGTATCGCTGTATAGGAATTAACCAAATGCCATTAAATTTGATGTAATAAACACGCCTTCATCAGTCATTTATTTATTAGCCACAATGTTAAACATCAAGTATTTTTAATGACACGATTCGGTCCCGGTTGTCTATTCAATTCGTGCAAAGACAACTACACACACACACACACACACACACACACACACACACACACACACACACACACACACACACACACACACACACACACATATATATATATATATATATAGACACTCACACGCACACTAGTATGGTTAGTTTTATTTTGTAACCATTATTTAAAATTAAACTTTAGTTAGGCGATGATAACCTTGATGGGTTTTTCGCCTGGAAAAAAACCACGCACAGTATGAAAATAGTATTGCACACACCAATATAAAGCACAATCGAGCTACAAAATTGAAAATAAGTTATTGCAATCGAAAGGAAACCGTAAACTAAATATTAAATTAATTATTTTTCAGTATAAGAAAGTACAAGCAATGTTTTCAAAACGTTGTTAGCGGTCCCCCAGCACAGAGAGTAACGGTCAACTGAAGTCGTCATGCGGTCAAACAAAAACTACAATTGGCTGAAACATCGACGAATGTATTTAATAAATTTTAATTAGTCCTATGTTATTATACAGGCAGTTTTTATTTAATAATACACGCAAAACGTGAAATCCTTTTTATTACGGCCTATTTTCTGTAGTTTGATTATTAAAATTTTTAAAACGTCCTTTCATCTACTTAAATAGATCCGAGCAGTATTCAAACCAATTCTATTCATGTGCTTCATTGATACCGGAATTATTTCACAAACATAAAGATATTAACGAAGTACATTAGATTTTACAATCCGTTTTCCAACTACTGATTACATAGATTAAAGTAAAATTTAATGAAAAGGCAATAGAAAACTATTCGCTTTACATTAACCGTCCAGGCGTAAACGTGTAATGTAATTCGCAGTATTTAAAGTCAGCGAAAGCCTTTATTTTATAAATACTACTGTTCGTCGCCGTTACTTAAATTCCACTTTGTTTTATTAAAATCTTCCCTCTCTTGGAATACTTAGTCAAGTTCTATTGCAATAAGTCTGTTTCTTTTAAAGTTTGTTTTAGGGATTTTTAAAACCATTTTTTAGGTTTTCATTTGTTACAGTATTTAAATAATTCTACTATATTTTAATTTCAAATTCATTTTTCTTACCATTTGCTAAACTTTACATAGTAAAATAATATAACGATTTTGTTTAAAGAATATTTTTATTGGCGGAAATATGAAATGTATCATGCCTAACATAAATATACCGTGGATACTAAATGTAATATTATATTATGTAATAACATATTTGAAATAAAGGTATCTAGTTAGAACTTGATTGCATAACAACCCAATATTAAAAGATTATATCATGAATACGTTTACACGATTAGAGTTTTCTTGAAAATATCTATTAGGTACTACTTTTCAATTAGGACCTATTGCGATACAAATAAGAGCTGGTATGTCTAAGGGAGTTATTATTAGAAAATAAAGAATATGTTATGGGATTATTGTAGTACACTAATGTATTTAAATGCACTCATTCTAGTTATATCTTTCCCATAAAAACTTGTGTTTTTGCCGACATGTTTTCTTTTTCAAATATCAAAAGTAGGAGAGTATGTTAATACCTGATACCTTGAAAAAATGTAATTGGTCTAAAACCGATGAAATCAGTTATATCAATATTCTTTCAGTAGTTAAAAGGATTTATTTCAAACATTCATTTTTTACTTTCGTATTGTAGTTATTGAATAACCAAATACTAACATTATTTAGCTAAACTAATAAATTTACAATTGGCTTTTTTAATTTTTACCTATTCACAAAATGGGAGGTATCGATCTAATGTACAATTACGTTGAAACTTTCCTTCCAAGCAAGACTTGTGGTTTTGGCTTAAAATTATTACCAAGGGACGAATATTCTCTCACAACAATGAAGGTAACTTGAGTGTGAGAGTTTACTCGTTGCTAAAGTAATTTCCTGAGTAGGCGATAAGGAACAGGAAATGTCTTACTTCTCGTATACAGTGTCAACAAGTAGTAATATAGGTGAACCGTGTTGTCTTGCGCCCAAATTTTACAATAATAAATGTGGTGATTTTGTTACTCTTTACTGAAAATTAAACATGAATTTATGAACAATTGGAATTGAAAAATAGGTAAAATATAGTCCTAGTGACGTTGATTGTTTTAATGTTTCTTTTATTTTTTAAATTACTGATATAATGTGTAGAACACGAATATCCAAAATACGTAAAGTTCTTTTTTTCACATTTTGAATGTTAGTCTGTACTAGCATGTATAGTGTAAACAAGTATTATTGATATTGTTTTTTAAAAAAATTATATTTTGAATTACTCATTTTAATGTGTAGATCACGAATAATATCCTTTTCCACGGAAAATACGAAAAGTTAATTTTTTGCACATTTTTAATGTTAGTCTGTAATAGCATGTATAGCGTGACCTGGCCGCGCAGTAGCTCCAACGCCATTCACTAAGTCAAAGTGAATTTATTTTAATACTAAACTTAAAATCCTCAACATTTTTTTTAGTTGGAGTCAGTGTATTTGGAGTGTACTGTAGTTAGTTGAAGTCCGTGCACTACGATTATTTGAATTTTACGTATTTGGATAGTTGACGTATTTGAATAGTTGACGTATTTGAATAGTTGACGTATTTGGATAGTTGACGGAAGTTTGTTTATTGCATGGTTTATGTTTGACAATTAGCTATAATGAGCGATTTGTTAATTACGTTAATATTTACGTATCCGTATTTTATTAAATCTGGAATTGTTTTAAATTTAATCACTACATCATATTACACTCGTTTTGTAATTACAATTAATGTTTAAAGCGATGTTTAAGTAGACTATTACAAATATAATAAGATACTTACATACATACACACAAACATTCATTTATATATACACAGAATAGAAGAAAAATATTATGTACGGTATTAGTATAGATAAAATTTTTAGTGTTTTCCAATAACATTATAATTTTATGAAATCAAAGTTGACAAGTTTTCTTCTTTATAACAATGTATTGTAAGTTGTAGTTACTAGATGAAAGACTAGTTTATCTTTTACTTTGACTAGTTTACTTTAATATTAAGGTATCATTATACTGTTTACATTTAGAACCATTTTTAAAAACTTTTGAAAAATTATCAATTTCATCATATCCCTTATCGTTTTGTAATTACTCTTTTATTCAAAAGGATGTTCAAATATTTGCATACATAATAAGATGCGTTATGTGCTATTCTATAACCAAGTCGAAAGATATTGCTATTTTAGACAAGTAGTTGTGAAGTTTTTAGTACGTTAATTATTCATGTTGTTAAATCTACAATTGTTTACAAAAATAATCACCGTATAATTCCCATTATTTATTTAATTACACTTAATGTTCAAAAAGATGTTTAAGTAGACTATTTCCAATTATAATAAGTTACTTTACGATCTATGATCTAATCAAACCGAATAATATTGCTGGGTTACAATTTACTTAATAACGATAAAGTTAAAACGTAGAATTATGAGAACAAATTTTAAAGTAGTAATAATAACTACTAAGTTTAGATATTTAGAGATATTACTTCCTATTTATTAACTGCACGTTGTGCGTTGAACAACTGCGGAACGGAAAAAACTATAACCCGCAACACTTCTTTCAGTTGTAGTCCGTGTACTTTGGTTAGTCTGTGTAATTTGGTTAGTTGAAGTCCGTGCTTTACAATTATTTGAACGTCACGTATTTGGTTAGTTGACGGCTGCGTAAATTGCGTGCGTACATTTTGTTTTGAAGTTTTGTCATTTGAAGTCTATCCGTTACACCCTATGTAAGACAAAAGTAGTATCTATTTGTAACAGAAGACTTATCCTCGATTGTAATACATTTTCCAGACGAAAATTTAATAACACATTTTTAGAAGATCACCAAATAAAATATATTTATTTGAGTATGTAAAATACACAGGTTTGGAATGCGAATATGGCTCCTTCTTTGAGAGGGAGAGATTGGGAATTTGCTGCATCTCGTCACCTAACATTCCTGTCGTCCCTGCTGATCGTATTTATTAAAAATGCACAGATAATAACATATACGCTGGGGTGTAAATGTAGCAGGCCTCCAAGTGGTGCACCCTGGGTAACGCTAAATCTGCTACGACGAATCTCTGCCAAATCCTTCTAGAGATGAAAAAATCGAAAGTACCAAGTAGCCATCACAAAACCAGCCCTTCTCAGATCTTGAACAACGGGCTCCGCGTACTATTTTGGAACGCCGGTGGCCTTAATAACGCAAAGTTCACAGAGTTCAAGACTCTCATTCATAAACTGGACGCAGATGTTTTCATTGTAGTTGAAGCTGGAGCCTCAACGGACCAGATTTTTTTCACACTATGAATTTTACCAATTTTATTTTGCCTAGGTCAAGACAAGTGGCCTCAGGGATTGTTGTCGGTGTAAATAACAACTCAGCATGCAAATTTGAGGTGATTTACAGTATGTGCGAAACCGACAAACATGAAGCTGTACTTATAGAAGTCTGGATAAACGGACACTAGTACAAAATCATTGGTGTTTATAACCCACCAACTAACAACTTAAATACAAGTCTCATATAAATGTCATCCCGACACCGCAACTCCATTATACTAGTGGACTTCAATGCGCACTCACCCGATGGAACTACTCCGACCAGAATGCACCTGGCCACGCTATGGAGAATTTTATTGACAAAACACAAAGGTGATCTATCTACGATCAGAACCCACCTTTCTATCATTTGGTGGAAGCACCAGTACACCTGACATGTGCCTGGTACATGCAAACCTGATAAGCAGATCTGACCTGAAACTGGGGGATGTTGTTAAGGGACGTGGTCATAGGACCTTGTTCTTACAGGTGCGACTAAAAAATAATAATGTCCAAAAACCACGTCTTCCACGCTGGAATTTCAAAAGGGCGGACTGGACAGCTTTTGAACAAACATTAAATCAGCTTTTCACTCCTAGCATCATAAATGGCAACCCTGACCAGTCCGTAGCGGCTTTTGAGAAGAACATTTTAGAGATCGCAACAAAATGCATACCCAGAGGGTACGTCAATAAATATAAGCCTTTTTGGAATGAAAATCTGACAAAACTACAAAGAGAACGTAATAAAGCCAGGAAAAGGGCAGAGACTACCAACAATCTCGAAGACTGTATCCAACTCAGAAAAAAACAAGCCCAATTCAAGAGGGAAATCGTCCAATCGAAAAGAAGCACATACCGTAATTTTGTTTTGCTAAACTAGATTTTAGAAAGGACGGCTTGAAAGCTCACAATTTTATTTCAAGCCTCAATAACGACAAACGTAACTTCACATGTGAACCAATCATTTTCAATGGAAGGACGCTCACCAGCCCACAATACGTTGCACAAGCACTCTGCAAGCACTATGCTGCTGTCAGAACCTTTGCAATAAGAGCAAATGACTGTAAATACATCAAACAGCAATCAGTGGGCCCTCTCAAAGCCGAGCCGACACCTGAAATGGTCAGCCCTTTCCTAACGCATGAAATGGAAGCAGCCATTTGCACACTGGAAAAAATGGAAAAGCAGCGGGACCGGCCCGAATATTTTCCGAATTTATAAAGCACCTTGGTGAAACAGCAAAGCAGTGTCTCCTCAAGCTCATAAACTTGACATGGATGAAATGTGTCCCCCACCAATGGAAAAGAGCTGAAATTATCTCCATCCGTAAGAAAGGCAAACTCCGTAACATCCTCGAGAGCTTCCGGCTGATATCGCTGACCAGTGTCTGCTCAAATGTGGCTGTAAGGATGATCGAGCAAAGACTGAGAAACTTCTTAGAGGAGAAAGGAGCAATAAGCGAAGCCCAAGCAAGTTTTTGCCAAAACTACTCTACTGTTGACCAACTGGTGAAGTTCACTCAAGCTGTGAAGGATGGTTTACACAGAAGGCAGTCCACCCTAGCCGTACTAATTGATTTTAAAGCCGCATATGATAAAGTGTGGAAGCAATTGCTACTATCAAAAATAGCGAAACTGGTGGTGGTAAACAATATGATGAACTGGATTAAAAATTTCCTGACCCAGCGCCTGATAAGGACGAGGTTCGTGAATGCTGTCTCCAATTTTAAAGCCCAAAAACAAGCTTTACCTCAGGAAGCAGTGCTCAGTTGCATTCTCTTCAACACAATGAATAATGACCTCACCGCCGCGATTGAAAAAACACCTGGCACATCATACCTGCTGTATGCTGATGACGTCATTGTGTGGAATACTATTAACAAGACTGACCACCTTGTATTAGAAAACCTGGAACTATGGGCCGACTGCAATAAAATGGCAGTTAGCCCAGAGGAAACCATGTTTCGGTTGTTCACTCTCTCCACCAAGCCACCAACCATTGAGCTCAAATATAAACAGAGTTACCTACCAGAGTCTAATTTGTCCAAATACTTAGGCGTTAATCTGGACACTAGACTCTCATGGAAAAATTACATTCAAGAGGTTGCTGAGCGCGCAAACAAGCGAACAAATCTGTTAAAAAGACTAACTGGTAGAAAGTGGGGTTGCACGCAGGACGTTCTTGCCACTGCTTATAAGACCTATGTCAGACCCTCCATGGAATACGCTTCGGAAGTTACGTCACTGGTCAGTCAAACGAATCTGCAAAAGTTAGATAAAATCCAGAACAGTGCCCTCAGAATCATCACCAGCGCATCTCCTCAACACCCATTTGTGCGATGGAAATGCAAACCTGCATAGAACCATTGCAAATAAGGCGCGAAAAACTAATTTCAATCTCTCCCGAACTTGACAACCAGCTGTCCAGAACCGGTCGTTACTGGGTGGCTCGACGCCGAATGGTTCAGCAGGCAAAGGCTTCATTGGATAAAGTAAAGTAAAGTAAATATAACTTCTACGCTACCACAGATACCTAAAAAGAATCATTGAGGTATTTTACTTAATCTGGGTATAATTTATTCAAAATATATTTAAATGTACCGTTTGTAATGAATCATAACAGTCAAATGTGTGCTCTTGATTCATTTAAAAAAAAAAAGTTTTCAGAAATTACAGCGTTTTATATAAAAAGTCATTGATTATGTAAGTTGTTTATACTTTGCTTCCCGCAAAGACACAAACTCTCTCACTAATGACTAAACTCTCTTGAATTCCATTCTTAATTTGTGCTTTTCCATATCATGCATTATCCGATAACGGATTCCATTCACAAGTTTAACTGTTTTAATATTCCTTACCTTTCGGTTTTTATCTGGCATTCACTTTGCATGTAGTCTGTTTATGTAGAAACATTTCAGTGATTTTACTACTTAACGATGTATCCGATAGTTAACTCGTTTCCGGTTTTTTATCGCCTATTCAGGAAATTGTTTCAGCCCAAAATAAACTGACATTAAATTTTACCATCTCTATAGCTGTACAAAACTCCTAATAACAGCTGTAGCGGTATCCTGCGCGTAGGGTCCTAATTACTGTTACAGATAGGTGGCCTGTAGTCCAAAGTTATGAATGTTGTTTGGCGAAAATAAGTAATAGCGTAATTAATTAACGTATGAAATAACGTGTCTAATTATATTATGAAAAAATAGCTTTTAGGAAAGGCGTTAGCATAGAGGGTTGCGCTCTCGTAACACACTTTAGGGTGATATGGAAAAGAGATATAGGGTTTCACCCTAATCGCGATCCCTAATCGCAAGGGAGGTATTATGACATTCGTAATGCACTTCGCAAATACCGGTAATTGTTACAAATAATACTCACTAAAAATATTCTAAACACTCACTTATAACGCTGCCTGACTTACTGAAATTATCAGAGTAATTTTCTTCGCAGACACGCATAAAATCCGAGGAGATTTTAATGTGGGTTCGTCTGGTAGTTACTTAAGAAACGCTCTTACACCTATACAACCCTCTCGCCAGCGGTATAATCGGTAATTCAAGTGGGAAGTAGTTTCATTTATTAATAGAGGTATAAAAGTATCAAGATATTCTAACTGGAGTTGTGCAACCAAACATAGCCTCCTTAGAACGGTTGGAGGGACAAGTTACAAGACCTTTTGAAGAAAACGTTCAACATAATTATCCAGCTGATCGAAAAAATATCATACTTCTCCTTTATTAATAAATAAATAAATAAATAAATATATATATATATATATATATATATATTCTTCTACTCAATTATTTTAAAATTCTTCACAAATATATTGTATTATTAATTAAGGACAGTTGACAAAAAAAATGTAAGTCATATAATTACGTTTTCTTTTAAACTGGAACTGCCCTGTTCTGAGTCCTAATCCAAATAAAGTGTGTATTGCTAGCCTGAGTATATGGATAAAACTAGTGTTTCTGTAATGTATCATGACAAAAATATTTTAGAAAATTATAGAGGAATGGAAGTATCAGCGTTGTTTAAAATGTAGCCTATTTATTACCCGGCTCATTCTATTACGAAACATCTCATTAGGGTCAGCCATAACTTGTTACAATACAATAGGCGTACTCAACTTTAAATACAAATAGTTTACCTGTGAACTGTAACGTAGCCAAATAAACTAGTGCTGTTATTTGCACAACCTGAATAGGCTTCAATAGGTTGTGCAATACACTGTACATTTGTAGGCACAAATGTAAACACAAAGTAATCACAACATCAGCTGTTCCCTGAGCAATACGCTAATGTTGCATTTAGTAATGGGCGCACAGTAGGTTACGTTTGGCCGGACACGGGAGTGTATTGAACGCAGCGAATAAATGTTTACGCCAATCGGAATAACTATACAATTGTCAAGTAGAAGTTGTAAATAAATGGATACGATGCGGATTGACTCCCCGGAATCAAAGCGAATTAAAAATTCCCTAATTTACTTTTAAAAATAAATATTCGTTACTAGGTTACATAGCATCATTCATACTATGTATGAGTCATTCATACCTAGTACATATATACTAGGTATATAGCATCATTCATTATTTCATCTATTATTTGAAATGCATAATTTTACAGAGTTTGTCACACGCATGGATGCCTATTTCGTCTTTAAAGATAAATTAAACTAGATACATTATCTATGCACAGATACATTATACTATCAATAGATTTATATTACATATCTACACCTTCGTCCACTATCACAGTTTTTGGGGACAGCTTTAAATTTCTAAATATCGCTTCAAGTCGAGTTGCACCTCATTTTAAAAGTTGTTATGAAAGAAAATAAAGGTATTTCTTATCCTAGTATAAAATGGTACGGGTTTAAAATTAAAATCAATTTAAATAGATATCAAATATGGTTAAAAGTATTTTAAAATTTTAGGATGGGCATTTCGAAAGATATGACATTTTCAAATTGGACCACTTGTTCACTATACGTAATTTGTTTTGTAAATGCTCCATGTGAAATGTGATGAGGCCAGGGAGTTTGTATTTAGGAAAGTGTTATCATAAGTTTAAAATATTATAATAAATAACATATACTCTATTTTACAAATCTCCCTATTAGTTAAAAATCTCATTATATATATATATATATATATATATATATATATATATATATATATATATCTTGTTCAAATATTGATGTATTAAAAAATTACTATTTAATCATCCATTCAAGTTTCAAAACATTTTTTTTTATTTATAGTCGATGACACTTTGTGTTATTAAACACCTTTCAAATATTAAATAATTAATGAAATTTAAGTAAATATTTTAGTTGTATATAGTAGAAAACATGTCAAATAAGAGATGGTAAGCAAAATAGTTATTTCGTCCCACTTGGCTTCAAATATGTTATAACACATAAAGGCAATACAACCATTAACAATTATTTAAACACACTTGTCTAAAATCTTGACAATAGAATTACTTGAGACTACCATTCTAGTCTCTTGTGAGGCAAGGGTTGGATCTTCCTGTTTGAGCCTAAAATATTCAGAGTAAAGCAAAACTTAGAACTTTAGAAATACTTAGTGCTTAACAGGCCCTTAATATTCCACATATTAGTCTAAATCTGTATAATTGCCTAATATATTACTGTATTCTATTCGTTCAATATTAGAATATCATAAAATGTTCTTCAAAGATATTGCAAGAGGGTTAATCCACTTTATATTAGCCATCTATACGGAACATTTCTCCGTGGTGTTATAATTTACGAGAACAATATCAGTCCGTCACAATATAAAACATGAGATACTTTGCTTGTATATCTTTGGGAACCCGTAACCAATGATTTATTCTTGAATCATAGTTTTTCCAAGTCTTAGTTGACTCGGCTAAAATCTTAAACCGTGTTTGATCTTCCGTAGAATTTTATACACGGCATTATCCTGTGCGCGGTTTTATATTTTGGTTATTTAACTATGTAGAACTTAACTTTGGATTTTAATTTAGTCTTTCTGTAAGGTTTAAACATAACCTCCAAATAACCTATATGCAATACGTATCTTCGGGACGATTCGTTGATCTCCATATTGTAACGTATTCTCATACAATCTTTCTAAAGAAATCATTCTACGTGAAACCGTTACACTTAATGCATTTATTTTGCATAAGCTGCATCGTAAGATATTTCGCTTCATAACTTGTGGTAAAGCAGCCCACTATTCTAATGTAGCCTACTATTTAAAATTAGTCTACTTGGTAAAGTTGTCTATTACGGCAAAGTAGTCCGCTATGCCAGTGTAACCCACTGTAAGTGGAAAGTAGCATGCTATGACAAAATAGCTCACTATGTCAAAGTAACCTACAATAGCAAAGTGGCCTATTACGGCAAATAGCCTACAACGACATAATTGCTTACTAAGGTAAATTGAAAGTTTAAGTAATTTGACAGATTTCGTTCGATCAAAAGTTACAGCAGGCAACTCTATTTTGAAATTTTTATGTACGAATGTAATGCACCATTTTTTAGATTTTATTTCCTAAACATATTTCCTTGAAATAGACAAGTTATGCTATTTAAACGAGTATTGTTCTTTCTTTGTCATATTGAATAATTAAATACATTTTAAAATATCGAGTTGGCATTGTTGATGTCTAACATAATGATGTATGAAATTTATTATTATGGTCAAAAATGAACTTTAATTGGCTTCAATGTGTTCAGAGAGAAATAATTTGTAATATTATTTATGATTATTACAGTGACGGTAGGAAATCATTGGAGAAATAACATTGCACCTAATCGTAGACAATACACACACACACACACACACACACACACACACACACAACACACACACACACACACACACACACACACACACACACACACACACACACACACACATATATATATATATATATATATATATATATATATATATAATTTAATAACTTCAAAGTGTTCATAATCAAGATGTATATTTCATTCAACATTTACAAATTTGCTGAAGCTTTTCGCTGATGTACAGTTCCAGCATTCTCAAAGTCTAATACTCAAAGTCTTTGAGTAGACTTTGAGAATGCTGGAACTGTACACCATCGAAAAGCTTCAGCAAATTTGTAAATGTGGACTGAAATATACGTCTTCATTATATGTAAAACTGAAGTTAATTAATGATTATAATAAATCAAGAAAAAATAATCATCTTTATTATATTATATATATAATAGTGAGAAATTTACATTGAAAGATCAAATTTGTAAATATATATTCTTTTATATTCAAAACTGATTAGCCTCTATCAGCTCTTGTACATGTTAATTGGTGTCTCTATAGTCATGCATGGATCTATATATATGTGACATTGCATATTTGACGAACGAGTCACAGCTGTCACCGATTTTCAGACACACGAATAGTTCCTATTTTATTACTATCAGACAATGAAACTTTAGGGGGAGAATCTACTGACATAAAAAGTAGAATTTCCATTTTATTCATTTGCATGAATAAATGTGTTTCTGAACCTCTTAAAAGAGTGTAAAGAAAATAAAATATTTAGAAGTTAAATTAGTTTATAGACAAGTAAAATACTAAATAGTTCCATATTGAATACAAATCACTCCCAGTTCTAGATGGAACCAGATTTAAAAACCGTTCACAACCTTATATAAAATGCACATTCTCGATCGGGATGTGATTTAAATAACAGCAGAACCTTATTCCAAAGTAGAACGTCTCAAACTTACATTTTTATGTTAGAGCTTTTCCCTCGATACGAAACGACGTGTGCTTGATTTCATTCCATCAAAGAGTTGCCTTTTAACTGAAATAATAATGCGATTCATGAGTTTATTTCTTTTTCGTTCGGATTACAAACGGAAACCCAATCACTTCCTTATTTTTTAACTGGGTTTAATTGAATATATTTACATTTTACTGAAAACGGATTCGAATGATTGATTATCTACTTAACTTCTTCAATTTATACAATATATTTCGTGGTTACATCATCTTGTCGTGTAACTTAAAAATCAATTGTTCTTCAGTAAAATTGAAATATAAAACTGTAGTAATCAAATCAACTGAAGAAATAATATTTTGTTTTTCTCACTGCCTGTCTGTCAGTCTGTCTCTCTCTCTCTCTCTCTCTCTCTTTCTGTATGTCTGTCTGTCTGTCTCTCTATCTCTCTCTCTCTCTCTCTCTCTCTCTCTCTCTCTCTCTATATATATATATATATATATATATATATATATATATATATATATATATATATATATATTATAGCATGAAGATATGCAACTATTGGTAAAAGTAGTCAATGTTTGAAAGAAGAATGATAATAAGTTGAAAATATTAAAGAAAGAGCTTATAAGGGTAGAATACGTAAAGCTGATAAAGATGTTTAACAATTGTAAATTCCAGTTAGAGTAATATATCAGTCTTGGGTATAAAACACAGGTTACGATTATTTCTAGAGCTCAATGAATTTTGAAAATCCAGTGAAAGTATGGGCAAGTTAACTTCTGTTTGAGTGAGGAAACTCATAAAAATAGGGTGTAACAGGGGAAGACCCAAACCAGCAGAAATCGTTGACCGAACAATAAGTGTTAGAAACTTTAAATAGTTAATTGTGATTTCCTTAAAACATAAGGGAGGGAGGCGATAAGGCTGTTTCTTAAAAAATAAAACCATCGGTAAACAGGAACTAAATTTGGAAACTTCTAGGAAGTGCAGACGTGTTAATGGAGCAAGTTGGGAGAAAATATTTTAAAAATGGTTTATTTGTAGAATAGAAAGGTGAAATATAAAAGAGGTTTTATTAGGTATTTATGTAAAGGATTTTTAAGAGTGCGAAGAGTAAATAATAAAGTAGATGTCAAAGAGAAAGTGGAAGTAAAGTTTAAGTTTATTACGTGCAAAAGTGAAGTGAAAAAATTAATCGCTATTAACCAGTGAATCCGGAAACAAAAGTATAAACATTATTAGACTAGATTCAGCGAACAGAAATTTCTATAGCTTAGGAACATCCATATACAATTAAATAGAATGTTTCTATAAACTGTAATCAAGTTTTTTCCACACCATTTCTACTGCATCGAAGACTGCAAAATAACGAACCGCGGGAGAGCAATCTTACACTGCTTTATATAAATTACAGACTCCAATATTAAAATATATTTAGTACTAATTATTCAATTAATCATTGCATCATTTTAATGTATTTGAAGCGTAAATCGTAAAAAACTGAATGACAGGTAAATAAGTGTAGGTGATAATAAATTTATATGATTGTTTAAATATTAACAAATTTAAAGTTGTGACAATAAGAAAGATGAGGTAATTAGAATATATAATATAAAGGTAAACAATAAATATCTATCTGGTAAGATGCTCTGCCGTCCCTTCGTTGTCGGAGCAGAGTGGGGTGTGTCTATCACTTTCATGCGATGGAGGTGTATCTGCAGGTAGTCATGTCCAGTGGTCATCCTAAACAAAGCCACGGCTATGCCTCTCGGTAGATCCAGTGGTATGCTTGATTGGATGTTCTTTTCCCATTGATTTCCTGTAGCAGCTTGTTTCCTGTCCCGTTTCACGGAGTCGCTGATAGTGTTTTTTATACTCTTACAGTCACTGCGGTATGAGAGTGGGAGGAACTGCTGCGCCATGGAGCAGCCATGCTTGGCCAAACTATCGGCTTTTTCGTTTCGTCTGATGTCACAGTGCCCTGGCACCCATTTTACTGCGATCTGTGTTGTTCTCTGCAACATACGGATTGTTTTCTGGCAGTTGGTTATTTCCTTCCCTTTTTGTGGCTTTGGGGAGGCGATCGCCTGAATCGCGGATGTTGAGTCCGAGAGGAAAACTACCTTCTTGGTGTTGGCCGACAGAAGTATCTCTCTGGCCGCTTCGCCGATGGTGGTCATTTCTCCTTCGACGTTGATTCCGTTTTTCCCCACTGCTATTGATTTTTGCCCAATTGAGGAGAAATATCAGGCTCCGCATGCGTCATGCATTGCCGATCCATCTGTGTACACATGCAGCCATTCGTCGGCCGGATACCTCTCGGTGATCATAGCTTCTGTTAGTACTTTGAGTTTGCAGATTTGGATGTCGGCTTTTCTCAGGCTTACACCAGGTATTCATGTGCACGATGGTATTTCGGTCCTTTCCTTTATATATTTCGTTTTCTAGAAAGGATGTCGCTCTGATTCTTCCAATCCATGTCTTCTTCTTATTTCTGCGGCTTTTGCCAGTGGTGTGACTTGGGTTTTAGGCCTTTGGTTTGCGCATCTGTATTTCTTCCAGAAGTCATCGTTGGTTCTTAAGGCTCTTTCGAAGAATTTGATAGCAGCCTTGTCCCTGCGAGCGTTAAGGGACTCAATATCTGTTTGAATCTCTAACGCTGCAATTGGGGTAGACTTCGCAGCACCACATATCCGTCTTAATGCATTGTTTTGGACTGTATTCAGGTCTTTCTTTGCATTATCAGAACCCGTGTTGTAAGCTTCTGAGCCGTATTCAAGGATTGGACGGATGTAAGACTTTTACGTAGTAATCAGAACGTCCTGAGTAGCACCCCACTTCGTTCCAGTCAGTCTCTTCATCATATTCAGCCTTTTTGCAGCTTTTGTTACAGCACCCTCTATATGTCCCGACCACTGGAGTTTGCTGTCCAGAGCTATACCCAAGTACCTGGTTGATCGCGTTATTGGCAGGTCAGTAGTCCCTATTACTACGTGTGGATCGTAAGTTTTAGTTGATAGCGTGAATAACTGTGCCATGGTCTTGTTTTCGTTAATAATCATATCGTTTCACGAGCACCATCTTTTGACACCACCTAATGTCTCGTTTATTTTGGTTTCCAAGGCGTTGATTAATTATAAATAATAAAAGATATTTATTACATCAAAATGCCATACTATAGCAGACACACAGCCAAATGTACCCTTCATTATTATTTTCCTTACAACGAGTTTTATAGGTAAAATACCATAAATACCATAAAATACCATAAATAGATATTTATGGCTCCGATAGCAAGTAGGTATACTTCAGGCACGAAATCATACAAATGTCACAATATGTGCCCGGTTTACTCTATAAGATAGGTTCATGTAACTACTGTACTTGTGCCTACAATCCTATCCTAACTTTCGTGGGGGGGGGGAATAGTCATATTGCTTTTAAAGTTATTTTAGTTATTATTTTATCATTAGAACTAATCCTTTATTGCATATAAGAAATTATGTAGTTTTAAAATTAACATTTCTTTATTCTGTCTCTTTACATATAAATCTTAACACCCTAGGATATTTACGTGACCTAATTGCATTAATTGTGCAGACGTTTTACTTAATGCAATTTATCCATCTTAGGTTTTGTGAGTTAACTCTTCTCCAGTTACAGCAACAGTTTCAATATTGAAAAAATAACAAACTAATTGGTTAGTAAAAAAATATTTTTGTTACTTTTTTTAGTTAATAATTAATGTGAAAATGATTTAATGTTTATGAATTATTATAAATAAAAGTCCCGATACAATAATCGAAAAATGTTCTCTTTCCAGTACGTTCCGAAGCTTTGAGGAGCTGGAATGAAGCTAGGGACATACCAATCGATAAGGCGTTGCAACAGTTGTCCTTAAAGGCCTTATAGATGCAAAAATAGCCTTATCAGCTTACCCCTTTCCATTTCGTGCCACATATTCTGTATGGCAATATGGAATCTCTCCATCTCTTTCTTTAAAAGAGTGGTACAAATAGTAGTCCTAAAGACTAAAGGAGTTTTTTTCTATTCCTCTTACAGCAGATAACTCTTTTGCACAATTCTTTTAAGTTCTCAGTAGCGAATACTTTTTCCTTCTTTGAAGTACGTCTTGATGTTGGGATCGTTTTATTAGTATAGGGGGTAGTGGCTCCGAAGACGCAGAACACTTCTCCTCTATCTAATCTATATACTAGAGCTCCAACTGTCCGCAACAATTGGGACTGGAGCTCCATTCCGATAATTAAAATCAGATAATTGAATGTTCTTAACTTCAAAAGAGTCAATGTAAATTAATATTCTATGCATGGTGAAAAGGGAAGAAAAGAACTATGTTTTTATACTTTAATATTTTTGGTCTAACCATCTGAGGTTTTACAAAACCTCGGACCCGGAAACGCCTTTCAGACAAAACGTTTTTCCAAAAACCGTTTGGAAATAGCTTCTTCTATTTCTGTTGTTTCTGATAATGCCTTCAATGATATCCTTCAAGAACATTCATTCTTTATTTTCAAGCATTGATTCGAAGTTTAACAACGCAGGTTTACAGTAAGCAATTTTAAAAGCCGAAGTTTTGATAATTGCAGTTTTATTGTATTACATTACTTATTTTAACAAAATCTTCATCAGGTACCAGGCTTTTTAAACAACGTCTTTCCTTTTCTTTTGGATAGACTACTTCAAAAAATGTATTTTAATTGTTTCCGAAATAAAACTTTTATATCGACACCTTTCTTTACGGCTCTGAGTTCCCTGGAAATTCCGTCATCTAGGTGAGTAAACATATTAAATGTCCACTTTCAACGAAGTTGATGTTCTCAGTTAATTGAACTATGGATTCCATAGAGGCTTCATTAGTTTGTACATTAATATTAAGTTTGAAAAGGGCTCATCATGGAGGTCATTTATAAATTAGAAATATACTTGTATAAAGACAAATTGTGGATTTTCCAAAGTTAATAATATTTGCTCTCAGTAAATAGAACTTAAAACCATACGTTTAGAACAACTGCGCTAGGTCTTAGGCACATTTTCAGATAGAGTTAGAAAATTGCCTCATCATTTTAAATATCCACATATTTTTTTGAGAGTAAATTAAAGTTTAAAATACTTCTTTTATATCGTTTTTTCAGCATATTGTTTATTTTTTTCAATCTTAGCAAAAAATAGTTCAATAGTAAACTTCAAATTAGGACCGCTTTTCCAACCATAAAAATCAGCTATTTTACAACACACTTTGAGATTATTTGCATAAGTGAACTTGCATAATTCATTAAATTTGACTACTTCAATCATTTAGCTATCAAGGGTCAGTGAGCAATTTGAGTCGTGGACCGTCGCTGTATAATCATATGTCCCCAATCTATGGGTGCGCCCTGAACTAATAAGATCACTCGAGAGTAATTCAATGACTGACTGGAGTACCTGAAGTGAACCAATCAGAAGAAACGTTTAGAGGCATTCCAGCAAAAAACGCGGTCGTTCGGGAAATACCGTAGTAAATCTGGAAAACCTATCGAAACTCTAGTCTTTGGATGGACAACTCGTATTATCTGTGTCATGTGCCAGTGGCGGACTAATATACTCGTATATCAATTCCTAAGTGTAACTACGTAGCGGTATCACGGGCAAAAAACGCGGTCGTTAGGGAAATACCGTAGTAAATCTGGAAAACCTATCGAAACTCTAGTCTTTGGATGGACAACTCGTATTATCTGTGTCATGTGCCAGTGACGGACTAATATATATCAATTCCTAAGTGTAACTACGTAGCGGTATCACGGGCAAAAAACGCGGTCGTTCGGGAAATACCGTAGTAAATCTGGAAAACCTATCGAAACTCTAGTCTTTGGATGGACAACTCGTATTATCTGTGTCATGTGCCAGTGACGGACTAATATATATCAATTCCTAAGTGTAACTACGTAGCGGTATCACGGGCAAAAAACGCGGTCGTTCGGGAAATACCGTAGTAAATCTGGAAAACCTATCGAAACTCTAATCTTTGGATGGACAATTCGTATTATCTGTGTAATGTGCCAGTGACGGACTAATATATATCAATTCCTAAGTGTAACTACGTAGCGGTATCACGGGCAAAAAACGCGGTCGTTCGGGAAATACCGTAGTAAATCTGGAAAACCTATCGAAACTCTAGTCTTTGGATGGACAACTCGTATTATCTGAGTCATGTGCCAGTGACGGACTAATATATATCAATTCCTAAGTGTAACTACGTAGCGGTATCACGGGCAAAAAACGCGGTCGTTCGGGAAATACCGTAGTAAATCTGGAAAACCTATCGAAACTCTAATCTTTGGATGGACAATTCGTATTATCTGTGTAATGTGCCAGTGACGGACTAATATATATCAATTCCTAAGTGTAACTACGTAGCGGTATCACGGGCAAAAAACGCGGTCGTTCGGGAAATACCGTAGTAAATCTGGAAAACCTATCGAAACTCTAGTCTTTGGATGGACAACTCATATTATCTGAGTCATGTGCCAGTGACGGACTAATATATATCAATTCTTAAGTGTAACTACGTAGCGGTATCACGGGCCGTGAGGCGAAGTTTCATCCTAGATATCTCTTTTATCTTTATCCGATTTAGTTTCCAGTTCCTTCAAATTTTCGCATTTGTCTTACTTCAAATGTTTTTACATGAACATATTTGTCGAAAGAATAATACTTGTATCCAATTCGCTTCTGTAAACATAATAAGCCTAACTATTTATTTGCAAGTTTGCGGACTGCCATTGGTGCAAATATTAAAAAGTTTCCAATGTGCACAAGCCAAATGAAACAGTGCGTTCTTTGAGAGAAAGGTAACTCTAAAGTGACATTACTGCTTCTTACACGGAGAGTAGCTCATAATACATTAAAAAAATTATTATTTTGTCTGATTCGGATGTTATTATTAGGCCTATATAGCTGTTTATGATAAGATACTTGTTGGCCTTTGCAGATGATCAAGTCTCAAGAAGAAGTATGAATTCTTTATGTCTTAGATGCGAGGCATGCTAGTGGTGGTCTTGACATTTTTTAAAATCTTTTATATGAACTTTCAGTGTCTTTACAGCGTAAACATTTGTTTGTAAAATACAATTTTCAGCTGCTAAAAAAAGGTTTAAAATGATATGTTGCATTATACGAGTATTTTTCTACTATACAAAGCGGTTTTACGTTCCGGGCAGAAGTAGATTCTGATATGTGGATAACCAATTGGAGGGTTGCGCCGTCACTGGCAATGATTGCGAATATCTGCAATAGAAACCAATTGAGGTCCTCCTAATATTCACGGAAATTGTTCTTGACACTATCTAGAGGATGGTGACGCCATTTATTCCTATTCGATGGGTTGTGTATCAGTGTGTCTGTCATGGTTGGCTTGCGGTAAATGTTGAAAACATGTTTGGTTTGATTTTCCTGTTAAGATGATATCTAAGAAATTTAATGTTTTGTTGTTTTCAAATTCAGCAGTAAACTGGATATTTTTGTGTGTTTTGTTTATATGTGTTTGGAGTTGTTGACATTGTATTATGTTTCTTCGGTATAGTATTATAACGTCGTCTACATATCTGTGCCAATATATTGTCTTATCTTCGAGTTTGTCATCATTTATGATTTTATTCTGTTCTATGTGTTGTAGGAACGTTTCTGCGAGAATGCATAAAATCGGTGAACCCATAAACACGCAGCATTCTTACATTTACTATGCAGACTAAACAAAATACCTATGCCCTCAACTAACTACTTAGAGGAACTAAGCACAATAAAATATTTAGCTCACAAAAACGGATATGACAATTATTTATAAACAAAATACAAAAACAATAATTAGCAAGAACATTAACAAAAGCACTCACAACAAAAACACGAACACGAACACATTCATCACCATCACATACATACACAAACTCACAAATATAATAACACACCAAAAATTTGGTGTGATTCAAATTGAATAAAAAAATCAGGATACAATGTAGCTTATAGAACAACAAACAAAAGCTAAACAGCTATCATACACAGCATTATTAACAATACCAACACATACAATAACCCAGGAGTATACAAACTGCAATGCAACAACTCCAATAAGTTCTATATTGGACATACAGGCAGATCTTTTGCCAAGATATGAGGAACACAAAAGCGCAAAGCACACTCCTATTGATTTCACCTTCGAAAATCACATCATGGACACTAAACACTCATTCATAATATGAAAGATTAACATGAGCATCCTCCACACATGCAACAAAGGCCATAAATGTAACACACTAGAACAATATGAAATATACAGACATAGTAACAGGCATAAAAATGATATGCTAAATTAACAAACATGACACGGATCATACATACTCTTCGATCACATCACTTTCAAAAATTGGTACCAAAGAAGCACAACTGCACCACTCATAACGGCAAATATACGAGACCGAAAAAGTCGTAAGACGAAAACGTTTCCTCCAAGTGTAGGTTAAGATTTTAACAACCTTTTGTTAACATAAAGTCTGGTCGCAAGAAATATCAAAATCTAATAAGTAACCCCTTTAGATTCTAATATTTTAGGAAAGAAAACAGCTGCAAAAATGAGACTATAGAGATTGAGTAAAAGTTCTTCATTTAGAGACCCCTGCGTAAAGATAAATGAGCAATATAAAAAGACAGAATAAGATTCTGCTAAATGTGAAAATAACCAAATTTTCAGTTCACAAAAAATACTTCCATATTAGAAAATTTAGTGAACGAGTTAAACAAGTCTGTGAGTGCTCTAAAATAAATACTTCTAATTGCGCAATTACAAAGTTTGAGTTTACAAATCGTTGTGAAACAAAAAGTCTAATAATTTAAGAACCTTCGAAGCTTAAATTATACTGATATTGGCTTCGACTGCTTAGAATTCATGGCGATTAACAATTGTAAATTTGGAAAGGGTTAGTTAACTGCTATTTGCCCCATTAAAATTCCTTGTTCGCCGTACTGTAAACTTTAGCCTGGCCGTGACTAGATAGGGTAGCGTTTTTTTTTTTGTAATTCGATTAATCGGTAACTGAAGTGTGAAGGCGGTGTCTATGGACTGAACATGGCCTTTTATTGTGTGTAACTATAATTTATCACACAGAATTAACTCAAAACAAATGTATATATATATATATATATATATATATATATATATATATATATACATATATATAGATGGATAGATAGATAGATAAATGTATTTGTATGTTGTGTAAAATATTTAAAGAACCACAGCTTAGATCACTCTAAACTAGCTCCCATAGTGAGTTTAACAAACTCACTATCACACAGCATTTCACTTGGTACCGAGTTCCTGAGCTCACTTTAATATGCAGCTATCTTAAAAAAAGATTCGACAAATTTTTACTTTATGCAAGTTTTAACTAACCTATAGTGAAGTTTTGCTTATTCTCATGACGTTGACATACGGTAAAAGTATTCGGGCTAAACCAGTTTAAACAATGTTAAACTTGTTGGTGAATGAATTGATTATTATAAGATATGTTTATAAGATATTTTTTAATAAAATCCTTTTATTTACACCTGGGTGGAAGGGAATATCAAAGTACTATACATTTAAAATGTTCTGCAGTGTTGCTGACAAAGGTTTTTGGATGAATCCACAAAAAGAGATTTTTTCTCGAAAGAGTGCCGTGTTGCACAATGTATAGTGTAGCAGGTCACATGTGTGCAGATGAACTAAAGAGTCTTATCAGTAAAATAAAAATTGTTAACTTATGACTCTTGTTTAAAAGTAATTGGCGTCCATAAAAATCCAAGACATTAGACTTTTAAAATTAAAACCTGTTGGGAGTGCCAAGGTTTCCTAAATACCTTAATTAATTATTGTGAAGTTTAATTATTTTAATTTTAATTTACGAGACATATGTTGTCTCTATGCCCAAACATGTACTTCAGAGAGTTAGTTTAATCTACAAGTTTAGGTTAGAGTTACTAAATGTTATTCATGTAAAATGATTCTTTAAACAAATGAAAAATATTTCAACTGTCGGATTTCCTTACGTACGAAATTTCGTTTGTATTAATTCGCAGCATCCTAGCCTTTAGGAAGACAAACAATAAAGTATGAAAGCGCAAACATTTTTTGTACAGTGAATTGTTTTAATAACAATAGAATACATTTTAAGCTAAATTAGAATTACTTATATTTAAAAAAATCTGATGATTCTCATGTGCAAAATCACCATGGCAACGAAAACTACCAAGTTCTTGGCGAATTCTTCCAGTTTAACCCAGATCTACTTGCAGCACATAATAGCTGATCTGACTAAATGTGACCCCTAGAGAAGCAAAAGATGTAACACATAATGGTACATATTAAAATTGTACTTAATCAATTTCTTGGAGTACAAATTAGGACAAAATTATTTTAACTCTTTATAATAATTATAAAAAAGTCATTTTAATTTTAGGTATTTACAGATTGGCTAGTGAGATTTATTCAATAAACGTGAAAATTTAAAAAAAGTAGTAGTTTAGAAAAAATTACTATGTGTAGCCGGCCTTAAAGGCTACACCGTTGTCGAAACTGGTCGGATTATTAAACCCATGTTTTTAGTGAGATTTAAGTGTACTTTTAATACTTACATTAAATAAAAAAATTAACTTGCGCCTATTTATTTTTACGACATTGAGACCTTTATTGAATATGACTCTTGGTTTAGCTGTTAGCAAGTAACTAACAGTAGATAGATAGTTTTGTTAGTTTTAGTTTTTACTAATAACCAAGATTTTATAATAACTGCAAAGTTCAAGCAATCTATGATTTCCTGGTTTCAAGTGGGCACAATTATTACATTGTGGGCTTAATGAAAAAATGAGGGACATTTTTTAATAAAAATGCTTTAGTTTTTTAATTTCAATTAATTAAAGATATTTCAATGTATTAGAATATATTCGTTTTAAAAGTTTCTTAAATGTAAACCGAACCGATATAATATCATTTCTATCTTAGAAACTGAACCAAGAATAAAGTTCTCTTTCTGCAAATTGGAATCGTATGTCCTTGTACCTACATAATACGTCGTGGGCGGTGGTTACGTGTAATAGGCTTACTTGTTAGAGAGATCCGTACAATGTCGCTGTGCCTTACAGCCACCGTGCCGTCGTTTTCTTTGTTTTCACGTTAATACAACTCTTTAATATTCTTGTGAACATAACGAGATTCTGTAGACAGAGTGACACAAACTTACAAACAAATTATTAAATATATATTTGTTGTACATTATTATTATTATTATTATATATTAAAAAATGAATACTTCAACACTAACATAAATAGAAAATATGTTTTAAAAAATTCAGCTAGTTTAGTATCTACTAACACAACAGGCCTCACAGCTGCCAGTTGACGTCATCATATCTAGACCTTCATCTTCTTACTTGCTAAACGGGAATGTCTGAGTATTATCGTTTCCTAACAAAAATCATTTGCTGTAAGTGATTATATTGTGTAATTGACATTAGTTATATATTATAACAAAGGGTAGCACCATAAACATTATTACAAAGAATTAGTATTCATTATCTCGAAAGTTTATTATAATATTTACAACGTATACAAGGTATTCAACTATTCTGAAAGGATTTATGTTATTAACAATTCTATTGCTGCAAGGTTAATAATTTCCGTTTTTTAAACTTTTATTTTGAAATATTGTCTTTTTTCATAACTATTCAGGATTATGTTTGTTGATGATTTTAAAATTGTATTAAATATGGCTTTCTTCCGCATCGTTCTCTTCTTTCTTTAGTACTTTCCCTTGAAGATGTTTGAGCTGACAATTACTAAGCACTATTGGAATTGCTCCTTCCTTCAGCTCTATCCAACAGATAGTTGTTTCATCTGTGTATAAGAATTTTCTAATAAATATAGGTGGCCAATAGATCAGAAACCTTCATTACCTAAACCACAAATTGCAACAAACTAATTTATGTAGGTATAGGTAAGATATAGGTAGGATAGGTAAAAAAAGAAGCAACATAATATAGTTTTGTTTTCGTCTTTTATTTGTTCATGTCCTTGACCTTTCAATACTTCACCTTTCAGACCTATTGATAATATGATCTAAGGATATACGATGATTTAAATCAATATTTAATCAGAAACTATTACCTTTATCTTATAGCACTATTCAGGAAATTCAACGTTCAACTGAAAAATTTTAACAAAACATATTAACACCAATTTACTACTAAAACAACTATTAGAAGAATGTAGTATTATAACGGCCCCGTCAAAAGTTGAATAAAATAATTCTAATAAAAGAATGTGATGTTATTATAAACACTTTATTAAAATACTATTAAGAATCATAATTAATTCATTTAATTCATGAATGTACTGTTATAACGACTGTATAAGAGGTACGTATTAATATAATGACTGCAATAAAATGTGTAATAAGATACCTCTATTAAAGGAATGTATTGTTGTCAAGATTTTATTGTTGACTGATAAAAAACTCCATAGTATGTATTTGAGGTTGTAATGACTTCATTAAAAGGACTATTAAAATAACTGAACTAAATGATTTTATTAATGATTGTTTTTACTACACTGACTCTATTAGATGTATGTATTATATAATGACTGCATTAAAATGTCTCATAAAACAACTCTATTAAAGGAATGTATTATTGTAAGGACTCCAATCTTGACTAACACAATAATTCTATTCAATAATGTTTTATTATAATGACTTTAATAATATGGCCCCAAAAATGAATGTAAATTAAAATCTATAATTTATTCATTTCTTTTAATCCAAATCTGCAGCTGAATAATCTGTGTTCAAAGAATCAATGGCAACTTTGATGTAAGTCCATTCAGAATCAAAGGCTGAAGTCTTCGTTCACTAATGTTACCGGAAAATAAATACTTCTGCTTACCTGACAGTGTTAGCTCGGAACCAGTAATCACTTTAAGCTCAGACAAAGGCATCTGCGTTCAAAGTTAAACTCTGTGAATCAAGTTAAACTCATTTTGGGAATTGGTAATGTTTTGGAAGTGCCTTTAACAGAAAGTGAAATATTGTTTCACTGGCGGCGGAATTTTGGAAGTTATTACAGAAGGAACAAAATCCGCGACTTGTCCCAGGGCGGTGTTTAGGGAAAACCGCCCTAAATGTTAGGAGGGGCTTAATGGTACTGTGTTGGACATATCTGTGATCCTTGCCGACGGCGACAAAACCTTCCTTTGGCCTTTCAGATCTCCTTCGGCACGGGAATAAAAAAAGTTATAATACTTATCCATAAATAACACATTATAAATTAATAAATGTTTAAGTAATAACGAATGTTCTAATGATGAAAATGTATTTAAAATTAACAAATCAAAAATATTTTTAACTGTAAATAAATCTCAATACTCCAAAACAAATTATTCAAGTTTTTTTTATTTTAAAATAAAATACTAATAAAAAGGTAAACCCCCCTATAGGTTTAAAAATAAAATAATAAGACAAGCATTATTAGTTCTTACATTTCTTTCAAAATACAGCGCGACAATAACCAACGGAGGAAATTGACACTGACAATCTTGGTAAATGAATATCCGTTTTTAGAAGAAGAACGAATAATATTTTACGTGTGTGTGTGTACTAGCAACCAGTCTAACCACAACAATTTGCTGTTAACATTTCATCTCTTCCTGGAATTTTGAACAGAATTTTGTTTAGTTTAGCACATTACTCTATCTATATCATAGGTAACATAATCTTGATTTTTCCCAAGGGACTGGAACCGCTATAATACGTAATGGCACTGTCAGTGTGACGTCATTATTGAATCTAAAGTGTAGTACACTTACTAAGCATTAGTGTGCGAACATGAAAGGATCAATAATCTTCTACACAAGAAATAATTCTAAAAGCATCAGTAAAACATTACGGTGGTATCAAAGAAGATAATGTTTAAGAGGTGTTATTAAGTAATTGCCAAGGCATTAGATTGTTTGTTGCTGTTTGAGAGATCACGTGAGCCATTAGAATTTTTTATTGATCAGAGAAACGTGTTGAGCTCTCATGAGAAAGACAAAATGAGATTGTCATTTCACAGGCTAAAGCAGTGAATCCCAAATTATCCATAGAGATTATTGTTAGAGGCGCCGTAAAAGTTTATATTAAAAATGTGTTTAAATGATAAAACAACTCTATTAAAGGAATGTATTATTGTAAGGACTCCAACCTTGACTAACACAATAACTCTATTCAATAATGTTTTATTAGAATGACTTTAATAATACGGCCCCAAAAATGAATGTAAATTAAAATCTATAATTTATTCAATCCTAAATTGTCATTTTCTAATATTAAGAGATAACGAAACAATGGACAGTTTAATGTACGGTACGTGTAATCAGAATCAAATGTTAATGGGTGATAGTAAAATATATTTATCAAGTTCTTCTATTAAGTCATTCGTTCATGGAAGCGTGAACGCTAGTCGAACTTGTAACAATATTTCAGACCTTATTGTTATGTTTGTCCGTAGGATATGACGTTTACAATCATCGTTTAGTTAAGGGTAATGAAAGATATTTGGAAATTTCAACTCTTTATTATATAACATTATTTAGCAATTAACTGATAACTCCCTCTTATAACTGTAGATTACGCTACTGAATGATATTATCATTTCTTTTAATCCAAATCTGCAGCTGAATAATGTGTGTTCAAAGAATCAATAGCAAATTTGATGTAAGTGCAATCAGAATCAAACGCTGAAGTTTTCATTCAGTAATGTTACCGGAAAATAATTATTTCTTCTTACATGCCAGTGTTAGGTCGGAACAAGTAATCACTATAAACGCAGACAAAGGCCTCAGCGTTCAAAGTTAAACTCTGTGAATCAACTTAAAGTCAGTTAGAGATTTGGTCATGTTTTGGAAGAGTCATTAACACAAAGTGAAATATTGTTTCTCCTGGCGGCGGAATTTTGGAAGTTATTACAGAAGGAACAAAAGCAACGACCTTTCCCTGGGCGGTGTTTAGGGAAAAACGCCCTAAATATTAGGATGGGCTTAATGTTACTCTGTTGGAGATATCTGCGATCCTTGCCGACGGCGACAAAACCTTCCTTTGGCCCTTTCAGATCTCTTTCGGCACGGGAATAAAAACAGTTATTATACTAATACATAAATAATACATTATAAAGTAATAAATGTTTAAGTATTACCGAATGTTCTAAAGATGAAAATGTACAATGAAAAACAATAAAATGAACAAATAGAAACTATTTTAAACAAAATCTCAATTTCCAAAACAAATTCTTTAAGTTATTTATATTTTAAAATTTTTTAAATCGATTAAAATACTAATAAAAAGGTATTATTCCTCATAGGTTGAAAAATAAAATAATAAGTCACACATTATTAATTTTTACATTTTTCTTTTTACTACAGAGCGACAATATCCAAAGGAGGAAATTGAAACTGGCAATATTGGTACATGCATATACGTTTTTAGAAGAGGGACGATTAATATTTTACGTATGTTTGTACTAGCAGCCACAACAAATTGCTGTTAACATTTGATCTCTTCCTGGAATTTTGAACTGAATTTTTTTCAGTTTAGCACATTACTCTCTTCTATATAATAAGTAACATAACCTTGATTTTTCCCCAAGAGCATGGCACCGCTATAATACGTAATGACACTGTCAGTGTGACGTTGTTTAAGAGGTGCAATTAAGTAATTGAAATATTCAGTAAATTGTTTGTTGCTGTTTTAGAGGTCACGTGAGCCATTAGAATATTTTATTGATCAGAGAAACGTATTGAGCTCTCATGAGAAAGACAAAATGAGATTGTCATTTCACAGGCTAAAGCAGTGAATCCCAAACTATCCACAAGGATTATTGTTAGAGGCGCCGTAAAAGTTTAAATTAAAAATGTGTTTAAAATCAGGACGTACATTCAGAATGTATGTACGTGAAATATTCAAAATCAGAACATACACAATTATGTAGTTTGCCTTGGAATAGTTAGATTATTGTTTTAAGATTAAAAAAGAGGCTGAGCTGCTTAATAGAAATACAGTTCTGTCTTTATTTTTTATCCTGTACTTAGATTTTTAAAAAGCATAGTCCAACTGTACTGGGTTAGCGCGTATGGTATGTGAAAGTTTCTAAGAAGAAAGAAAGATGGTAAAAGAAGTAAAGCTATGAGTTGGACTATCTAGCTCTTTAGCTCTCCTGTAAGCTACAACGAACACAAACATAGATGCCTAATAAGTAGAATCTACCCGACAAATCCAACCCTAAACAGGTGACTAGCGCCCGAGTGACTACGTCATGCCCGATACAGCAAACACGGTGTCGCGATCCATGATTGCAATTTGCAAGAGTTTTCCCCCTCAATGTAAGGCCTAGACTGCAGACAGGTCCACCACTGGGACGAGACAAACTCCAACCAGATATTGGCCCAGGTTTTTCGTACCTTTACTGTATTAAGTACAGAGGTAAGACAATGTTATTTGATAATGATTTACTTAAAACTTTGCCACCAACAAAATAATATCGAACTTCTAAAGGGGTACCGCATTTAAAAACTAACTCTACCTTCAGGGAGCTAGTGTTTAGAAACATTTAAGAACCACTTGGATAATATCATTCACACAATAGCAATGTCTTTTACGTCTTCAACAACTAGAAAACTGGTAAAAAAGAAGTTGAACTACGTTTCTACGTAATATATATATATATATGGCATATTTCGCTTTCCAATTTTCTTTGCCACATTATAGAACACTTGTTTCGAGTCTCTACCAACTTACCAGAGAGGCCAACCTAGAAACCATTCACGAAGATCGATTAGTGCTATCGAAAAGTTTGCTAAATGAAGTTTCACGCGCATTTTAAATTCGTTATTTAGTTTATTTGTAGAGTTTACCATTAGCCTACCATTAGTCCACTAGCCTATTTTTAATTGAATCGTGCGAATAAAAACGTGTGAGTAAAATTCACATCGATTCTGTCGAACAGAGATTGAATTAAATCATAATCTGTTAGTTGAACACTATAATTAGGTTATAAATGCAAAATGTATCAACAACCCTAAATTATTTTGTCAATATAACACATAAAATCTTTAAAAAAATAGGCCTTTTTCTCAGTCTACCATAAACTGTCGTAGCGGTCGTTAAAGCTCATTGTTCTCGACTATAGAAACGTTCACCGCTAAACGTTCTTTACTATGACTCTAGAATCAATTATAACCAAAATTAATTTTATTCAACTTTCTATACCGACGGTTATACAACTCTGCTTCCAAGTTGAACGTAAATTAGATTCACTTAACACATCTTTCTTAGATACCATCTCCTTTGTCATAGAATCGGTTTTACCTAAAAGCTTCTCGTTCCTTGATCCTAGCCATGGTCATATCTAACGCTACTGATCCTAGATTTTATAACACAAAAGGTCTTTTTTTTTAATAATATTTTTATTTAATGTCTGTTAATAGCTATTAATTTTTTATTCAAGCTAGTGGCAAATCACTGGCAATTTTGCTGCTTTAGGGAAATCACTCTTCTATGAATTTCGGAAAGAACTAATATTTTATTCAATGTCTGTTAATAAATATTAATTTTGTAAACAGGCTAATGGCAAATCACAGACATTTTTTCGTTTTGAGGAAATTTCTTTTTTTAGGAATTTCGGAAAGAAATTGTTAACTTTGAGTATTTGAAAAAGGAAATTTGTCTTTTTTCATAAAAGCTGACACCTAAAACCTGTTCTTTTATAATATAGTAACATATCATATCCATCCCTATATCCATTGGTAATCCTACGCTCCATATCACTTGAAATGCTTTAATTTGATCCTGGATACTGACATTCCTAAAATATTATCATTCTATAATAGTTAATCGATCATGCCTGACGCTACTTTTATGTTTGCACCAAGTCTTCATAATACTTAATAGTAACTATTTTTATTTTATACTAAAATCAATCGAAAACTAAAATTCTAATAAATTGATTTAAAAACAATTATTTATGTTCAATATAGACATATGAAAATGTAAAAAAAACAATTCTGTGTCTTTAAGGAATGATTTATAATGAATACTGTAAACTAGAATTGATAAATATTAAACGCTTTTTCATTATATTTCATTTTATAAACAGTTCGTTATTCAATCTCTGAGATATTTGGAAGAAGCGTTTCTCTGTCTCGAGCATAAACTCTATATTGCATTGCTTCTGATAATATGATTTCTATAGAAGCCTGAAATAATTCATTTAAAATAACGTCACAGATGAATCACTCGAACGAAAGATTATCTGTTCACTTTATCCGTTCGGGCGAACAAAGCCGCTCTGTTAGAGCAACTTAAATACAATTGAAGTTAGGAATGCAATTAAATGATGAGAAACGGTGCGTTGAATGTTAGTGATTTCAGTTTTGTAAATCTTTAGATCTGAATAATATAACTTTAAATTTGTATGAGGTCACTGATGTGCGCCAATAATTCGTTTGCTTTCATCGGAAAGGGAAGTTATAGAATGGTGTGAAAATATGTATATAATTAGGGATGGGCCGATTCCGATTCTCGATTCTAGGAATCGACGATTCTAGGTGGTATCGAGGAATCGTCGATACTCGATTCTTCATCATAAAAGTGTCGATTCCGATTCCTATTTTGTTAACTATTAAAATATGTGTGTGGAGTAATTTATTTGAAAAATAATTAATTACCAACTATGTCTTATTTATGTATTAGTTGATTTGAATTAATTAAATGATAAATGTAAACGGAAATATTATTATTTATGAAGCAACAGCAATCAAGATCGTAACCATATCTGGTCGTTCGACATCGCTCGTCTCTCTCTCTCTCTCTCTCTCTCACTAGAGCGGGTTCGATACTCTCTCTCTCTCTCCCCCCCCCACGTGTCTTACTGCCACTGATTTATAGATGTCAGAACAAAACACCAAAAAGTACAGTAAAAACTCGATTAACCGTGGCCATGATGGTTGAGCGAATAGACGGATAACAGAAACACTGTATTATTCCTCCGAAACTTGAACTCAATAAATTATATTATAGACAGATATCACTCTCACAGTAATGTAATATATTTGGGAGCGAAAAGAAAATAAACACGATTGTAATAGCAAATGAAACTATTTATTACATGATAAGCAGATCCGCACAGTAGCTACAAATGTAGCAAAATAATGTGCAGTAATATAAACTTACAGGTGAAATAGTTCGTGTAGTTTAACAAACAAAGCGAACGCGTCACTGCACCTTAATACTTTAGCTGCCGGCCTACTTTGTTACCCTATCATTTCTAAGTATGAATATACGTTTCTTATAATAATATTTATAAAAATACGTGTCGGATGAACTGGCCCAACATTGTTTTTTCCTACCGTAAATGAAACTAAATAAACTCCGTCGGACCAATTGACCCAACATTGTTTTTGATTTAATTAAATATAATTATCTGTACAACACTGTTTTGATATTTTTTGTGTTTTGTGTTAGGAAGAAACAACAAAACCATAATTTCATGTCCCGGTTACCCAAATAATAAACTGACTGGTGATAAAAGTGTTTTGGCGCCTATCACTAAGACACGTAAACGTGTCACATGTGATTGATTTGTCAGTTTATAAATATTTTGAATATAGAACTATAGTGTAATATATTCTCTCTCTGATAAGTAATGCTACTTCCAGTAAATACTATCCAAGATTCGTATTAAGTAAACGTTTTAACACCAAATAATGTACTTGTTAAGGAATTTACGTTATAATTTACTTCCTAGTAAGGATGAGTTTATCTAAGTGTATCAATGTTTGTACTTAAGAAAACAATCAAGCAATCCAATTCTTTTCCAGTAAAATGTAAATGTATTCAATTAAATTCTTTAAAAAGAAGGAAGCTTTTGGGTTTCCGTTTGTAATCCGAAGCAAAAAGAAATAAATTCTTAAATAGCATTATTATTTCAGTCAAAAGGCAACTCTTTGAGGGAATGAAATCAAGCACTCGTCGCTTCGTATTGAGGAAAAGCTCTGGCATAAAAATGTAAGTTTGAGACGTTCTACTTTGGAATGAAGCTCTGCTGTTACTTAAATCACGTCCCGATCTAGAAAGGGAATTTTATATAAGGTGGGGAACGGTTTTAAATCAGGTTGCATCTAGAACTTGGGGTGATTTTTATCCACTATGGCACTAGCAAATATTGTACGTCTCTATAAATAATGTAACTTCTAATAACTGTATATTATTTTCGCAAATGGTAAATACATATAATTGACAGCAGTCGTTTATCCGCTAATGAGGAAAATGTACATTATACTTTCTATGACAAATTCTATTCAAAATGTTTCATTGTCTTATAGTAATAATGGAAACTTTTCGTTTCTCTGGAAATATTTTTTATTTGTATTTCCTTTGTCATAAACCAATGTGACAGATCTATCTATGCGTGGCTATAGAGACAAGAATGACGATTTACATGAGCTGAATAAGCATAATACTTGAATGATTTGAATATCGAAGAATATATACTCACAAATGTGATCTTTTATATATATATATATATATATATATATATATATATATATATATATATATATATATATATATACATTCACTATATATCACTTTCACTATACGTATGTACTTAAACAAGAATCTTACTTGGTATTTATGCGTGTTAACTTTCAAAGATTGGTAGTATCACCATCATCAAGCATCACTGACCAGGGGTTGTAGTAGACTACTACAAACTTAGTTTGTAGAATAATGAAAACTTAGTTGTTTTTGATTATTGTACAAGAAAGTATATCATTATAATATAACAACTTAATAAAACAACTTGTATCATAATAATAAGTTAACTATCAATTTACTATATATATCATATATATAGGGCCTATATATATATATATATATATATATATATATATATATATATATATATATATATGACTGAAGCAAACTAATGTTCCCTATCGAGCATATTAATTACATCACTATGACAGACAGCTGCAATGGTATCTCGATATTAACAAATGTGTTTAATTATTTCATTTGAAAAAGAAAGATCAATATCTCTTCAATAGGTTTAACTTGTGTAAGTCAAAATTTGTAATGTCTTTATAAATTTATAACTGAATGTCTAAATTATAAGTTATGTTTGTTTTGAAAACACAACCACAACTCCAAACGTCAATCATAAAGTAAAACTGTTTGAATATAAAGATGCAAATGTAGAGTTGCTCGCTAGAACTTTCGATCTAACGAGTTTTAGCAAATGACTTACGGTAAACCTCAACTTTACCATAGTAAGCAACTTTGCAATTGAAGTATACTTTGATATAAGTAGGCTACTCTGCTAAAATTGACAACATTTTCATTGTTAGCAACTTAGCCATATTAGGCTATTTTTCCATTGTTAGCAACTTTTGCATTGTAAGCAACTCTGTCGGATTAGGGTTTTTTGCTTTAGTATGCCCCTTCTCCATCGTAGTTTACTTTGGCATATTAGGCTACTTATCCATAGTCAGGAATTTTGTCAAGGCCGCCAAATACGCATATTACACTACTTGGCCTTAATAGGCTAATTTTCCATAGAAAGCTACTTTGCTATACATAACTTTTCCATTGTAAGCAACTTTGCCATAATAGTCCATTATCCATTTTTAGCAACTCTATCTTCTAACAACTTCCATTGTAAGCAACTCCACCGTATTAGGTAATTTTTCTGTAGTAGGCAACTTTTCAGTCCTATGTTACGTTGGCATAGTGGGCTACTTTTCTATAGTAGATCATTTTTTCAAAGCCGGAAACTTGGTTTAGATACTACTTAGCTATAGTAGGCTGGATTTGCAAAGTGGAGTATTTTTCCGAAATAAGCTACTTCGCCATGGAGGCTATTTTGGCATAGTGGGCTACTTTGCCACTAATTATGAAGCGAAACATCTTTCGACGATGTTAATACAAAAAATCCATTAAAGTAAATAGATAGAACGTAACGACTTCTCTAGGGAGATTTTTTGAGAAAACGTAGCAATCCGAAGATCAAATACTTTTCCCGGGGATACGCATACAGGTTATTTGGAGGTTATTTATAAGCCATACAACAAGCGTAAATTAAAATATGAATTTAAGTTTTACATTGCAAAAATATCACAATATAAAGCTGCAGACGAGAAAATAGTCTGTGTATTGAATCTTACGATAGATCAAATACGGTTTAATACTTTATTAATGACTGTTTCTCACAACTCAATAGTTTTTATATCATCACAGCGTATATGGTCGTGTATGTGTGTGTTTGTGTGTGTGTGTGTGTGTGTGTGTGTGTGTGTGTGTTAGAGAGAGAGAGAGAGAGAGAGAGAGAGAGAGAGAGAGAGAGAGAGAGAGAGAGAGAGAGAGAGACAGAGAGAAAGAGAGAGAAAGAGAGAGACAGAGAGAGAGAGAGAGAGATACAGCGAGAGAGAGAGAGAGAGAGAGTGTCCGCTAGTTTATCGAAGATTTCCATTAGGCTAGATTCATATAAACATAAATATAGATTCGATAGTTCTAAACACACATAAAACTAAAGATATGTTTAGAGCCAAAAATCATCATAAACCAGCTCAGTTTGTGGTACTAGATTTCGATTTAACTTGGAATATTAACATTTTCGCAGGTTCTTAGGCCTTCCTAAAAAGCACATCTAGACATGTATCTTATGGATTATATCTGTGGCAACAAAAATATTGTATACTTGTTAGATAATTTTATTCATTTAAGTAAATATATAATATTTAATTATATAAGTTATATATATATATATATATATATATATATATATATATTATATATATATATATATATATATATATATATATATATATATATAAATATAATTATATATATATATATATATATATATATATATATATATATATATATATATATATATATATATATATATATATATATATATATATATATATATATAGAGAGAGAGAGAGAGAGAGAGAGAGAGTATATATATATATATATATATATATATATATATATATATATATATATATATATATATATATATATATATGTATATATATATATATATATATATATATATATATATATATATATGTATATATATATATATATATATATATATATATATATATATATATATATATATATATATATTATGCTAGCTGTTCATTTCAGTGTTTCGGCTATGTGTGAAGAATAAATTGTTCAAAATATTAGATTTTGTTCTAAGTTGGTCTTACTACTTTAAATATTTCATAAACTTTCTGCAAATGAAGAAAATACAATTGGCATTTGAATTTAAATCTATGCGCTGAAGAAGGGATTTTAGAAAGATTGTATGTTTACTTGAGTAATTTTATTAATAAAAAAATTCTTCTACAATTATATAATCTGTTTATCAAGAACACGGCTATTCTTGTTGATGCAAGTAATTCTGGGCTTTACTTTTTGTTGTTACGTAGAAGAACGTAATGTAAAACATATCTTAAAACGTACTTTGCAAGTTGAATTGATATCGGGTGAAATTGCTTCGGTTTGAAATATAACGGCGTGAGATTGAAAACGTTTACAAAAGCAAAAACCTATAAGCACTTAGACGCCTTCATAGTGAAAGAGCTACTCTCTTGTTGTACATAAATATGTTTTAAAGGAATACAGGTTGTATTTGGCTTCTAGTATTCAAGCAACCGGTTTAGAAACTTTTGAACACTTGTATAAATGTATGCACATACTTGAATTAATGAAATGTAACAAAACTGGTAATTTTAAATCAGATTTGCTCAATAATGAAAGATCAGACGTTAGTTGACCAATTTATAGTTGGAGTACACGAGCTACCTACACCTGGAATCATTGCAGTATAAATCGCTTGAGATACATCCCTCAATCCCCTTATTAATTTCTAACAACTTTGTCTTTCTCACATTTTTGTTGTAAGAAGTTAGTCTTAGCAGTTTTGTACTCTAGCTTTGGATATTTTGTAACAGGTTTAAGGCACATTTGAATTAGCTAAATTTAGTTTTATATATATTGTTGTTATTTCTATATATTTTAGAAATATATATCCTATAAGTAGCCTATAAGTATTTCTTGTTAAATAAAAATAAATAACTACTCAGACCATCCACTTGAGATTAAACCAAGATACTCTCACATTGAAACACACTTTCTTATATCTGCCCCGACTAAATGAACGTCCTCTGCAATGAAAACGCTACTCCTTGTTACTTGGCAAATACGGACAGCCCTATTCCAGCATTCCAGCTGGAGCCAATGTTAAAGAAGACCATCAACCATGATGCCACCAATTGTTTTTTTTTTATTTTCTGATTGACGAGGGTTAATTATTAAAAGGTGTTTTTAAAATTTTATTGTGATCAAACAGAATGAATATTGAAGGACACAAACAGCTTTTGATAATAATAACTAGAAATACAATGAATGCATGAAACCCTTTAGACTGTAGATAGGATAATGACTTCTTGTATGCCTTTATGATGTAAACATATAATTATCGATTTTATAAGGATGTAACCATGCCTATCACTTTTCCTAAAATAAAAATATAAAACCGAATGTATAACCGAATGACAACACATTTCCATATTTATAAATTAGGAAATAGCGTGAACGGATACAGAGCGTCAATACGATAACCCGCACAGCAATGAAATATTGGTGTACATACTGGTCAATTGATGGTCGCGAAAAGTGCATCAAACTATGGTTTTTAGGTATCTGCGACACGTTGATGGTTAGTCGATACGTTTTAATATAAATGACCCCTATTATATAGGATATTGGTTTACCCTAATTTTTTAAAATAAATAAATTCATGAGAATATCGACTTTGAACGGAAACCGTATCTATTAGATTGTAACAGAAACCTTGTGGAGATTCAGTGGGTTAATATATAGACAGGATTAAGTTAGGTTTGATTGGAAGAGCTGGTCTCGACGATCAGTCAATGTCTCACTGATAAATTAAGGATTGTAAGCAATAGTCATAATGAAGGTAAATACCAAGAATCCTTGATCCGCAACATCAAGAAAGATTAATTATGTCTGCAGGATCAAATATGTATCAAATAAACCTATTATTATCGGGGTCATATATAAGTGCACCTTATATGCAGTGAGCTAACTGCAACCTAATCGTTTCATAATGTTTATACATTATTTCCTTTCTACAGTTGTTTGTTAAAGTACGGGCAGTACAAACTATCTCCGGAATTAAAGAGATAGTAGGATGGGGCTTAGAATAGCGCACCCACCCCTAACTCGGCCGCTACGTAACCTAGGACTATAGGGGTAGTTTTGGATGATGCTCAAGGTCATCGCGCACCTGATCCCAGCCTTAGGGGTGGTTTCGACCAGGTTTAGAGGGGTAGGGGGTAGTTTTTCGAAAAAATTTATTTCTAACCTACTAACCTAGGCTAGCCAAATTGCATCTAACCTAACCTAACCTAAGTGTTGGGGGTGACCTCAGCAACGTTCAGGACCATCTCCGGGGGTAGCTCCGGGGGTGGATTGGGGGTGGGGGGTAGTTTTCGAAAAAATTTTGGAAAATCGTGTCTTGACCGATAGGGTGAGTCTAGAGTGCATTATCGCTACTGTAGGGGTAGTTTCACCTAGGGGTAGTTTTTACAAAAAATATAAAATTGCCAAAAACGGACAGGATGGATCAACAGACAGTACGGGATACGTGTAGAGGCCCTTTTGGACCGTTGCGGGGGTTGTTTTACTTAGGGGTAGTTTTTACAAAAAATATGAAATTGCCGAAAATCGATCGGTTTGATCGAAAGACCGTACGGGATATGTGTCCATTATGGTAGGCTGTGTGGATGGGATCACCGGTTTTCAGATTGCCAAAAATGATCGAGGTCCTTTTTCGAAAAAATAAAATCCGACCCACTTACCTAAATGATTAAAGACGACTCTGAATGACCTTGAGCATGGACCAGGGGCCTAATTGACTACGTCTAGTGGTGGTTATTGGATCCAACCCAACCAACCCATAGGGTAATATCAAAAGCATGCAGGTCCATCATGAATGAAGGCGGGTCTGAATGAATGAAGGCGGCTCTGAATGACCTTGAGCATGGACCAGGGGCCTAATTGACTACGTCTAGAGGTGGTTATTGGATCCAACCCAACCAACCCATAGGGTAATATCAACAGCGTGCAGGTCCATTATGAATGAAGGCGGGTCTGAATAAACGAAGGCGGCTCTGAATGACCATGATCATAGACTATGAGGTGTATTTGACTACTTCTAGAGGTAATTAATGGAAAAAAAACCAAATCAGGCATATGACGCAACAACCCCCGGGACATCCTCCCCGGAGGTAGCTACCGGCGTGGGGTTATCTTAAGATATAACTGTTTAATATATGAAATATCAACGCTCGAACGATCCCAGGCGGTAGGCCCACCCTAAAATGAACGGTATAACCTAGGGTAATGAGGGATACAAGTTGAATGTTAAATGCCGCGTAGGCCGCTCACTCGAACCCTGACGGGCCAGCGCCTTAAAAACAAAATATCTAAAAACATACCAGGTATAGCAACAGAGGTATCTAGTAGGTCCCACCTCCAAAGGTAAAAAAATAAACAGTGTAACAAAGCCTTATCGCTTGAGTGAATACGTTTGACCTACATGTGCAGGCATGCAGAGATAACGCAAATCCCTAGAACCGCAAAGACAAATAGCTACCGGTGGTCTATTTTCATATTATAAAAATAATAAGCAGTTACCTGTACAAAAAAATAAATACCTTTGCAGATAAGAGAGCAAGAACCTGGACACATAGAAGAATCAAATACGTGTGCAGACAGAAGAAGCAAGGATCTGGACATATAGAAGAAGCAAGACCTGGACGGATAGGAAAATAAAGGACCCGGACAGGTATACGAGGCAATGCTTGGGCAGATAGAAAAAACAATGATTTGGACAGGTAGACGAGGTAGGGCTTGGGCAGATAGAAGAAACAACGACCTGGACAGATAGAAGAAGCTAGGATATGGATAGGTAGACGAGGCAAGGCCTGGACAGATTGAAGAAGCAAGGACCCAGAGAGATTGATGAGGTAAGGCTTGGACAGATAGAAGAAGCAAGAACCTGGACAAATAGAAGAAGCAAATACCTGGACTGGTATACGGAGTAACGTCCCGGACAGATAGAAGAAACAAATATCTGGACAGATAAAAGAACCAAGGACTTCGGCACGTAGAGGAACCAAGACTTGGACAGACGGAAGAAGCAAGGACATGAACAGATAAGAGAAGTAAGGACCTGGACGGATAGAAGAAGCAAGTACCTGGACAGATAGAAGAAGCTGGGATATGGACAGATAGGAGAAGCCTTGCCAGATAGGGGGAGGTCCTTGACCTGGACAGATAGAAGAAGCAAATACATGGACACATAGAAGAAGCAAAGACCTGGACAGATAGAATATGCAAGTACCAGGACAAATAGAAGAAGCGAGTAGTTGGACAGATAGAAGAAGTAAGGACTTGGACAGATATGAGAAGCACGGACTTGGGCAGATAGAAGAAGCAAGTACATGGATACATAGAAGAAGTAAGGATATGGACAGATAGGAGAAGCAAGGACCTGGACCGATAAAAAGAGCAAATACCTGGACAGATAGAAGAAGCAAGGACCTGTACCGATGGAAGAAGCAAGTACACGGACTGATAGAAGAAGCAAGGACCTGGACCGATAAAAGAAACAAGCACCTGGGCAGATAGAAGAAGCAGGTACTTGGACAGATAGAAGTAAGCACCTGGACAGACAGAAGAACCCAAGGCCTACATATATATATAATTAGAAATCAATGTAAATAATCAAATACCCTCAATGGATATATCCTATAGCTGCAAATGTATCTAGATATAAAGGTATATATGGAGAAACACTAATAAAGAGGCCTATCACAAAACGAGAATAAATATATGTTATAAAACGATCCTAAAACGATGCTAAGCCAACATGCATGCTATCATACATATTCGTATATACCGTGTTAATCCAACATACGTGATAGTCCACATAATGTATTAAACAAATATGCATGTAAACCTGCATACATGCCAAGCCGACTTACACGAATCCCTAAATGTGCCTACTATGTCGGTAAACCACCGGCCAAAGCCAATATGATCTAAGCCTGACACACATTTACACCTCGTCTATCGGGTAGAACCTGACAACTGTATAATACGGGAAGTACTATATGGTATAGCTAACAACGCATAACCTATCACGCCCAAGACGGTCAACAAATATTACAATATAATTAAAAAAAGTTACGCAACCTATATACATACAGTGCTAAGCCAACATTCAGGCATATATACTTTGTTAAAACAGCATGCAATATACTCTAAATAGCCATATATACGTTGTTAAACCAATATGCAGGTTAACCTATACACCCTGTATTAGGCCGATACCCCACACAGGCGTATATACTATGTTAGGCCCACATAATGCGTTAAACAAACATGTGTGTAAGCCAGCATACATATTATGCTAAGCCGACAAGGGCCTACAAATTATATCCAACGCATAGTTTAGCTAAAGGGCTATCACACACTATCCTACAAATTACCACATAATACCTGATCAATAACACACAGTATCCGATGCATAACCTGACGAAGGGTTAACATATAGTATCCAGAGGCCTCGCTAATGATTATCCATAAGGCCTACTATGTCGGTAAACCACAGGCCTAAGCTTATGTGATCAGAGCCTGACACACATTTTCACCCCGTCTATCAGGTAGAACCTCAGGCAGGTGACTGTATAATATGGGAAGTACTATATCGTATAGCTAACAATGCATAACCTATCACGCCCATGACGGTCAGCAAATACTACAATATAATTTAAAAAAAAGTCACGCAGCCTATATACATACAATACTAACCAATATAGGCATATATACTATGTTAAACCAGCATGCAATATACTCTAAATAGCCATATATACGCTGTTAAACAAATATGCGTGTAAACCTACATAAATACTATGGTAAGCCAACATGCATGCTATCATACTGTGTTAAGCCTACATAATAGAATACTTAATGTGTTAAACATATATGTGTGTAAGTTTGCATAGATATTATGCTAAGAAGACATGGGCCTACAAAGTATAACACATTATATCCAGTGTATAGTTTAACTAATTGATATCACACACTATCCCACAAGTTGCCCACAAATTACCACATAATACCTGATACGTAGCCCGGTTAATCATTATCACATAGTATACGATGCAAATTACGACTAGGGCTAACACAATATATCCAAACCATAGCCTGACGATGGGTTAACATATAGTATCCGATGAGAAGTATGAATACATAATATCCGCTGCATAGCTCGGCTAAAGGTCGTCATATAGCACCAGAAGTATAGCTTGACAAACACATAGCATCTCATGAGTGGCGTGATATAAGGTAACACATAGTATCCGATACACAACCTAGGATCGAATATGACGTCATCCAGGTGGAGAACAAGATGGCTGTAATGTTGATACCGAGTTCAAAAGGGCTATGGCCTGTGTAGGCTAGATCAAATAACCAACGTTTCAACTAAACTACTTATGTAAAAACAGCTATGAATAACCTGTCACACAACAACTGCGTAAAGGCAGCTAACAATGCCTACCCCTTTAAAATAGCTACGAAAAGATAACAACCAATACATACCCTATCATAATAGCTATGTAAAGACAATAACTGCGTAAAGGCATCTAACAATGCCTACCCCATTAAAATAGCTACGAAAAGATAACAACCAATACATAACTTATCATAATAGCTATGTAAAGACAGCTAAAGATGCATAACCTAACTCGTTATTGACTGCTATTAAATAATGAACCAATACACTAGCCACGTAAAGACAGCTACCAACATCACAATAGCTACGTAAAAACAGTTATCGACCCGTGACCAAGATAATACTTACGTAAGATCTATATCAGTGCTAAGACAATAGCTCCGTAAGGAAAACCTACCACTTCATGAACTACGACAACAGCAAGGTGTGGACGGCTACCAATACATTACTTATCACAGCTACCAACACATAACTCGTCACACTAGCTAAGTAAATAGCGCTACGATTGAATAGCCTATCACACAGGCTAATTGAGGGTCACTAACTAAACCATCACAATATCTCTGTACATGGCAGATGGCGTGATGATCCTCATCTTTATCGCACACCTAACAGTAGGTTAGGTTAGAAGCACTCTGGCTAGCTTAGGTTAGTGGGTTGAAAATAATTTTTTCTAAAAACTACCCCTCTAGACGTGGTTGAACACCCAACAGTAGGTTAGGTTAGAAGCACTCTGGCTAGCTTAGGTTAGTGGGTTGAAAATAATTTTTTCTAAAAACTACCCCTCTAGACGTGGTTGAACCCTCCCCCAAGGCTACGATCAAGGTCACATCGACCGCCTGCATCATCCAAAACCACCCCTAACTTCTACAACCACAGGTCAGTGATGCCCGTGATGGAGATACGACCAACCTTTGAAAGTATTTGCTTCTTCTATTTGTCCAGGTTCTTGCTTCTTCTATCTGTCCAAGCCTTACCTCATCAATCTCTCTGGGTCATTGCTTCTTCAATCTGTCCAGGCCTTGCCTCGTCTACCTATCCATATCCTAGCTTCTTCTATCTGTCCAGATCGTTGTTTCTTCTATCTGCCCAAGCCCTACCTCGTCTACCTGTCCAAATCCTTGTTTTTTCTATCTGCCCAAGCATTGCCTCGTATACCTGTCCGGGTCCTTTATTTTCCTATCCGTCCAGGTCTTTGCTTCTTCTATATGTCCAGATCCTTGCTTCTTCTGTCTGCACACGTATTTGATTCTTCTATGTGTCCAGGTTCTTGCTCTCTTATCTGCAAAGGTATTTATTTTTTTGTACAGGTAACTGCTTATTATTTTTATAATATGAAAATAGACCACCGGTAGCTATTTGTCTTTGCGGTTCTAGGGATTTGCGTTATCTCTGCATGCCTGCACATGTAGGTCAAACGTATTCACTCAAGCGATAAGGCTTTGTTACACTGTTTATTTTTTTACCTTTGGAGGTGGGCCCTACTAGATACCTCTGTTGCTATACCTGGTATGTTTTTAGATATTTTGTTTTTAAGGCGCTGGCCCGTCAGGGTTCGAGTGAGCGGCCTACGCGGCATTTAACATTCAACTTGTATCCCTCATTACCCTGGGTTATACCGTTCATTTTAGGGTGGGCCTACCGCCTGGGATCGTTCGAGCGTTGATATTTCATATATTAAACAGTTATATCTTAAGATAACCCCACGCCGGTAGCTACCTCCGGGGAGGATGTCCCGGGGGTTGTTGCGTCATATGCCTGATTTGGTTTTTTTTCCATTAATTACCTCTAGAAGTAGTCAAATACACCTTATAGTCTATGATCATGGTCATTCAGAGCCGCCTTCATTCATTCAGACCCGCCTTCATTCATGATGGATCTGCACGCTGTTGATATTACCCTATGGGTTGGTTGGGTTGGATCCAATAACCAGCTCTAGACGTAGTCAATTAGGCCCCTGGTCCATGCTCAAGGTCATTCAGAGCCGCCTTCATTCATTCAGACCCGCCTTCATTCATGATGGACCTGCACACTGTTGATATTACCCTATGGGTTGGTTGGGTTGGATCCAATAACCACCTCTAGACGTAGTCAATTAGGCCCCTGGTCCATGCTCAAGGTCATTCAGAGCCGCCTTCTTTCATTCAGACCCGCCTTCATTCATGATGGACCTGCATGCTTTTGATATTACCCTATGGGTTGGTTGGGTTGGATCCAATAACCACCACTAGACGTAGTCAATTAGGCCCCTGGTCCATGCTCAAGGTCATTCAGAGTCGTCTTTAATCATTTAGGTAAGTGGGTCGGATTTTATTTTTTCGAAAAAGGACCTCGATCATTTTTGGCAATCTGAAAACCGGTGATCCCATCCACACAGCCTACCATAATGGACACATATCCCGTACGGTCTTTCGATCAAACCGATCGATTTTCGGCAATTTCATATTTTTTGTAAAAACTACCCCTAAGTAAAACAACCCCCGCAACGGTCCAAAAGGGCCTCTACACGTATCCCGTACTGTCTGTTGATCCATCCTGTCCATTTTTGGCAATTTTATATTTTTTGTAAAAACTACCCCTAGGTGAAACTACCCCTACAGTAGCGATAATGCACTCTAGACTCACCCTATCGGTCAAGACACGATTTTCCAAAATTTTTTCGAAAACTACCCCCCACCCCCAATCCACCCCCGGAGCTACCCCCGGAGATGGTCCTGAACGTTGCTGAGGTCACCCCCAACACTTAGGTTAGGTTAGGTTAGATGCAATTTGGCTAGCCTAGGTTAGTAGGTTAGAAATAATTTTTTTCGAAAAACTACCCCCTACCCCTCTAAACTTGGTCGAAACCACCCCTAAGGCTGGGATCAGGTGCGCGATGACCTTGAGCATCATCCAAAACTACCCCTATAGTCCTAGGTTACGTAGCGGCCGAGTTAGGGGTGGGTGCGCTATTCTAAGCCCCATCCTACTATCTCTTTAATTCCGGAGATAGTTTGTACTGCCCGTACTTTAACAAACAACTGTAGAAAGGAAATAATGTATAAACATTATGAAACGATTAGGTTGCAGTTAGCTCACTGCATATAAGGTGCACTTATATATGACCCCGATAATAATAGGTTTATTTGATACATATTTGATCCTGCAGACATAATTAATCTTTCTTAATGTTGCGGATCAAGGATTCTTGGTATTTACCTTCATTATGACTATTGCTTACAATCCTTAATTTATCAGTGAGACATTGACTGATCGTCGAGACCAGCTCTTCCAATCAAATCTAACTTAATCCTGTCTATATATTAACCCACTGAATCTCCACAAGGTTTCTGTTACAATCTAATAGATACGGTTTCCGTTCAAAGTCGATATTCTCATGAATTTATTTATTTTAAAAAATTAGGGTAAACCAATATCCTATATAATAGGGGTCATTTATATTAAAACGTATCGACTAACCATCAACGTGTCGCAGATACCTAAAAACCATAGTTTGATGCACTTTTCGCGACCATCAATTGACCAGTATGTACACCAATATTTCATTGCTGTGCGGGTTATCGTATTGACGCTCTGTATCCGTTCACGCTATTTCCTAATTTATAAATATGGAAATGTGTTGTCTAGAAAATAACAGACATTTATCGCTTGGAATGGTCCGAATTTCTTCTTAGAGATTTGTGAGTAATGAAAGGTTAAATGAATATAGTACCATGAAACTCACTAGTACAGGATATAGGGATGGAGGGAATTAATTTCCGCCTAGGTTTTCATATAGATGCCTTTGTCTGAGTGTTTTCTTTGATAAACATGACTTGTGAAAAAAAAAACCTAGAGAGTAGACACAATATACAGCGTTGATGAAGCAAAGCATGCTAATGCTAAAATCCTCAAGCGGAGAGTATTTAGAACTACAAATACTTAGTATTACGCTGAATACTAAGTGAACTGTTGATACAAACGTGTGACACCAATATATTGAAATAATACTTTAAAATGATTGCGCTTTTTAAAGAAATTTAAAAGAAGATGAAATAGTGTTTGTTGAGAACAGCGATGAGAGTAAGGAAGAGCTGGATTTGAATCTCCTTGCATTAGGCTAAGTGCTTGACCTAGATTAGTTTTTGGCTCTTTTTTCCTTGTACCTCTAACGGCAGTTGCAGTATTCAGAATGCGTTGGGTACCTCTTGCTCTTGTTTCCTTATGTATGTGACCGCTAAATTAACCGCATTCAACCGTTTTAATACTCAAATATGTACTATAAACCATTGTAATTAATCATGAAACAAGTAACTAGTGTTGGGAATAAAGTTTAACCGTGATTAGTTTTTAAACAAGTGTATAAGAAAAGTTCACCTTTGTGTCACGTTAGTCAATGTAATGTGGTGCAATCGCTCGCGTTAGTGCGTTACGGGCCGTAACCAGAACAATTATACCAAGAATTTGTCTTCAATTACGTTGTACACGGTTGTTAAGTGAACTGTGAATGGTTAACCTAGGACATAATAGGACTTAGTGTTTAAAGGTGACTTTTATTTCTAATTGAGAGCACTCCTTGTAATTACTCTGTGTTTCGACTCCTGTTCTAATTAAAGTTGAAGTGTTACAGGTACATCTCAGTCACCACATTTAAGTGAAAGATACCCACGCCTCCGCTCTTAGGTAAGCTGTAGCGCTTAAGACTTATTCTCTTTAAATCAAATAGTTGTTGCGTCATAGTTTAATATACTCTGTTTAAGGCATTAGATTTCCGTGTATTTCCGGATGGTCCTCCTGTCTAGAGTACTATTTATTATTTTATGTTATTCAGTTCAAATAGCATTTTTAATTTCGTTACAAAAACAACAATGTTAATGTTTGAAAATTACTGAAGATAAAAAGTAGATGGTGAATGTGACCGTTAGAAACTATTGGTAGAGAATAGATTGGGCTGTTAGCTCTTTAGATGGATATAAGCTTTAATTAATTTAATCGTATAATAGTTAGCTGTTTATGTTTTAAAGTGAAACCAGGAAATTAAACTATAATCGGTAAACGTTTCAATACCTACCGCGTAAACACTGATCCCATTTTAGCGGTTTCGTCGGAACAACAAACCACGAGTAATTCGCCAATACAAACCGAGAGTAGTAAATGGAAGCAAACACTGCACAACTTTCTATACGCTGGGGTTTTATCTCAAACAAGGATAACTATCAACAGTTTATGTAAATGAATGTGACTGCATAACGTTGCCAAACTTACTCCAGTAGTATTTAATTATGCAACACACGAGCTGTCATATAATACTGTTATCTACAGCGGAATTATTTCTGTTGGTAGCTAGTTTCTACAACATTTCTGTGAGTCGACTTTTAATTTGCTCTTTGGAAGTTTATTGAGTAAATTAAAGCTTCGAAAATCGCTGGTGATGGGCTTTATTATAAAGTAACTGTAGCAGTCTGGCATGTTTTGAAAGGAAGCAGTAAATTGAAACAAAGCTAGGTAAGCCTACTTAATTGTGAAAACAGTATTGTTAGGGAACGTTCAAGTGTAGCTGGTTTGAACATTTGAACAAAATTCTAAATATATTTGGCCAGAAAAATGACCACAAGGAAAATAATACATCAGGATGTGATGAAAGAATGTGATAAAAAAGCGTGTGGTAGTTCAAGATAGAAGACTTGTTATAGTTTTAAGAAGATCAGATACTACAATCGAAATAGTTTCAAGGAATAGGAAAGGATGAACTTAAACGGTATTATGGTAGGCAAAACCCACCATCATGGCTCTACTTAAGCAGGGTCACGTCCTTTTAAGAAGGACCTCGTCTTGGCCATTAGGACCAAGATTACCTACAAAACATATAAAAGGGTGAATTTAGACAGAGTCGAGCTAGGCATAACACTCCATTGCCTATTTTGGATATAACTACTTTGTAGATCCTGGGTATCATAGCTCTATTTGTAAAAGGCTACATTATGACCGAAAGGAGGAGATTTTTTTAAGGAGAAAAACCAGTAATGACCAAGTTAGATACAAATCGTAGGAAAGGTTGAGTTTAGACAGGATCAAGGTATGCTGAAATACTTATTTGTACACTGTATCCCCAAATACTTGGGGGATACAGTGGATATCATCTCTGCAGTAAAGCAGGGTCACGTACTTCTACTAGACCCACCTCTATCGGTTTTGTATTGTGCCTAAAGGATGCTGGTGTAGATGGTAACTGTGTACTTGTCTACATTTGAAAAAGCTAACAGTAATAAGACTTCTATAGGTAGTGCGAACCCGCTATCGTAGCCAACAGAAGGGTGAGCCTATAACAATTATTAAATAAAAATATCGAAACAAATAAAACAAAGGCTTACTTGTTGAACCTTTTTTTCACTCTAGTGAACTATAACTGTAACCTATAACGGCAACCATTCTTTCTTCTAAATATTCACGTCTAAACGGCAAACCATAAAGGTAAAAACTATGTTTCAAAATTATATTTAAAGCAAAGTTATATATGTAACGGTTAAAAATTGGAAACATTAGTTTACAAAAAATCAATTTTTTCACAATGGTCTTTCTGGCGTCATAAAGTACTTTAAGTCCTTCAAAATATTGGATTCTACGTATTTCATATACTATAACCCATATTTTATTTGTTAATAATTTTAATTTTTTTTGCTTCCTAATATTGTCTAATTCTAGAATACTTGTACTTTATAAATAGTTTTAGTTTTAAGAATAAATAATTTACTATTTGCTTTCAAGTTACTTTTCGCAATTTCAAACAGTATTTTATTTGCTTTTTATTTACTAAAACGTCATCATATCTGTAGTAATTTCTTTAACATTTTGTCCTTTATAGAAAGTTTTGTTTCATCAATATTTATATTACCTGTGTATATCTAATTTTTGAATGTTTTGAATTCCATATGTGAATTCTATACAGATCCTTTTACCGCCGTGTCAATCGTCCTCACACAGCTTGTTCGGGTAAATAGTTTTTTTTTTTAATTTAAAATAAAATCTATTTAATTTTAAGGATGATACAAACATATATTAAATGTTACCGATCACGAAATAATTCTACTAAGAAACGAACTGGATAGGATGTTAAAGTTGTGTAGCTATCTTTATTCGTAGATATAGATTTATATTTTTTAATAATTACAAATACATAAAGTTCAATAGATCGTTGAAGTTTTACTTACATAAATAAAACTAAATTTCAGTATTTCCATATTTACAAATTTGAAAACATTTTGTTTTCTCTGAATAAACTGTAATTATGCAGAAAGGTTTTATATGTGTATATTTTGCATTACCATTATAAATATATTTTATTAATGTAAATTATATAATAAACCATATATAATTGATTTTCTAACAAAACTGTTTTCGTGAGTGACACTAGAACTAATTAGGAATTTGTGAATAAATAAAATAGGTTTTTATTTAACAGTACACAATAGATGACTAATTCCTGATCCAAGATGCTAGAGGTCACTTTAACAAGGAATTACAAGGATTTGTCTTTCGGCAGCCTGAGGCACAGCGTTCTTTTGGAGCCTTACACGCAGTAGTGATTCTAAAACTAAATTTATGGTTTGAAAAAAAATTGAACTTCAACAGCTGGCTAAATGCAGTCTCTCGATAATGTTCTACTGCCTATTGAGAAGTAGAATTACCATTAGCTTCCGCATAAAGCATCTTTGACATAACATTTTTATTTGTAAGTTTTGTGTTAGTTTTATTTTACAATATCAGAAGGTTTTTTGACTGTCCAAACTCATTTATATTTAAACATTAAAAATTCAAAATGTTGTTTAGAAGAAAACGCTAACTATATTTTTTAAAATATAAAGGCGTTTAAATTTTATTTGTAAATATTTCTGCAGCTTAGAATTAAAAAGAATTCATATAACAAAAAAAACTCTATTTTATTTATATTTATTATTTAACGACGGTTTGACAGAGGCATTATGTCTGGCTTTGAAGAGTAGAAAGAGGTTACGAAGAGTAGATATTGTTTAGTTAAAGAGATGCAATGGCTCGTAGTAACAAGGGGTGGGTAATTGTATAATTTAATATATGTAAAACAATTACAATGATTTCAACTTTATTGAAAGAAACAATATTAATTAGTGGACTTGGATTTTTAAAATGATCTGACAGATGCATTATTTCTGGCCTTGAAAAGTAGGAAGGGTTTAGGAAAAGTCGATATTATTTATTCAGAAAGATGCGATGCCTCGTAGTAACAAGCGGTGGGTTATTTTATAATTTATTGTGTGTAGAACAAGTTATAATCCTTTTAATTTCATAAACTGAAACATTATTGTTTATTTGACTTAAATTTTTCAAATGTATTTCTATCGTAAAACTGTAAATAATTTAAAAGGTAATATAGTTAAACGATGTGGAAAATACACCCGCTATTCATTTAACTATAGGGGTGAGTAAGGCTCGAATTAATTGTACCAAAATTATTTCGGTAATAAGTTTATTATTTCATTTACAATCAAATCAAAATAATTTATAAAGCTACTTGAAGTAAAACAGTAATTTATAATCGCAGCATATAGCAATTTATTCCAAAGGTCTTACTATACATAACTAACAATGCTTACATCAAATATATATATATGTATTATATATCGATTGTTTACAAAGTTTCACGTAGAGTTTTCAAACTGCATATCTTCTAACTAACGATCGGATACAAATCACCAGTTTTTAATGTTGTGAAGTGGTGGGCGAATATCAGAATATTGTCGGATTACTGAAGGAAACCGGAGTAGTGGAGTGAGGGATTATAGAAGGACTGTTGTACTTTATTTTGTACCAAATTATTTCACTTACAATAAAATCAAAACATTTTATAAAGCTTGAAGTAAAACAGTAATTTATAATCGCACTATAAAGCTATTTATTCCAAAGGACTTAGTATACATAACTAACAATGCTTACATCAAACATGGTTTTTTGGAGCTTTTATTTAACTATTGTGAAACATAACAAACAACAGACTCAATTTACAAAGAATATATTTAAGGAATATTTCCAATTACATTACTCCTGAAAAAGTTATTATTTTGTTCATCTTCACTGATTCAAACTTTCACCAAGTATTTTTAATAGACCCAAAAACTGGTTTCACTGTATAAATACGGTAACTAACTGAATATATATTTACTGTAAAGTAAAAAATACAATAATAATCCGGAGAGTTAAAAATTTCCTTTGCTTTTTTATTACTTCTGTTGCGTTCGCTTTGTGCTTCCTGTAAGAAATAACTAACTTCCGGAGCGACAGATTTATTGAGATTGGATTCCTACAGCTGGTGGGAATTATTTATGTTCAGGATTAAAGTAGGCTTTTTATCAGGATTCAGTTGCCAAGTGGTTTTATATTATGCAACTATTTTAACAAATTGTATCTATAATGCTTTTTGCAAATATTATTACAAATTACATTTATTGCTCTAATGTGGATTTGTTTGAAGTAATTATTGTGTGCCTGATTCATTAAGAGAAACTATAAACACTTTGTTTATATATTGGAGAAAAATGTTTCTTAAAAGTAAAAATTTAAAAGAATAGTAAAAAAAATGTAAAAATGTGTAGGTGGCATTCGTAAACTTTACTTCTGTTTTTAAAGATATGAAATTTGCGTTATTGTTTATTAATATAAAATGTTGAAAAACAGTATTTTTAATTATTAATAAGAAATCTGAGTCGCTTATTATTAAAGTCGGGGATTATTAAAGCCTTTCCCTAGTCCAACCTAATTCGAAGTATGTGAGAGTCGCGCACAGTGGCAATAGCACGCCAGCCATTGCCTTAATGCAGATGGTCACTCGGCAACAATAAACTTAAATCGGTGAGTTCTAACTACTCCGAAGGCACGTTAAGAATTATTGGTCGTCATTCATTATTTTAAATTATATTTAAATATTGATTTTAATAATTTCATTTGTTTTAAATCCTCCGGCGGCAGAGTAAAAACAGTTGTGTATAAAACTCATGAATGATATAAAAATGTAAATTAAATTTATAAAATAAAAATGAGATTTAAATATTTATGAATATGTATATATATATATATATATATATATGTATATATATATATATATATATATATATATATATATATATATATATATATTTATATATATATAGGATATGTTAAAATGAGATTTTAAAATATTTACACAAGATGTAAAAAAGCTATAAATTTTCATGAATAACATATAAATGTTAAGTAGTTTTAAATGTGAATAAGACATTAATAACAACAAATAAATTATATATATATATATATAAATGATCACGCTTATAAATAGGATATAAATATTTATGCGTAAGATATAAATGTATATAACATATGAATGTAAATAAGACATAAATATGTATTAATCAGTACTTCTTCATGGATTTTAGCCAACACAGACCTGGGTAGAGTGTAATAGAAAACACTTTGAAATGGTAACAGCCCTCATTGTATCACTCACTTGTCCTTGAAGATGTGCGTGGTAGTCACTGCAACCGTATTCAATTTACCAGTCCATTTCTTATTTTTACCAGAGTTATGTTTCTAACAATTCAACGAATACAAATATTTACGTCCTGGATCAGCTTCTTTCCCGACACAACGATAATTGACCCAGTTCACGAACGTACTTAACCCCTTCAACCATTCTATATACATTTGACGTCTTTATGTTTGTTATATTTTTTCATGTGTAAAGTCCAGCTGTAGAGTCTGTCTCATCCGTTCGTTACGTTTCGGTCAGTAAATCCTTGTTCGTTCTCTTGGCTTTATGTTTTCCTTTTGATGTTTTCCTATATCGCTTAAATTCATTATTCGTACATACTTAGGTTTTTGTGGAGGTATTAATAATAAATTATCACAAACTTCTGTGCGCTGAAACAAAGCTTAGTTGTTAAAGCTTATTGAAAAGTTTCCAGCGCTAAAGTAATGATTATTCCTACGATATAAATATATTTCTTACACGTTTATCAGAGTATATTTCAAATAAAGTCAGCTCTATTTCATTTACCTTATATAGAGAATACTTTCTCTTTTAGAAAATATTTCTTGTAGAAACCCAGTTTTATTCCCTCTTAGCACAACAGTTTCTTACTTTTAACAAATAAACGTACGAGGGTGGTCCATAAAGTAACCTCCGTTTTAAAATAAAAAAATAAACCAGTTGAGATACAAAACTTTTATTATATACATTTTAAAACTACAGCTTTTCTCTACTTTCCTACATAATCACCATACAATTTCAAGCACTTATAATATCTTTTAACAATTTTTACGGCGGTTACTTTGTGGACCACCCTCGTAGATCATAAGTTAGAACAGTGTTACTTCATATATATCTTTTCATTTATTTATTTTCATACCTACCCATAAAGAGAAAAATACTTGTAGACTTATATATTGTCTGAATGTATTTAAAATAATGTTCTTTATCATGAAAACAAGAGGGAAAATATTAAATGGATAAAAAGAAGAGGCATAACACTGAATAGATTAAAAAAACATTCCAATAGCGTCTTATATACCACGTAAAAAATGGAACATATGTTTCGGGGTAGCAAGAAATGAAAAACAACAATTTTCTACAAAGTTTAAAGGAATAGACTGTGAAAATAAACATTTTTTACATTTTTAGAGTGAAAGGAAAGAGACGGCGAATAACCAGAGATGTATAAGGGTGCAGATAAATCCTTTGGGATTACCTTTTTCACCCTTCTATTTGAGTGAATGTTGCTTAGTAAGTGATAGCGTATGTTTGGAGCTAAAAGATACATGTTATATTGAAATATCTGTTACTTTTCGTGCAAAATATTTTCTGCAGGAATGCAATATTGTAAATCCAAGCAACAGTTAGCGTGAATGAAATATATTCGGAGAATGCGGTGAAAGGGTGAAATTGAAATCTTGGAATGCGACTGTGCTTTGTTCTTCAAGTCACTAAGAATGTTTCAAAACACGACGTCATTTCTTCTCTTAGCAGCTAGAAGTATTTCTTTCCGTTTTCTCTTGAAAAAACTACTTTAATCAAAATATCTTAGACACGCTGTTATCTCAAATACACAGAACCAACTTTTCTAACTTAACTTAATTCGATAATTTGTGTATGTCAGTTTTACGGAAATGTTAGACAGCTTAATATATTTCTTTTAACCAGGAGAAAAAATTGTAATGACGAACTACATATTTAGCTGCTAATATAACTCTAGATATATTAGGTCCAGGAACACCTTAAATCATTAAGTCAAATCCTATACATGGTATCCTATTTTTAAAAATACAACAGTTTTCTTAATATCAAGTCAATTAAATAAAAAATGGTATCTGACTTGGCCTTACCAATCTGTTAACTACAGAAGGTAAGAAGATAAAATTAAGTAAAACTTGTGACATACAGGAGTGTGTAGGCGTAGCAGCACTGCGACATAAGCCTACTAGCGCTTCGGGAAACTACAGAAGATAAGAAGATGGAATTAAATAAATCCTGTGGCATACATGGTTGTGTGAGTCTAACAGTTTTACGACATAAGGCTACTAGCGCTTCAGGAAACTACTGAAGATAAGAAGATGGGAAAATACAGAAGTCAAGGAAACAGAATTCTAGGAAAACTAATGAGAATAGGATCGAGATTGAAAATAAACAAGCTGCTTGCTAGAACTACTCAACTATAGATGGAGGTAATTAGAGGAACAGTGCAAGTATTATTTCAAAAGGATCAAAAGATGTAGCGTGTTTTGTTAGTGATCAAAGAACTATATCAATTATGAATTAAGTAAACACACCAAGGAAATAAAGCGATATTTCGCTTTATGCTCAAATATCGAAAAAATGACCGATTTGCACAATCCAATAGTAGAACAAAGACGCTGAACTTTGTAAACTTTTCGAACGCACTATAAATTATGTAATTTCTAAAACAGTGATTCCAAATTCAAATATGTAAAACTCTGGTAATTCATTTGAAATAAGGAATTACTAAAAGAAGTTTAACAAATTTCGTGCCGAGATAAGAGAGAATTCATAACTAGAAGATACCTAAAAATATGCTGAAGGTTTTTCTAAACATCATACTTCCTGCATTGACAAATTATTTCGAATAGTAATAAATAAAATTAAAAATTTAGTAAAGATTAATAGCATGTGACAGAAATTCCTCTTAGGCTAGTGAAAGCATATTTTTTAAATTTTCGAAATTATATCTACATACAACCGTTATACTGTTTTGGGAAGTAAGTGGTTATTTTACAATATAAATTCAAACTTACTTTTGTTACACAGATGGGTTATGAGTAATCATTTTATTAATTATATTTAATGGTAAATGGTAATTGTTTTTGGGTAAATGGGTGTTGTTATTATTACTGAGTTTAAACAGAAATTTTAAACTTAAAAATGACACTAATTGTACGGTAAACAATCATATATTTTGCTTTATAACATGTAACTTTCATTTTGATAATTGTAAGCTATAACTACAAATAATTGTCCCAATAATTATGATACGGATAAATATGTTTTGATATGGATATTAAAACAATAACTCTAACCTCACATAAATACCTTGCAATTGCGTAGAAAACGAAACCTAGTTTTAATCATCGTGTACTTTGGGTAATATTAAAAGAATTTAATAATTGTATACAATATATACAGGATGTCATAAATAAAAATTTGGCATGGAACAAAGTTTAATAACTATACTTTTGAATGAAAAAATAATTTATTAATTATCCTTTTCATATAAAGTAACATCACTTGTAATTAGATATTTGTATTTCTGAGTGAGCATAATATTTTAATGATTGTTATTATAACAAGATAATTAATTTGTTATATGAAACTCAATGCAGGTAATTTTGATGAAACGAAATATTAATGAATTTAGTGTAGTCACTCATTATCGGTTAGGTTAGTAAAGTGGTAATACTTCGCCAAACATTCTTCAAGTTAAGATTTGTTTGGCAAATGGGTAAAGAAAGTATATAAGGATATAAATATGTATTTTGTTTAATGTATAGGCAATTCCAATTGATAATAAGTAATAATGAAGGAATACAAAACCTGTAGTATAAAACAAATTGTAAATTACATTAAAAATAGAAATGAGGTGAAAAATTGGCTTTACTTAGTTCCCTTTTTATAGAAAGTAAGCTTCACGGGAGTCCAACTATAAGTGAAAAGGTTGCCTTTGGAGCCTTTAAGTGAAAAAGGTTTCTCGAAGTGTGACGGGAGTGAGCGTGTTTACAATCATAGGTAATAGAGTAACATCGAACTTAGTTGGCAAGATCTCGACTCCTTCATGTGTTCCTAGTTGTTGTCCATCTGTAGTCGCTGGTTGCTCACGGTAGTCCCTGACTGGCCAAAATACATCTCATCCAGAGGCAGTTACACTAAAGCTACTGTGACCACTAATTTTGTACATTTCACTATTACGGATTTTATCGCTTGGCGCATTGTCATATATTCGCAAATTATCGCTTTGAGTAGGAAGGGTAACTTACTAAAGAAAACGTGCCATTTACTTGCATTTATCTCGGTTTAAACTGACACCAAGGGATTACTGAGGTGAGCATAATGTTTGATTCCAAATTTTAAATATATGTTCATACTATGAAAATAAAATATAAAACTAGTAACTATTAAAAGAAGAACAATATAGTACAAATGAAGACACAAAATAATTTTCCCATTTTAACAGAAACATTTGTTAAAAAAACATATGTATTTGAAAATTTAAATTAGGAAATAAATTAAGTAAAAATTGAGTAACATTCATCGACAATCCATGTGCAGCATGGCGGTGAATTGTCAATATTAGATTGGCAGTCCTGGTACTGCCTGACAGAAAACTTGATTGAAAAACCTAGTTAAAGGGTTTATATGAAGGTGTTGAGAAAATTAATGACTGGCAAATCTGATTTGAGAAATTCTATTAAACTAGTGTCTTTAAAAGCGTCTGTCGTTCCAGAATACGTTTTCACAATAAAAATTACATTAAAAAAATTCGATCTATAAGCTTCATATTGAATTCGTTTTAGTAGGCCTATTATTTATGGTAATGAAACAATGAATAATTTGTTATAGTAAGGTTGTAGCCTAATCACGTACATAAGTTATTTGGGCTTCTTTACTAGTAATAAAACCTAATCTAGTATTAAATGATTTGTTAGCATTAAATTTAATCAAAGATATTTCTAAATACATAGGATATTGTATTGCGAATGTGGGAGATATTTACGAGGCTGAGTGATCAAGTGTGTATAGTTCGGAAGTACGAAATTTGAAATTCTTGGTTCAAATCTCAAAAACACCATCATTAATTAAAAATTGTTTTTGGTTTTCAGCATCTAGATGAGTAGATGAGTACGTAAGGCGGCTCTACCCCGTTCCATACTCCATAGAATACAGTAGAAAAAAGGGTCGTAATTGTTATACGAGTACATGAAGTAATTAAACATAACAATAAAATATCCTCAAAGTGTAGTCAAAAAGAACGTTTTTTTAATTCACTCTATTTTAGGCGCATGATTGGCTTTCAGAAATTTCAGGGGCAATCCGTCCATCTTAGAAATCTAATTAGGACACCAAATATATACTTTTTCTAAATCATAAAATAGTGTCATCCTAAAATAGTATTTCACCTTATAAGAAGTCGAAATTATGTGGTAAATGATAATAGACTCCTGACATATCTAAACCAGAGCAAAAATATGTAAACAAAGGGCTATAATGAATAAGATCGGTGAGTCGAGCAATACTAATTTATGCCAGTAACCGATTTAGCCATTTCTCATATTTACAAAAAATAACTAGTTACATGATTTTACTTCATGTAAACAAGGTCACTATTGGGTTTAAAAAAAGGTTTCATATTTTTAAAACAATAATAGCTAAATTAATGTATGAATGTGTATTGAAAATGGTAACTGTAAACATATGAATTCCCTTGGTAGTATATTACTTTTCAGTGTATCAATATTAAACTGTACAATACAAAATATCATGATATATGAAATAACAAAGTCTGTTGATGCCAAAAATACTTAATATAATTTACGATCTATTTTTGTTCATAATAGTTAATAGAAATCTTTTATTAAAATCATTGTAAAAGCAATACTGTACATTTTAAATGGAAAATTATTATACATTATTCTATGAACAATAAATTAAAGGGAATTTAAATTTTAAAAATACGCTAAACATAATAAAAATTGATGTTCGTCAGTCTGGTTTTATTAACATATTTTCTAATTCTACCTTATTATTTAGGTATTTCATGAATAAAAGTTATTTTCGACAGTAGCTCATTGTGCTCATACAACTTAAAAATAATACTTGTCACTTTTAATTCCTCTCATTTCTCTGCAATACTCATATCTTTATCTAAACGTAGTCAACAATAGAGAAAAAATAAATTGTTTTTGGTTAATTTATGTGTTGGCTTTTGCGAGTCACTTATGACTGACAAGTGTTAAAAAAATGTTCCCCACATAAATAAAGAATTTTAAAGGACAATTGTACTTTTTATATTTCAGATTAGATTATTAAAAAATAAACTTTTGTAATTATGAAATCTATTTCTTATTTCCTAATTTATCTGAGGTTTTCACTTCGTCGCCGTGATGCCTATTTTTAGGCTAATCATAGAATGTATGTTTAAGCGCATCACAGGCGTAGACCTAACAATGCCCTTATCCCACCCATTTTAAAAGTAAGGAATTATTATGTGAAACTTTGGTTTGTTTAGTAAAAGTTTTCGAACGTTATTTCTCTTTCACTGGAATATTTTTGTGAGTTTTTCAAGGTTATAATAAGAATGAATTCGATTAATTAGACATTCAGCTGATAGGTATCGTGGAAGACAATCGCATAAGAGTTTTAAACATTTCAAAAGAGGAATGTGTAATGCTAAAAAAAAAAAATCTTCCATTGTGTGAGAAATATAGCAGAAGGTAGACATAGTGGATGACTTTGCCATTTTACCTGGAGTAGATGATAATAGTCTGTCTTGCAATTGTCTGATTGAACTAACCAGAAGAGATACCTAATTAACGGCAAACCGGGTTTCGGGAAGTTCTTTCTAATGGAAAATCAGATGTAACCTTGCTCTGTTTGTGCAGCATTCCATAGAACACTACTTTGCTATACATAACTTTTTCATTGTAAGCAACTTTGCCATATTAGTCCATTATCCATTGTTAGGAACTCTTCCATTGTAAGCAACTCCGCCATATTAGCGTAATTTTTCTGTAGTAGGCAACCTTTCAGTCCTATTTTACGTTGGCCTAGTAGGCTACTTTTCTATAGTAGATCATTTTGTCAAACCGGCAACTTGGTTTAGTTTACTACTTTGCTATATTAGGCTTGATTTGGTGTACTTTGCCGAAATAGGCAACTTCGCCAAGAAGGCTACTTTGCTACTAATTATGAAGCGAAACATCTTACGACGCCGAATATGCAAAAAACCTATTAAAGTACATAGACAGAACGTAACGACTTCTCTAGGAAGAATCTTTGAGAAAACGTAGCAATCCGAAAATCAACTATTTGTGCCGGGGATACGCATACAGGTTATTTGGAGGTTATTTATAAGCCATACAACAAGCATAAATTAAAATATGAATTTAAATTTTACATTGCAAATTAATCACAATATAAAACTGCAGACGAGAAAATAGTCTGGGTATTCAATCCTATGATAGATCAAATACGGTTTAATACTTTAATAATAACTGTTGTGTGTGTGTGTGTGTGTGTGTGTTAGAGAGAGAGAGAGAGAGGGACAGAGAGAGAGGGACAGAGAGAGAGTGCCCGCTAGTTTATCGAAGATGGCCATCAGGCTAGATTCATATAATAAAAAATATAGATTCGTTAGTTCTAAACACACATTAAACTAAAGGTATGTTTATAGTTAAAAATAGCACTATTATCATGAAACCAGCTATCAGTTTGTGGTACTAGCTTTCGATTCAAGTTGGAATATTAACGATATCGCAGGTTCTAAGGCCTTTATTAAAAGCACATCTAGACATCTATCTTATGGATTATATCTGTGGCAAACAAAATATTGTATACTTGTTACATATTTTTATCCATTTAAATAAATATATAATATTTAATCATATCAGTGTTTCGGCTATGTGTGGAGAGTAAATTATTCAAAATATTAGATTTAGTTGTAAGTTGATCTTAGCAACTTTAAATAGTCCATAAACTTTCTCCAAATGAAGAAAATGCAATTGACACCTGAATTTAAATCTATGCGCAGAAGAAGGGATTTTGGAAAGATTTTATGTGTACTTCAGTAACTTTATAATAAAACAAAATTCTTCTATAATTATATAAGCGTTTGTCAAGAAAACGGCTATTCTTGTTGATGCAAGTAATTCTGGGCTGTACTTTTTGTTGTTACGAAGAAGAACGTGAAGTAAAATACATCTTCAAACCTACTTTGCAAGTTGAATTGCTCTCGGGTGAAATTGCTTCGGCTTGAAATATAACGGCAGCGAGATTGAAAACCTTTATAAAGCAAACACCTATAAGCACTTAGACGCCTTCAAAGTGGAAGAGCTACTCTCTTGTTAAACATAAATACGTTTTAAAGGAATACCGTTTGTATTTGGTTTCTACAATTCAAGCAACCGTATCTTTAGAATCTTTTGAACACCTGTATAAATGTATGCATTTACTTGAATTAGTGGAATGTAAGAAAGCTGGTAATTTTAAACCAGATTTTCCAAATAATGAAAGATCAGGCATTGGTTGATAGCAGACGGTAATGAGAGAATAGGCTTTAGAGTAGAGAACATAGGTTTAATGAGGGAACAGATGCTACAGGAAAGAATAGAAGTAGTAGGGGAAAATTGATGATAAAGAGAGGAGAGCATAAACTTTAAGGGTAAGAATAAACGTTAGTAGAGCGAACATACATTAAGTTAGAGAATATACTAATAGAAGATAATGTACAAGAGAATACTGAGCAGATTTTGAATGATAAAAGAGACTTGGAAGAGAAAATAAGATATAGAGTTAGATTAGATAATATAAGTTAGATGGGAGAATGCACGTTGAAGAAAAGAAGAGACGGGGAACGAGAGTACAGATAATGAATTAGGAATAGAGTTAGAAGAGAAAATAAGCGTTAGATTAGAGAACAGGTTTAAGAGGGAAAAATATACGTTGAAGAAGAGAATAATCCGGGCAGACATAGGTTAGATAGATAGGAGATCCTCAAAATTTAAAGGAGATTCAAGTTAAAACACAAAACGTTTCACCTTGAGTTATATTCAGGAGGGTCATGCACGAGAATCTTGATGTACATTTTAAGTCTGGAAATCCAAATAAGAATTTCATGAACCTTTTACTGTAATTTTGGCTATATTATTTACACTAATAAATAGATGTCAAGCCTTTGCCGACAAAATTTTACAATCCATAATAATATGTGCTGTCACATTTAAGATTGTATTTTTCGAATTGTTATTAAGATACGAAGTATATATGTTATTAAAAATATTTTCCAAAAACCAATTGTTTGTTTTCAGGAAGTGTCAAAAACTATACTTATACTGGACAAACAGGTAAACGCCTGGAAGCAGCTTGTAAAGCATTTTAGCACAATTTTAGACTAATGTTCTTCGATCAAGCTTCTTCCTCCCTCAAAAAAGTTAGCCATCTATTTTAACCTTCTCTTTCTTTTCAAATACATTCTTTTCAAGATTTATGCAAAACTTCTACATGACTTTCTTCTGCTCCTATTTGGTGTCCAATTTATAGTTGGAATACACGAGCTACCAACACCTGGAATCATTGCAGTATAAATCGCTGAGATGCATCCCTCAATCCCTTTATTACTTTCTAACCACTTTGTCTTTCTCACATTTTTGTGTTAAGAAGTTCGTTTTAGCAGTTTTGTACTCTAGCTTGGGATATTTTGTAACATTTTTAAGGCACATTTGAATTAGCTAAATTGAGGTCTATAAATATTCTTGTTATTTCTATTGATTTTAGAAATATATAGCCTATAGGTAGCCTATAAGTATTTCTTATTAAATAAAAACATAATAATAACTACTCTGACCATTCCACTTGAGACTAAACAATGATATTCTTACATTGAAACACACTATTTTATATTCGTCCCAACTAAATGAACGTCCTCTGCAATGGAAACGTTACTCCTTGTTACATGGCAAATACCGAACGCCCTAATCCAGTATCCCAGATGGAGCCAATGTTAAAGAAGACCATCAACGTAAAAACCATGGGGCCACCAATTTTTTGTTGATTTTCTGACTGACAATAATTAAAAGGTGTTTTTGAAATTTTATTGTTATCAAACAGAATGAATATTGAAGGACTCAAACAGTTTTTGTTAATAATAACTAGAACTACGATGAATGCATTAAACCCTTTGGACTGTAGACATGATAATGACTTCTCGTATGCGAGGCCGCCTATATGATGTAAACATAGGACGTATCGATTTTATAAGGATGTAACCATGCCTATCACTTTACCTAAAATAAAAATATAAAAGGGATAATGTATAACTGAATGTATAAGTATGAGAGGGAATATTAATCGTTACTTAGTTGTGGGACTAGAGGCAAAATTATATCACTCCATTAGCTAAATTACCCTTAAGTAGTTAAAGAATATTTTCTATACGCGGGGAAAAAGAGGTTTGTATCATATATTCGGCGATAAATAGTGTAAATTGTTGTAGATCCAATTTATACACATATATGAAGCAAAATATAATTTCTAGAACAGGAATAAACACTTTAAAGGAAAATAGTGAACTTTCAAAATTATTTAAATAATTTTTGTAGCCTATTCAATAGCTTTAACTTTTAAATTGAATCTGCCACCATTTCGTACTAGGATAAAAAACGCCGCTAGTTTTTTTTTTAATAAGATGGAACTCGACTTGAGGCTATATTTAGAAGTTTAAATTCGTCCCCAAATCGCAAACCTTCGGGATTAGGTCTAAAACTGTGATAGCGGAAATAAGGAGAATATTTACACCCACAAAATATTTCAAAGTTTAGGTTTTCTCTGTGCAGCCTTTAAAAATATAACATAGAGTTCAATACGTTTGATTCACTCTGTAAAATTAACCATTTCTTATAATAGATGTTATCTTAAACGGGGCAATATATGTAGCCTAGCGGTGGATATATCTTTTTAGTTGGATAGGAAATGTTTAGTTAGATTTGATTGAGAGGAGTCAATCCGCAACGCATCCATTTATTTACAACTTAAACTTGGCAATTGTGTAGTGATTCCAATTGGCGGAAACATTTATTCTATGCGTTCAATACACTTCCGTGTCCGGCCAAACGTAGCCTACAGTGCGCCCATAACTAAATGCACTTTATCGTATTGCTCACGGAACAACTTGTTGTGATTACTTTGTGTTTACATTTCTGCGTACAAATGTACAGTCTATTGCACAACCTATTGAAGCACATTCAGGTTGTGCATATACCAGCAACAGTTTATTTGGCTTCATTAAGGTTCACAGGTTGTGTGTAATAAAGTTGAGTACGCCTATTGTATTATAACTAGTTATGGCTGCCCCTAATGAGATGTTTCGTAATGGAATGAGCCGGGTAATAAATAGGCTACTTTTTAAACAACGTTGATACTTTCATTCCTCTTTTAATTTTCTAAACTTTTTTTCCCATGATACATTACAGAAACACTAGTTTTATCCATATAGTCACACTTCACTACACACTTTAATTGGATTAGAACTCAGAACAGGCCAGTTCCAGTTTTAAAAAAAACGTAATTATTTGTCTTACATTTTGATATTTAGACAACTGTCCTTAACTAAGAATACAATATATTTGTTAAGAATTTTAAAATATATGAGTAGAAATATATATATATATCTTAAATAATTTTAAAGGACAAGGATAACATTTTTTCGGTTAGCTAAATAATTATTTTGAACGTCTTTTTCAAAAGGTCTTGCAAGTTGTGTCTCCAGCCATTCTAAGGAGGCTGTGTTTGGTTGCAAAGCTCTAGTGAGAATATCTTAATCTTTTTAATAAATGAAACTATTTCCAATGGATTACCTTTTATACCGATGGTCAGAGGGTTGTATAGGAGTAAAAAGTTTTATAAGTGACTACAAGACAGATCTCCAATAAAATCGACTCGGTTAGTATGCGTGTCTGCGTAGAAATTTACTCCACTAATTTCCGTACGAGCCAGACCGCTTTATACATGTTAATTGAGAACTTATTACTTTGCAACATTATCCGGTTATTGCGAAATGCCTGATGAGAGTCATTAGACCTCCCTTGCAGTTAGTAAACATTGGACAATCGCGATTAAGATGAAATCTTATTTTTACTTTCCCTAAAGTGGGTTGCTCGAGTGCAAGCATGAGGGAGAAGCTCTGTGAACCAGACTACTGTAAGTGCTCTATGTTTAACTTTCCAATATGTATAAATAATTGGAGGTTTTTCAGTTTATATCTCCTTATGTTCCATACTAACGCCTTTTCCTAATAGTTATTCTATATCTAACATATATATACATGTTATTTTATACGTTATTTTATCACGCTATATCTTATTTTCGCCCAACAAATTGATTAATTTTGGAATAGAGGCCAACTATAGTAACAACAGTAATTTGGACACTACATGCAGGATACCGCTACAACTGTCATCATTGACAGATTTTTGTACAGTTTCAATGAAAGTTAAATCTAAAGTCAGTATATTCTGACAAAAATTAATTTCCTAAATAAGTGATAAGAAACCGGAAACGATTTCACTATCGGATACAGCGTTAACAAATATCAAGTTAGCAAAAATCACTCAATTTTTTCTGCATAAACAGACTACATGAGAAGTGAATGTCACATAAATATCAAAAAGGAAAGATTAATATAACAGTTGATTTTTTGAATGGAATCCGTTATCAGAAAATGCATGATATGGACAAGTACAAATTAATAATAGAAGCCAAGAGAGTTTAGCGTGCGGTGATGAGCTTGTGTCTTTGCGGAAAACAAAGTATAAATCACATATATAATCAATGACTTTTTATATAAACCGACGTAATTTCTCCAAATTAATTATTTTTTTAAATGAATCAAGAACACACATTTGTTATGATACATTAAAACTATAACATTTAAAAACGTTTCAGGATTCAATATGCACAGATTACAGTAAAATACCTCGTTGGTATCTGTGGTAGCGTAGACGTTATTATCTGTGCATTTTTAATAAATATGACGGGAATGTTGGGTGACGAGACGGAACCCCTTCTTAATCTTTCCCGCCCAAAGATGGAACCATATTCGCATTCCAAAGCTATATATCTTCCATGCACAAATAAACATATTTTGTTCATGGTGCTCTTCCGAAAAATATGTTATTGAATTTTCGTCTGAAAAATGTTTTACAATCGAGGAATTCTTTAAAGTTATGGTTAAAAATCGATACTGTTAATGTCTTACTTAGGTTGTAACTGATAGACACATACTTCTGGTATCGATCATGAGGTCTAATGGCTTTTAAGCCTATTTCATTGCACACACACATATATATATTTCTACCCCCCAAACCACATTATTATCCTTATATCAACCTTAAGCATTGTTCACAACCCTGTATCTACCCTTAACTATCAAATTGACCTACCAGAACCTTTAAAGAAGAATAATCTTACGTCAGTCCTCCCTAGAATTACATCCTTAATAAACTTCTCCTTAATAGAATAAAGAATTTTTTGTTGTTGTTATTTATAATAAAAGGTAACCCACGATTACTGAAAATGATTCGGTTAAATTAAGTCGCTTAATAAAAGTCTGTGAAGTTTTAACGACCGTCCACATAACAAGGCATGTGTTGAGTGCCATTATTTTCTGCTCTATCCAACATTCTGCGGGTTTCTGAGTATCCTTTATTTATCAGAAAGTATAAACTCCCTGCATCACTTTCTGTATTACTCTTTAGAATACTTTGTCAATTTTCGTGGATAGAGTTTACTCTAAAACGTCACAAATGTTGGAAGCGAGATAAAATCTTATGATGGGCAGAATATAAAGGTATTGAAGAAACATCATTTTCAAATATCATTCCTAGTATTAAGTTAACATTTGGTTTGAAACCAGTTTGATAAATTGAAAACATATAATTTATAAAATTAAGAATAATTCACACATTTGATTTGCAGAAAATATGAGTACAGGATCGTTGATTTCTGTTTATCAATGTGCACCGTCTTCAAGTACTACTTGGCAAGTCTCATGATAAGACGTCTTTGTCTAACCATTACGTGTCTGCAAATATTCAAAAGATAGAAGATAAACATTTATTAACAACGTACGGAAGCAAAAGCATTCGTGTTGATTTGGGGGATCAGTAAAAAATCTCTTTTTACCGTGTGGTGCAAATACTTATTTAGACACCCATTTGGTGTATTTTGTTCCTGTAATCCCCAGTTTTAGTTGCTTTGTTCCATGTGAAATATTTTGAAACCTCGTCATACATTAATGATTGCAGAAGGTAATAGGTTTTGTAACGTGTTGTTTCCGGAATGAATACTTCTTCCAAAACTTTTAGTTTGTTATATAAACATGTTAAAAATGTTCCAGATAGCAAAACGGATAAACGCATGGTTACGCTCACGAAATAAATGTTTACTTTCACGAGTAAGAATTGGCTTCATTTATACAAAATCACAGCATTATTTAACACAAGTTTACCGCATGAGGTTTATATGTGTTCGATAATAACGGTGAACATCCACAAACCCTCTAATTGTCTCCTCCGATCTCATTTTCAGCACTACTCGTATTTAATGTTAATGAGATACTATTATTATCTGGCCTTTGTCGACGAAACAATAGGTGTTTATCAGATCCAGTTACTCATTGTAACTGAAGCAATTGTTGTGGAATTTTCATGGTGTACACACTAATAACTATATACAAAATTCATGTTTAATTCACCACTTTGACCATAAATTATATTTGTTGTAACAATTTGAGAATATTCTTGATCCTCATCTTCGAGTCGTGCTTCAATACGAGTGCTTTTACTTAACCCTACCGGAATATGCACGTGTTGTAGATCTCGTCTTTGGCGCTTAAAGGGGCGCTTGAAATTAATCTCATTGACGATTGCAAAGTGAATGTAATGTAGAAATTACGAGGTTATATCATAGGTCGTAAGTACATACTTGCATATGACGTAGACTTCCTGTTGGCCTGCAACATAACCAATGTTCTTCCTTTAATATTAATAAAATGTAGAGTAAATGTGACTTTAGTTGGTTCGTTGATTCTTCAGATATAGTCGGAACATCGTACGTACGAACAAATACGTATTTATATATTACAGAGAGAGAAATAGAGACTATGAAAGAAAGAAAGATAGAGAGAGGGAGAGAGAGAGAGAGATCCAGAAAGAAATAAAGAGAGAGAGAGAGCGCGAGGCAGAGAAAGAAAGAGTTTAGGAGACAGAACGTGAGAGATAGAAAGAGGAACTTGTATTGAGAAAGGGACAGAGAGAGAGAGAGAGAGAGAGAGAGAGAGAGAGAGAGAAAGAAAGAGACAAACCGAGAAAGAAAGAGACAAGCAGAGGGAAAAAGAGACAGACAGAGAGCAAGAGGCAAAGGGAGATATGCCGACAGTGACAGAGGTGTAAACGACTTCTACAAACATGCATTTATTACGGCAAGCATGAAAACATTCCAAGAAATTTCTCTGAAGTTAAAACTACTACAATTCGCCTTGAAGTAGTCTTTAGGCTTCTTCACTATTTTAAGGATACTAACCCATCCCATACAGTATATTTTACACGTCGCAATCACCATTAGCATTTAAAAAATGATGACCAGGGAGCAAAATTGTATGTGTTGTATTCAATTTGCCTTTAAATAACTCGCTAAAAGTGAATTATTAAGACATTTTTTTGATTGATAAAAACTAAAATAATGAACATTAGGTAGTATTCGATCTGGCTTGTGAGTGAAAGTTATAATTAAATAATAAAAATATGGTACAACTCACAAATATACATTATTTATTTCAAACGCGTTTCAACGACTAATTTGTCGTCATCCTCTGTGAAAATACACAAATGAAATTAACTAATATATATATATATATATATATATATATATATATATATATATATATATATATATATATAAATATTAAGTACTTTTGTTTTTACTTTTGCTAAAACTTTATAGGTTAGGTTTAATATATATATTTTTTAGTTAATTTCATTTGTGTATTTTCACTGAGGATGACGACAAGTTAGAAACGCGTTTGAAATAAAAAAAATGTATATTTTTGAGTTGTACCATATTTTTATTATTTAATTATAACATTAGGAAGGATTAAAACATTTGTAAGGTTATATTTTTTTCAGTTTTCTGAAATCATAAACCAAAATAGCGTATAACTTATTTTCCTGCAACTTATGAAATATTGAGACAAAAATATTACTTAAAACTAAAAAAAAATATATTTTTTTTCCTGGCGAAAAACCAATTGTGGTTATCATCGCCAAACAATATCTAACACGGAACGCAATATTTTAAATAAAACCAAATACATTTAAATACAACAAAAATTACAAAACAAAAAAACAACAACAATAAATAACAAAAAACAACAATAAACCTATAACAATGAAAACATTCTTAAAAAACTAAATAACAACAAAGAACAATATAACAGTAAATAAATAATAACAATATTTAAAACAATAATAGGCAACAGTTTACCAATAAATAAATTTCAATAACTATAACAAGAACACAAAAAAATTAAATTAAAATAAATAAAAGAATCAGAGAATTATATGTATAGATAAAAAAAAACTATTTGTGTATTAAATTTCAAAAAATATTTTCAAGTGGTGCAAGAAAGCGATGACTCGGTCAAAGGCCAAGGCATCGTCCCTTAGCACCACCTTCAAACTCCCTTTTAAATTAAAAGGGCACGAATATTGCTTACATTAACACAATCTACTAAAATATGTTTTATTGTGAAGATATCACCGCAGTATTGGCATATTGGTGGATCTTCACGACTCATCAAATATCCATGAGTTGCAAAAGAGTGGCCAACGCGAAGGCGTGTAACCACCACTTCCACCCTACGTTTTGAACGAATTGAAGAACTCCATGGACGGACGGTATCTTTAATTTCCCTCAGCTTATTGTGAATCACGGTATGCCACTTGTCATTCCAAGCAGCCAGCAATAAATGTTTCGCGAAACACACATAATCAGATGCCATAACTAGTTGAGTAATAGGCACCAAACTTGTAGCCCCTCAATTGAAGCCTGTGTACAGCACACAAAATGTCCCCGGCTAAAGGGTTGTTAGAGAAAACATCCTGAAGAGCACTTTTGGAATCCGAACGCAAAAGATAATGCGAGGATCGAGGTTGAATGACGGTCAAAGCTTTAAAAATAGCGAATAGTTCTGCAGTGAAAACACTGCAAGATAAGGGCAATCCGTACGTGTAGGTACGTCCAGACGCATAAAACGCACACCCAACGCCATTGTCCAGTTTAGATCCATCCGTGAAAATAATCTCACTATACTGGTGGAATCTGTATATTGCCAAAAACTCCTGGTGGTACACCACATTAGGAGTATTGGTTTTTATAAAACTGGACAATGAAAAATCAAAGCAGGGCGCTTTTATTATCCATGGAGGTATATAGCACATTGATCGTTCAAACACTGTAGGTAGTTGCAACCCAAGGTTATCCATTATTCGTAATGTTCGTATGTCGAATGGAGCGGTCGAACGTTGACGTGTATTGTACACTTGATTTAGCGTATTATGAAAGACTATTTCAAATGCCGGGTGGTTGGGTTTGCTTCGAAGAACAGAAACGTAAGATATTTGTAGCATCTGACGTCGTCTAGAAAGGGCAGGTTCCCCAGATTCGACAAGAAGACTAGGGATTGGGCTAGTTCTAAATGCACCAGTAGCCAGTCTAAGTCCAGAGTGGTGGATGGTAACAAGAGTTTTCAGAACTGTGGGTCGTGCAGATGAGTAGACTTGACAACCATAATCTATGCGCGATCTAACGACTGCGCGATAAAACCGAAGCATAGTAGTTCTGTCTGCTCCCCAATTCGTACCACTAAGGGCTCTTAACATATCCAATTTCTTGCTGCATCTCACCTTCAAATCACGAACATGTGGAATCCATGAGAGTCTTTTATCAAATAAAAGACCCAAAAATCGAACACTATCTGTGGTTTGAAGCTGAACCCCATCAAGATAAAGAATCGGCTCCTGGTGTTGCCTACGACGACTAAATGCTACACATTGGGTCTTCAAAGCAGAGAATTTAAAACCTGTAGTTTTTGACCATTCCTCTAATCTGTATATTACTAACTGCAAAGATTTTTCCGCAGTTGCCATACTACGAGCAGGCACATATATAAAAAAGTCATCCACAAAAAGGGAACAGTGTACCGGAGATAGTATATTACTGGTGATACTATTTATTGCAACGGCAAATAGCGTGACGCTCAGCACGCTGCCTTGCGGTATACCATTCTCCTGTCTGTAACTATTTGAATTAGTGCCTTCAAGACGAACGCGAAAAGATCTGTTAGAAAGAAAGTTAGCGATGAATGCTAGGATATTCCCTTGTATACCCCATGATTGAGTGTTCAGAATTCCTCTTTTCCATGCCATATCATATGCCTTTTCAAGGTCAAAGAAAACCGCAACGAGTGTTTGACGCAAGAGATAGGCATCTTGAATAGCGGATTCTAACAAAACCAATTGGTCAACTGATGATCGTCCTAGTCGGAAACCACATTGTTCGTTGCTAAGAAGGTTGTTGGTTTCTAAGTACCAGACAAGACGGCGGTTGACCATCTTCTCCAGTAGTTTGCCCAAGACGCTTGTAAGTGATATAGGCCTGTAACTACGTGTAAAATAGGCCTGTTAGGTTACCTGGTCTCAGAGCCTTTGGTAACCTGCATGTAAGTATTCGGGTATTTCCGGTTTGCCAAAGGTGACGATAAAAGAATATGTTGCTACTTTTTCTCCATTGTCCATTTTCATGATAGGGACAACGTCCGTAACTGACTGAGAAGACAGTTCGGACTTAATTTCATCAACCGGAAGGTACATTAAATCCCTACATGTGATGGCCCCCTTTGAGTAATTCAAGGATCTGTCGGGAGCCACAGATACCATGACCTGGTCAAAGAAGGAGGTCGTTTTTGATAGATAACGAGTTTGTCTGTCGGTGGAAGTCGCAACTAACAGTGTTCCGTTTCGAAGTTTCTTAATAGAGGCTACTGGGCCTCCAGCACAAGCAGTATTAGCCTTGTTAATAAGAAAAGGAGAATCTTTGGAAAGATCTTTCCCTTCTTCGGCACTAGAAACAACTAAATACTTTGCTGATGGCAATGTCTGCGACGTTACCACCATCAACGTTTTACTCAAATCCTTGTTAATATGATCGTCAGGAGAATCCTGGCGATGTTCTCCTCAAACTAGTTATATTTGACGGGGTTTTTGAATCCATAAACTTTGTAAACCAGCCATCGTGTCAAGCGTTACGGGAGAGACTATAGGAACGGGTACACCCTTGGATCACAATAAGATAATTTCCAATTCTCAGAACTCTGAGGCCTATAGCTTTTCTCCTTAGCTCGACTGGATGAGCATCAGTCGAGAAATCGTAATACTGTGCGCAGGCACCGACACCCATGCACCGCGGACACTCACTGACCAAGAACCGAACCGGCTGGTAGACCAGAAACCGCGCTTACGTCTTCGGTAGAGCAAGCTCACATCAGCGTCCCAGACCAGAGTTTGTCACGCTCTGGACTTTTCAGTACTCCCAACGCGCAACGGTTTTGACCAGTCAAAATTCCCTAAGCGAAGATGTTAGTGTTGAAATGTGTATAGATTGTGTTGGTGTGTGTATATATGTGTGTGTGTGTGTGTGTATGCTTTGTGAGTGGTGTAGTGTTAGGCTAGGGTACCGCTACAAATCAACTACAATTCGCCTTGAAGTAGTCACTAGGTTTCTTCACTATTTCAAGGACACTAACCCATCCCCTACAGTATTTTTTACACGTTGCAATCAATCACCATTAGCATTTAAAAAATGATGAAAATGGAGCAACATTTTATGTGTTGTATTCAATTTACCTTTAAATAACACGTTAAAAATAAATTTTTAAGACATTTGTTTGATTAATAAAAACTAAAATAATGAACAATAGGTAGGTTTGAAACATTTGTAAGGTAATATTTTTTTAATCACTTTTCTGAAATTGTAAACCAAAAATTAGAGTATAACTTATTTTCCTGCAACTTTTGAAATATTGTGACAAAAATATTACTTAAAACTAAAAAAATAAGAAACTACGAAAGTTGAATAATTAAGTTAAGAAGAAACAAAGGAGCAAATCTATGAATTAAAAAGTATAGACTTTTTGCAATTTGTAAGAGGAATATACCAATTACGATTCTAGTCGGGAGCCGCAGTTTTGTGTATTAGGTTTCTGAAAACGTAAACGCATAAATCTAGACTGAGGGTAAGGAATTGATAGAGGCTGCTTGACGAAATCACAGAATGTTACGTACTCCTTACAAACTACAAAAAATATCGTTTTTCGTTAATTATTTTGTTAAGGTAAACTAAATCCTTATTTTATTTACTTATTTTAAAAGTATCAGATTTTACAATTTGTTGTATGTATAATGTACTTCAATAAAATACTTTGTTCATATAGAAATGTTATAAACATTTATCTAAATAAGCAATAATTCCGTAAATACTATTCCGTTGGATTTTAACGTTTATCACTTTCAACACAATAATATATGTACATTAAATGAGAATGAAAAGGTCAACACTAGGACACATATGTACTGTATACAGACTGAGACAGTTTATCTGTATCAGATTTATATTTATATGGAACCTTTCTTTCAAAACGAGTCTCATAATTTGACATTTAAGCCCTTACATTATGGTTTGCACAACGTCACAGTAACTTGAGTGTGAGAGTTTACTTAGGGCTAAACAGATTTCCTGAGTAGGCAATAAGGCACAGGAAATGGCATACTTATCGCCACAGTTGCCAACAAGTCGTAATATAGGTGAAATGTGTTGTGCCCAATTCTATTTAAATGTAGAAGATAACTAATATTGATTTTGTAATAGTATCGCAAAAAATGTAATATTTATGGGATATTTTAAAATTTAATTAGCTGGTATCTGTAACTTCCAGACAATGTATTAGTATAATACAGTATAAAATACGTAACCAATAAAGTATTATTTAAATTCTATACCAGTAAACTTTGTCGCTAAAACTAGCGTTGTGAGGTACATTTTCATGATAAGAGGCAAATCCCCAAAATGCCCCCAAATTTTATTATATTTATTTGTTGATAAAATGCGCTCCAAATTCTATATTCGACATTTCAAATCAAAATAATTATCTCTATTCTGAAGTCAACAAAAGTCTTTACACCAGTCGAAAATAAATAAATAATGTGCCCGTCCTACATATTCAATCGTTAGGATCGGGGAATTTCTATTGACAATTCTAAGAAGGTCGATGCTTGTCGCAACCTTATTTTAAGCACACTATTCTACAAATTTCAGCGTTTTCGCTATATACTTCTTTATACTTATATCAGATGAGAGACGTCACCGAAATATTGTTGTTTTTCATTATCTACGTATTTTTGTGATTAAATTTTGGTGAATTCTTACTAATTATTCTAAAAGAAACGAATTAAGTAATTTTTCTCTCAAAACAACGATTTTTATATTCTCGATTATGTACTACCATAAACTGAAACTTTTGTATATACCGAAATAAAATTACGTAAATGATAAAGTGGTATAGAGCAGGAAAAAGGAAAATGCGGATATTTTAAAAAAGAGGAGCAATTACGTAACATAATAGTGACCTGTTTTATTACGATACTAAAAGCAGGTATTTAAATACGAAGCTAAATTATTGTAAAAAAATACCGTATTACTGAAGAGAGGGCACAGTAGGAGAGACTGAAAAAAGAGAGAGAGATATAGATGAGGGAGATAAGGGTGAGAGTAGAACGCTGTGTAAATGAGACGCAGAATCTTCGCATTCTTTACGATTCAAAAAAATAACGATATTTACATTAAAACGTCGTAATTTTCCAAAACCAGAACAATTATACCAAGAATTTGTATTCAATTACGTTGTACACGGTTGTTAAGTGAACTGTGAATGGTTAACCTAGGACATAATAGGACTTAGTGTTTAAAGGTGACTTTTATTTCTAATTGAGAGCACTCCTTGTAATTACTCTGTGTTTCGACTCCTGTTCTAATTAAAGTTGAAGTGTTACAGGTACATCTCAGTCACCACATTTAAGTGAAAGATACCCACGCCTCCGCTCTTAGGTAAGCTGTAGCGCTTAAGACTTATTCTCTTTAAATCAAATAGTTGTTGCGTCATAGTTTAATATACTCTGTTTAAGGCATTAGATATCCGTGTATTTGCGGATGGTCCTGCGGTCTAGAGTACTACTTATTATTTTATGTTATTCAGTTCAAATAGCATTTTTAATTTCGTTACAAAATCAACAATGTTAATGTTTGAAAATTACTGAAGATAAAAAGTAGATGGTGAATGTAACTGTTAGAAACTATTGGTAGAGAATAGATTGGGTTGTTAGCTCTTTCGATGGATATAACCTTTAATTAATTTAATCGTATAATAGTTAGCTGTTTATGTTTTAAAGTGAAACCAGGAAATTAAATTATAATCGGAAAATGTTTCAATACCTACCGCGGAAACACTGATCCCATTTTAGCGTTTTCGTCGGAACAACAAACCACGAGTAATCCGCCAATACAAACCGAAAGTAGTAAGTGGAAGCAAACACAGCACAACTTTCAATACGCTGAGGTTTTATCTCAAACAAGGATAATTATCAACAGTTTATGTAATTGAATGTGACTGCATAACTTTGCCAAACTTACGCCAGTAGTATTTAATTATGCAACACACGAGCTGTCATATAATACTGTTATCTACAGCGGATTTATTTCTGTTGGTAGATAGTTTCTACAACATTTCAGCGTTGACTTTTAATTTGCACTTTGGAAGTTTATTAAGTAAGTTAAAGCTTCGGAAATGGTGATGGGCTTTATTATAAAGTAACTGTAGTAGTCTGGCATGTTTTGAAAGGAAGCAGTAAATTGAAACAAAGCTAGGTAAGTTTACTTAATTGTGAAAACAGTATTGTTAAGGAACGTTCAAGTGTAGCTGGTTTGAACATTTGAACAAAATTCTAAATATATTTGACCAGAAAAATGTTCACAAGGAAAATAATACATCAGGATGTGGTGAAAGAATGTGCTAAAAAGCGTGTGGTAGTTATAGATAGAAGACTTGTTATAGTTTTAAGAAGATCAGGTACTACAATCGTTTCAAGAAATAGGAAAGGATGAATTTAGACGGTATTATTGTGGGCAAAACCCACCATCATGGCTTTACTTAAGGAGGGTCACGTCCTTTTAAGGAGGACCACGTCTTGGCCAGTAGGACCAAGATTACCTACAAAACATATAACAGGGTAAATTTAGACAGGGTCGAGCTAGGCACAACACTCCATTGCCTATATTGGATATATATCTCCGTTGTAGACCCTGGGTGTCATAGCTCTATTTGTGAAAGGCTATATTATGACCGAAATGAGGAGATTTTTTTAAGGAGAAAAACCAGTAATGACCAGGTTAGACTACAAATCGTAGGAAAGGGTGAGTTTAGACAGGATCAAAGTATGTAGAAATACTTATGTGTACACTGTATCCCCCAAATACTTGGGGGATACAGTGGATATCTCTGCAGTAAAGCAGGGTCACGTACTTCTACTAGACCCACCTCTATCGGTTTTGTATTGTACCTAAAGGATGCTGGTGTAAATGGTAGCTGTGTACTTGTCTACATTTGAAAAATTAACAGTAATAAGACTTCTATAGGTAGTGCGAACCCGCTATCGTAGCCAACAGAAGGGTGAGCCAATAACACATATTAAATAAAAATATCGAAACAAATAAAACAAAGGCTTACTTGTTGCATGTTTTTTCACTCTAGTTATGTATAACTGTAACCTATAACGACAACCATTCTTTCTTCTAAATATTCACGTCTAAACGGCAAACCATAAAGGTAAAGTTTATGTTTCAAAATTATATTTAAAGCAAAGTTATATATGTAACAGTTAAAAATTAGAAACATTAGTTTACAAAAAAATCAGTTTTTCCAGAATGGTCTTTCTGACGTCATAAAGTACTTTAAGTCCTTCAAAATATTGGATTCTACGTGTTTCATATACTATAACCCATATTTGATTTGTTATTAATTTTAATTTTTTTTGCTTTCTTTTATTGTCTAATTCTAAAATACTTGTACTTTATAAATAGTTTTAGTTTTAAGAATAATTAATTTACTATTTGTTTTCAAGTTACCGTTACTTTTCGCAATTTGAAACAGTATTTTATTTGCTTTTTATTTACTATAACGTCATCATATCTGTAGTAGTTTCTTTAACATTTTGTCCTTTATAGAAAATATTGTTTCATCAATATTTATATTTCCTGTTTATATCTAATTTTTGAATGTTTTGAATTCCATATGTGAATTCTATACAGATCCTTTTACCGCCGTGTCAATCGTCCTCACACAGCTTGTTCGGGTAACAAGAAATGAAAAACAACAATTTTCTACAAAATATAAAGGGAAAGACTGTGAAAATAAACAGTTTTTGCATTTTCAGAGAGAAAGGAAAGAGACGGCGAATAACGAGAGATGTATAAGGGTGCAGATAAATCCTTAGGGATTACCTTTTTCACCCTCCTATTTGAGTGAATGTTGCTCAGTAAATGATAACATATGTTTGGAGCTAAAAGATACATGTTATATTGAAATATCTGTTCGTGCAAAATATTTTCCGCACGATTGCAATAATGTAAATCCAAGCTACAGTTAGCATGAATGAAATATATTCAGGGAATGCGGTGAAAGGGCGAAATTGAAATCTTGGAACGCGACTGTGCTTTGTTCTTCAAGTCACTAAGAATGTTTCACAGCACGACGTCATTTCTTCTCTTCTCAGCCAGAAGTATTTCTTTCCGTTTTCTCTTGAAAAAACTACTTTAATCAAAACCTCTTAGACACGCTGTTATCTCAAATACACAGAACCAACTTTTTAACTTAACTTAATTCGATAATTTGTGTATGTCTGTTTTACGGAAATGTTAGACAGCATTAATATAATTCTTTTAACCAGGAGAAAAAAATTGTAATGACGAACTACATATTTTGCTGCTAATATAACTCTAAATATAATAGGTCCAGGAACACCTAAAATCATTAAGTCAAATCCTATATATGATATTCTATTTATATAAATACAACAGATTTTTTTATTATAAAGTCAATTAAATAAAAAATGGTATCTGACTTGGCCTTACCAATCTGTTAACTACAGAAGGTAAGAAGATAGAATTAAGTAAACCTTGTGACATACAGGAGTGTGTAGGCCTAGCAGCACTGCGACATAAGCCTACTAGTGCTTCGGGAAACTACTGAAGATAAGAAGATGGAATTAAATAAATCCTGTGGCATACATGGTTGCGTAAGTCTAACAGTTGTAGAGGCTACTAGCGTTTCGGGTAGTTACAGAAGATAAGAAGATGGAATTAGGTAAATCTTGTGTCACACAGGATTGTGTAAGTCTAACAGAGGTATGACATAAGGCTACCTGCAATTCGGGAAACTACAGAAAATAAGAAGATAGAATTAAGTAAATCTTGTGACACACAGAATTTGTAGGCCTAGCAGCACTGCGTAATAAGCCTAACAGTGCTTCGGGAAAATACAGAAGATGGAATTAAGTAAATCTTGTGACACACAGAATTGTGTAGGCCTAGCAGCACTGCGTCATAAGCCACACAGCGCTTCGGAAAACTACAGAAGATAAGAAGATGGAATTAAGTAAATCTTGTGACATACAGAATTGTTTAGGCCTAGCAAAACTACGACATAAACTTACCAGCGCTTCGGGAAAATACAGAAGTCAAGGAAACAGAATTCAAGTAAAACTAATGAGAATGGGATCGAATTTGAAAATAAACAAGCTGCTTGCTAGAACTACTCAACTATAGATGGAGGTAATTAGAGGAACAGTGCAAGGAATATTTCAAAAGGACCATAAGATGTGGCGTGTTTTGTTAGTGATCAAAGAATTATATCAAATATGAATTAAGTAAACACACCAAGGAAATTTGATCTGGAGAAGTTGAGATATTTTCGCTTTATGCTCAAATATCGAAAAAATGACCGATTTGGACAATCCAATAGTAGATCAAAGACGCTGAACTTTGTAAACTTTTAGAACGCAGTATAAATTATGCAATTTCTAAAACAGTGATTCTAAATTCAAATATGTGAAACTCTGGTAATTCATTTGAAATAAGGAATTACTAAATGAAGATTAACAATTTTCGTGCCGAGATAAGAGAGAATTCATAAATAGAAGATACCTAAAAATATGCTGAGGGTTTTTCTAAACATCAGACTTCCTGCATTGACAAATTATTTCGAACAGTTATAAATAAAATTAAAAATTTAGTGAAGATAAATAGCATGTGCGAGAAATTCCCCTTAGGCTAGTGAAAGCATATTATTTTTTTAATTTTCGAAATTGGATCTACATGCAATCGTTTTCCTGTTTTGGAATGTTGTTATATTATAATATAAATTCAATCTTACTTTTGTTACACAGATGGGTTATGAATAATCATTTTATTAATTACAGTTTATGATAAATGGTAATTGTGTTTGGGTAAATGGGTGTTGTTATTAATACTGAGTGTAAACAGAAATTTTAAACTAAAAAAATGACACTAATTGTACGGTAAACAATCATCTATTAAATGATCATATATTTTGGTTTATAACATGTAACTTTCTTTTTGATAATTGTAGGCTATAACTACAAATAATTGTCCCAATTATTATGATACGGATAAATATGTTTTGATATGGATATTAAAACAATAACTCTAACCTCACATAAATACCTTGCTAATTGCGTAGAAACCGAAACCTAGTTTTAATCATCGTGTACTCTGGGTAATATTAAAAGAATTTAATAATTGTATACAACATACACGATATCATAAATGAAAATTTGGCATGGAACAAAGTTAAATAATTATACTTTTGAAATGAAAAGGTAATTTATTAATTATCCTTTTCATATAAAGTAACATCACTTGTAATTAGTTATTTGTATTTCTGAGTGAGCATAATATTTTAATGATTGTTATTATAACAAGATAAATAATTTGTTATATGAAACTTAATGCAGGTAATTTTGATGAAACGAAATATTAATGAATTTAGTGTAGTCACTCATTATCGGTTAGGTTAGTAAAGTGGTAATACTGCGCCAAACATTCTTCAAGTTAAGATTTGTTTGGCAAATGGGTAAAGAAAGTAGTGGATAAACTGGGATTGTTAGAAAACAAAACTATAGATTGATTCGAGAAATAAAATATACCTTAAAAGGTAAATTAAATAACTTTTAACGATATATATATATATATATATATATATATATATATATATATAAATTTTGTTTAATGTATAAGCAATGCCAATTGATAATAAGTAATAATGAAGGAATACAAAAACCTGTAGTATAAAACAAATTACATTAAAACTAGAAATGAGGTGAAAAATTGGCTTTACTTAGTTCCCTTTTTATAGAAAGTAAGCTTCACGGGAGTCCACCTATAAGTGAAAAGATTGCCTTTGGAGCCTTTAAGTGAAAAAGGTTTCTCGAAGAGTGACGGGAGCGAGGGTGTTTACAATCATAGGTAATAGAGTAACATTGAACTTACTTGGCAAAATCTCGACTCCTTCATGTAGTCCTAGTTGTCCATCTGTAGTTGCTGGTTGCTCCCGGTAGTCCCTGACTGGAAATAAATCATATCATCCAGAGGCAGTTACACTTAAACTACTGTAACCACTAATTTTGTACATTTCACTATTACGGATTTTATCGCTTGGCGCTTTGTCATATATTCGCAAATTATCGCTTTGAGTAGGAAGGGTAGCTTACTAAAGAAAACGTGTCATTTACATGCATTTATCCCGGTTTAAACTGACACCAAGGGACTACTGATGTGAGCATAATGTATGATTCCAAATTTCAAATATATGTTCAATATATGAAAATAAAATATAAAACTAGTAAATATTTAAAAAAACAATATAGTACAAATTTAATGAAAAGACGCAAAATAATTTTCCCATTTTAACAGAAACATTTGTTAAAAAAACATATGTATTTGGAAATTTAAATTAGGAAATAAATTAAATAAAAATCGAGTAACATTCATCGACAATCCATCTGCAGCATGGCGGTGAATTGCCGATATTAGATTGGCAGTAGTGGTACTGCCTGACAGAATAATTGATTGAAAAACCTAGTTAAAGGGTTTATATGAAGGTGTTGAGAAAATCGATGACTGGCAAATCAGATTTGAGAAATTCTATTAAACTTGTGTCTTTAAAAGCGTCTGTCGTTCCAGAATACGTTTTCACTATAAAAATTAGATAAAAAATTTCGATCTATAAGCGTCATATTGAATTCGTTTTAGTAGGCCTATTATTTATGCTAATGAAACAATGAATAATATGTTATAGTAATGTTGTAGCCTAATCACGTATATAAGTTATTTGGGCTTCTTTACTAGTAATAAAACCTAATCTAGTAATAAATGATTCGTTAGCATTAAATTTAATCAAAGATATTTCTGAAAACAAAGGATATTGTATTGCGAATGTGGGAGAGATTTACGTGGCTGAGTGATCAAGTGTGTATAGTTCGAAGTACGAAACTTGAAATTCTTGGTTCAAATCTCAAAAACACCATCATTATTTAAAAATTGTTTAGGTTTTCAGCATCTAGGATGAATTAGGCTGAGTAGATGAGTACGTAAGGCGGCTCTACCCCGTTCCATACTCCATAGAATATGGTATAAAAAAGGGTCGTCATTGTTATACGAGTGCATGAAGTAATTAAATATAACAATAAAATATCCTCAAAGTGTAGTCCAAAAGAACGTTTTTTATTTAATTCACTCTATTTTAGGCGCGTGTATGGCTTTCAGAATTTCAGGGGCAATCCGTCCATCTTAGAAATCTTATTAGGAGACCAAATATATACTTTTTTTAAATCATAAAATAGTGTAATCCTAAAATAGTATTTCACCTTATAAGAAGTCGAAATTATGTGGTAAATGATAATAGACTCCTGACATATCTAACCAGAGCAAAAGTATGTAAACAAAGGGATATAATGAAAAAATTGATGGGTCGAGCAATACTAATTTATGCCAGTAACCGATTTAGCCATTTCTCATATTTACAAAAAATACCTAGTTACATGATTTTACATGTAAACAAGGTCACTATTGGGTTAAAAAAAAGGTTTCATATTTTTAAAACAATAATAGCTAAATTAATGTACGAATGTGTATTGAAAATGGTAACTATAATCATATAAATTCCTTTGGTAGTATATTACTTTACAGTGTATCAATATTAAACTGTACAATACAAAATATCATGATATATGCAACAGCAAAGTCTGTTGATGCCATAAATACTTAATATAATTTACGATCTATTTTTGTTCATAATAGTTATAGAAATCTTTTATTAAAATTATTGTAAAAGCAATACCGTACATTTTAAATGGAAAATTATTATACATTATTGTATGAACAAATAAATTAAAGGGAATTAATATTTTTTTAAAAACGTTAAACATAGTAAAAATTGATGTTAGTCAGTCTGGTTTTATTAAAATATTTTCTAATTCTACTTCATTATTTAAGCATTTCATGAATAAAAGTTATTTTCGACAGTAGCTCATTGTGCTCATACATCTAAAAAACCATACTTGTCACTTTTAATTCCGCTCATTTCTCTGCAATACTCATATCTTTATCTAAACGTAGTCAACAATTGAGAAAACAAATTTTTTTATGGTTAATTTATGTGTTTGCTTTTGCGAGTAGATTTCGATAACCCAGAAGTGAGGCTTTTAAAATGCGCTAGTATTATCACATTTAGTTGAATTCTTATCAAGCGCACGACAAAAGTTTCTATAAATAGGCAGATAAATATAATATAAGTATACAAATTATGTGTTCCCTATATAGGATTTTGCAAAGTACTGAGTTCAATTTGTAGCACACCCTATTAATTTCATTTATTTCTCTCAAGTATATAGAAATCCAAACTTTTCAAAGTCTTCACGATTATGAAATGGCATTGGACTGTTCGACTGTTGACAATATAATCAATGACTAGAAAATATATCCAAGAAGAACGAAATATAAAATCATAAACCTTTGGAATGAAGTTTAATATCGGCGCGGTCTTAAAAAGGATGGGATACAGGCGCCATTTAATATGTATCACAAATAACAAGCCCATAAATCATAACTTTATATACACACATGCTAGCGTGGGGCCCACTTAACCATACTGCTTCGATAAAAAATTTTTGTTTTAATTTCTGTCCTTAGCTATGTACGTTATCCATTTTAAGATCATGCACGCCATATAAAAGCACTTAAAGTATTAATTGTATCTGCTAACCCTTGTTTCATATCTTTTATGACTGACAAGTGTTGAAAAAATGTTCCCCACATAAATACAGAGTTTTAAAGGACAATTGTACTTTTTATATTTCAGATTAGATTATTAAAAAAGAAACTTTTGTAATTATGAAATCTATTTCTTATTTCCTAATTTATCTGAAGTGTTCACTTCGTCGCAATGATGCATATTTTTATGCTAACCATAGAATGTATGTTTAGGCGCATCACAGGCGTAGACCTAACAATGCCGTTTTCCCACCCATTTTAAAAGTAAGGAATTTTTATGTGAAACTTTTGTTTGTTTAGTAAAAGTTTTCGAACGTTATTTCTCTTTCACTGGAGTATTTTTGTGAGTTTTTCACGGTTATAATATGAATGAATTCGATTAATTAGACAATCAGTTGATAGGTATCGTGGAAGACAATCACTTAAGAGTTTTAAACATTTCAAAAGAGGTATGTGTAAGGCTAAAAAAAAATCTTCCACTGTGTGAGAAAGATAGCGGAAGGTAGACGTCATGGATGTTTTTGCATTTTACCTAGAGTAGATGATCATAGTCTGTCTTGCAATTGTCTGATTGAACTAACCAGAAGAGATACCTAACTAACGGCAAACCGGGTTTCGGGAAGTTCTTTCTAATGGAAAATCGGATGAAACATTGCCCTGTTTGTGCAGCATTCGTGCCGTGACCAAATAGCAGTGAATATTCCTGGCCCCTTAGTAACGTTTTGAAAGTCCTATACCGTGGGGCCACATAGCCGTGAAACCATATTTTCTGGATTTTGAATGACCTTGATTACCTGACAAAGAGAGGAATTTGGGGTCAGTTTGTTGTTGAATGAAATGTTTTATTAGCTTATGTAGGCTCTTTTCCGCCAACTTATGTGGGATTTCTGAGTAGACGCAAAGTAGATAAGTCCAAGTAGTTGCGGATTAAGGAGAGCCTGTCTACTTTTTCTTTTAACAGGAAGTACTTACGAGTTGTAATGTTATAAAATGTATTTTATAGCAAAATTCTTTGTCAATGTATCTAGCATATATAAAACGTGTTTTGGGAATTTGTATTTATTTAATGCTTTCATAAACAACGTTTCAATAACAATAATAATTGGACACAATCTTTCTGTTGACTTCCCAAGGCCTGTTCCGTAGAGTAAAATTAGGTTTACAAATAGAGTGGATTTACAGAGATAGCAGATTTAGAGACATGGTGGCTTTACAGATATAATGGGATGAGTGAAGAAGTGTTATTACAGAGATAGTAGGATTGAAGAGGTAATTGATTTACATAGATAGTAAGACTACAGGGTAGATGAGTTTACAAATATATTGGTCCTATAGACATAGTTGTCCCACAGTGATATTGGGCTTAGAGAGAAAATTGGTTTAAAGGGATAGTGTGTTTGCAGAGATAGAGAGTCTACAGAGACAGTGGATAATAAAGAGCTGATGGGTTTACAGTGTAATTGGGAGTACAGATATAATGGATTTACTAACATAGCAGGATTAGAGAGGTCATTTTGATTAAAAAGATGGTAAGATTATAGAGGTAATGAGATGACTATGATAGTAGGATTACAGTGGTGGACTTCCAATGGGCTTGCCTATATAGTGGCAATAAAGAGATAATGGATTTATAGAGATATAATGTGCCTACAGATATAATGGATTTATTTACACATTAGGCTTAAAGAGATAATGTGATTACAGAGAGTAAGATTATAGAGGTAGTGGGATGACAGATATAGTAATTTTACGATATGGGGCTCCCTATAGTCAATGGGGTTACATATATAGTGGGAATAAAGAGATAGCGGGTGTACAGAGATACTGATTTTATAGAAGTATTGTGTTTACAGATATTTTTAAACATTCAGAGATATTGGGTTTGAAGAGCTTATGGTCCTACAGAAATATTGGGTTTACTGAGAAATCGAGTTGACAATGATAGGGGGGGTTTCAGAGACAGTGAACTTACAGACATAGTTTTATTACAACATAGTGTGCTTACAGTGTTAATGTGTCCACAGGAATAATAGGTTTACATATATTAAGGGTTTAGAGAGATTGGGAATATAGGAATTGTAGGTTTACAGAGATAGCGGGTTTTTAGATATGGCGAGTTTACATAAATAATGGGTTCACAGAGATGCTAGGTACAAAATATAGGGTGTGAGTATTGCACATACTAAGAAACAGGGAGGAGAATACTGTGTGGACTTTTCAAAACCTACAACTGTCAGAAACAATGCTTGTCGCCTAAGGTATTAAATTGAAATAATTAGAGCTTTGGATTGAATTAGCGATTTAATAACGATGGTATTGTTTTGCATGGTATTGTTTCCTTCTGTTTCCAGCAAAGGGATGTAGTTCTCCCTAAATACCTTCTAGCGAGCAGACACGTTCCACCACCCTGCTTGAGAATAAGTTTACTTTAGATAAGAAACCCTCTTCACGCGATTCCATAAATATTTCTCTTCTCAATACCAGGGGATGCTTTTGCCATTTCTTCACAAATACCCACCGCATAGAAAATATGATGTAACTTCAGACCCTGCTCAAACGATGATATAAAAGTTCTTATTATTACCAGCAGATGGTAATGTCATTTCCTTAATCCTGCCTAATTTATTTATCTTTGCTCATTCTTTCCTTTCAAGGAGATGTATAAATCGGATACGTTTTTACGACTCCGAAAAAGAGTAGGTGTAATTTGGATCCGCAATTTCACTCAATTGATGTCATCCTATTCCCTCCCTCTATCTGCACAAAAGGCTTAAGTTCTAATGTAATCATACCTACATTACAAACCTTTCTTCTCATTCGTGGGCGATAATAATGATACCTTTAGAACATGTGTCTGATTGGATGCAATTCTCCTAAGTATATACACCTTTAGGGATCCATATCAGATAGGCCAATAGCTTTCCGATATATTTTCATTATGACACTACAATATAATTTGGTTTTCCTACAGTTACTCTAACTTTTTGAATATTTTCGATTTCTATACAACCCGATTGACAAAGACTTTTGAAGTGTAATTTTCTGAGCAATACCTTAGCTTGCAAAATTTTATATAGGGTAGATAAAACACAGTAGCTTGCAAAAGAACACGGAGAAAATCGATTTGGAAATGATGAAGTTGTAATTTCATGAAGATTTCTTTTCATAAAACCTTTAAAAAGGTGAGATAAGTATACAATAAATAGTATTTAAAATTCAGCTCTGTCCAAACAGAAATATATAGCTAACAATATTATGTAAAAAACGTATTTTTCAAAATAGCTATCATAATAATATAAAATCTCTAAATCAATATAGCATAGCACCACCAATAAGAACAAGGACAAAATATCGTTTTGAAATTAATATATTTGCTGCAATATTAAGAAAATGTCTTCCTATAAATCATTTTTAGAATATTTAAAAATGAGTTCCACTTAAATATAAACAAAAAAATAACAATCTTATATAATAGCAAAAAAAACGTTTTATTCAAATGAAATTATAAATCCTGTATGGTAATGAATTCAATGAACATATAATCGTGAAGCCATGAGTGAAATATCGGAAACCATTATAAGAGTCATAATGCTGCTACACAAGTGTTAGAGTACAATGGTGACAGAAACAATTAGCAACACACAAACTTCCAGAGAACATTGTGCCTGCATAATAGCGCCTTCTACTCACCACCGCAAATGTACTTTGTAAACCAGAAACACACGTTTTGGGGACAAACAATGGAGTGGCAATGTTAGGTGCTCAGGTGTGACAGTAGAGAGGTGAAAAGGGCACTATGGTAATTCTCTTAGTAAGGAATATTTTACTAAAACTGAGATTTGTAACGAATTTAAATCAAAATATTGCTAAATTAGGCAGGATATAGTTTGTAAACATTTGAGTATTTTCATATCCTTTTATACTGTGGCAAGACGAACTAGTGTTCTCGCTTGTAATTCAATAAAGGAACGCCCTTTATCCAATAAGCGATGACTCCACTACTGACGATTAGTTTCCTTATTTATTCTTCACCACATTTTTGCCTTATCTTTTTAAAAGCTGCAAAGCCCTACTTTATTATGTAACAACACAAAACTTTCTATTAGGGTATTATTAGATATTTTCTGTGTATGTATACTTAGAGATTTACTTAAAGTGACTGAACATGGTCACCACAATAAAATAAACAAATAAAAAATAAATAAATATCTATTTATATGTAACTTTAATATTATTTTAATTTAAATCATATTGGTTTAGGGGGGGGGGAGCGGGTTCTATTTACTCTACTTAGGGTCTAATTATCCTAAAGGGAGACAAAGTGCCCAGCACAACTTCAACCATTCACTACATTAGTTTCATCCTTGGTACTCAATATCGCAGGGTAAATCGACCCTAGTGCTAAACAATTAAACTTTGAATTGATGGTTTAATATAGACGATTGAATATTTGAAAAACAACAATTAAAATAAAAAAGGAAAAGTCTGATTAGAAGCTAGTAATGATTGGGGAAGATATGACATCGATAACGTATGTGGGCTCCGTAGAGATAGGTAGAACTTCGTTTTAGTGTAGAACGTTTTTTGATAAATACTTTCCTATGAGATAAAATAACGGAGTTGGTTCGAAACATATGAGTAGCATTAGGAACGTTTCTAACAACTTGAAAGAACAAGATAGTTGAAAAGAAAAATTTAAGAAGAACCTGGTCTAATGAACAGTTAATTTTACCTTTATGTGTTTTTGTGGATTGAAATGAGGTGAAAATTAAAAATATAAATTAAGGAAAAATCCTATTCTTTTAGTTAAAAATACCTTCTGCAAATCCTTGTATGGGGTTGTTAGTGCTATTGTAGTTATTGTATTGTTAGTGTTACGACTGTAGAATGACAAATATTGACTTTGGTGTAAAATAAAATTGGTTGGGTCTGCGTTTAAGAAAATTATATCTGTTTAAAAAACTGGTATAATAGTAACAAAAATATACTTTAATTGCAACGAACTACTACCGGTAACAAGTAATTAGATTTCATGAAAGAGATATGTTGAGGTAGCCCTGTGGTATGATATGTTTGTAGTTTTAAAAGGATCAACTAATATGCGTGTTGAATTGTGTAGCTTTATGGTAGAGACATATGATGGGGCAGAAAAACCATGTTGTCACATTTGCTGAGTCGTGTCCTGAAGTAGGCTTACAATCTACCGAGTGCTCAAACAGGAATCAACTCATTACATCCTTAATTGCAGAATACTTTAAAACATACATTATAAAAACAAAACAAATGTTGTAAATTTTCTTAGCCTACATGTTGAAATAAACTTGAGATAAACAGCCATAATGTTGTCAACGATCTTCGATGCAAAAGACTTATTAACTGACTCTCAAAAAACAGTGGCGAAGCGTGCGCTCGTCTGTAGGTGATCTGATAATTAACAAAGTGTTTAAAATGGAGACTAACATTATTTTTAAGTAGACGATGAAATACACTCATAATAGTAATGACGATATGCTAAATCGTCATTAGATCATAGAATAAAGAAGGGTATTACCTACAAATAAGCAGTAGATTCTTTGTTGTCAGCGCATCAATTCAGTGCTGCTGCTGTCTTACTGAATCTACGAGCGTTACATCTATTGTACGCTCGGCTCTTTCCGTGTTTCCTCGGTTGTCGGAACCGGTCACGTCTAGTAGTGTCGGGTAGAAGACCACAACGAAATTATTTACTATCTTACTTAAAATTACTTACAATGACCCTTTTCGTTATTACAAAACTTTTAGTTTTAGTTTTTAAATCCAGAAAACTTTCAGATATTTTTCCGAAGAAAAATTTTTTCCAGGGAATTTATTTTCGGGTTTACAAACTTTATTCCATTTTTAGACAGGAAGGATTTAAAATGAACTGAATGTGATATGGAACTGCTACTTTTCTTGGCAGATCTGAACTGAAGCATACATCCTCGCTATTTAATAGAATTTGCTCACGAAGAGCATTTACAAAATTAATTTTATGAAGTTGTTCGATATAATTTTTCTGCACGTCTGCAGTTAATAGATCGGTGGGGAGACGTTATTTGGCACTTGAAAGATTTCACACAAGCAACACATATACCGAAGGAGAAGAGTGGATGTGAATAACGTAGTGTTACTATTGCTGAAAACGAGTTCTGGGAGAATTTAGAGCTGGTGAAGACATTTACTGTGAGCCAGAAGTTTGTTTTAAATATCAGGGAATCCATTTCAAAGTATAAAAACAACTTTAATTTCGGGCAATAATAATTTGTTTAGGTCTAATTCAAGACATATAAATCCTACTAAATATTAATATTGTTTCAAGTGTTATATAAATATAAATTTAGTTGAAAACATATCACTGGCATTCATTATAATCCAACGCCAGAATATTAAATTGATATTTCATAATATAAATAAAGAATTTATGATCGAAGGTCTTTGTTTCTGTGTCAGAGATGCCTTTGCGAATTTATCACTTTTCTTCGTTGGCTAAAAATGATGCAAATACCCATTTGGTATGTATGAATAATGTAAAAGAAAACTCACACCTTAACTATATTCCTTTATTGTAATGTGAAATACTGTTTTGTTTTATAAAATTACCTTAAGTTCTTTTTATTTTCGTGGTTTAAAGGATATTTAATCTTGTTCAAAACATTCGGGGTATCAGTGAGAGGATAAATAGTGTTCGCTTTAATGATGAATTGTTTCATAGGCAGGTTTGAATTTTAAGTGATTATAGATGAGGTTTAAATAACTTAAAAATACTGTCTACGTTTGACAGTAGCTCAAGAAGCTTTGTGTGAAACAGGAATAAATATTTCAACGAACACCAACTTTTATTTTATAATTGTAATAAAGGCATTAGGAATATATTTCCAGTTGTATTAAAACATAAAACACAGAAACGAACATAAGGTTAATTAGAGCCATGGTATTAGGGAATCCCGTACAATAAATTCTACAATTAGATTTACGTTTTTGTTCAATGGAAGGAGCAGCGTATCTTGGCGATGCATTGTGAACCACACGAAAACACTCCTCCCTAACAATGAGTCGGGAAGGTTAAGTGCCCAGGTGAGACTATCGGGGTGTGAATGTGACGTGGGTACTCCCTCGATGACAAATTGTGGTTCAGCCAAGTTTTCAATACTGACGAACAAGTTGTTTGCAAAAGTCACAGTGCATCAAATATCACAATACTTCTACCATAATACGTCAATTTTTATAATATGTAAATAGTTTTAATTTTTTTCACAATCAAAGGTGAAATTTGAAATTGAGGTGTATGTATATATATATATATATATATATATATATATATATATATATATATATATATATATATATATTTATATATATACTAAATTTGATTGATTGGACAAACACATGATTGTGGAGTTCGTCATTTAAGCAGGAACACTCAGCTCATACACTAACGCAAGATTGCAATAAAGACTAAGAGCTGAATATCAAGAGAAATATATATATATATATATATATATATATATATATATATATATATATATATATATTGTTGAAATCTAACAAAATATAAAGGAAGTAGTGAATGAAATATTTAAACCATAAAAGTAAAACTTCTTTAAAAGACTGAAATATCTAAGACGTGATATTAACAACATCTGCATTATTCGGATAGAATTGAAAAATATAAACATTGAAGAAGGATATATATATATATATATATATATATATATATATATATATATATATATATATATATATATATGAACAATTCAACTAGATTTAAACATTCCAAGACCTAAGAAAAGTGTAGAAGCAGACGAAACGGGGGATAATAAGTAAGCCAACTAGCAAAAACTATAATATATCCGGACGTATGTGCAGCACATTGAACGCGTGATCTATGGTATATTGGTAAAATTATGCATTACACAAACATTGCATTTACTGTAGGGCAAAGTAATTACTTTAACTGTTCAAAGCACACACAAACTAACCTCAAAGTACCTTTACGCTGTAAATAAAATAAAAATATTTCCCTTATAAGGCCTTTGGGATTGCGTGATGCGAGGTAGTTATCTGTGATCATCACGGCATTGTCTCTTTAATGTAGCTCTTATTGTGACTTTATTGATTAAGTACAGAGTATTTTATGAAGAATACATGAAACATATTATTGCTATTCAAAATAACTGCACGGCTGTAGCCAATAACTGTATGGCCAAGAGGTGGTCATGTATAATATCGCAGTAAATATCCCATCAGATAAATCCAAAGTAGAATTAATATAGGCTAATTGTAGACTGCCAAATTGTCTGTTGCAAAAATAGATAATTGTATAGAATAGGAACTTAGGCTAAAACGCCTTACATTATAAGAATTTTAACTAATTAAAACAAAATTAGTAAAAATTACAATCAATCATGTTGGTCGTGTGTTTGTGCTCTCGAAGATATAAGTCCAAATGTGCTGTAAAACTAATAAAGTGCTAAGATGTGATAAGGAAGTGTTTAGATATTTGAGCTATATGCTCTAATATCAAATTCACATCATTTTGAACAGTAAAATGAATCAAGATAAAACACTGGAATTCACTGAGCAAAAACAAACGTTTACCGGACTGAAAACAAAAGTACAACGGGAACAACTCTTTCTCACGCTATACAGACTAGGACTGCTCCGGGTACGCTGTACTGCACAAATAGTGGCTTAATATCCTTCCTTAATCGTCTACCAGAAGGTTTACTTCTTTACCGTAATTCCACTTATATCCTCAGCGTTTCCTATACTTTATAGAGTGAACAGTGATAGTCATATAGGACGATCGTCTTAAAACTACAAAGAAAAACATACCTTCGATATTTGTATCAAAACTAAGCCCTTGTGACAGTAAATATATATGACCTTCCACATGCTCTTATGGTTCAACAGGCTTGGATGTGATCCCCAATAGCTCTAGTCTAAGGGGCTTTAGGTAAGGGTAATCAAAAGTGGATAAAAGTCCGATTCCACTACCTACATCTAACCAATCAGATGGGATATTGAAGATAAGGAAAAACTCTCAGCTTCGAAGATTTTACTAGTCCTGAGTAGATTAGGGAAAGGATTCGAAGTCGTAGTTGTTTGTTTACAATATCGTTCTGTAACACGGGAGGGGTAGGTATTCAGAACACGCCTTACGGTAAGACCTTCGATCTATTACAAACTCTTACCACGGGTCTGGGCACCAAGGCCACTGGTCACCCGGTCGAGGACCTAGAGTTCGTAGATGGATTCTTTGAGGGGTGTGTTTTCACACGCTGGACTGTGGAAATCCAAACACATAGCATACCTTTTCTGTTCTATAACGTAAAGTCGCAATTCTAGTTACTCTCTGTAACCACTCGTCTTGCTTCAACTTCTTCTATGCCCCATTTCACTTTCACAAAGAACAGTCTTTGTATCACAGCCGATTATAACACAGACAATAAACAGCCCTCGATATTTCATAATATAAACCGAAATACTGAAGGGATGATTTCAAATAGCATGTTTTTAGAAAACGTTGAATTATAGTCGTTGTATATGAAGATAATGCCAGGTTTATTTTGATGTAAAGTACAGTAAAACCTTTCATATCCTGATCAATGAATCAACAGCCCAATCCGGATAACAAAAATTCGGATATGTGAGTTGTGACGTAGGAATGTACGTTTGTACACTTCATAAGCACAACCATTCCTATTGGGAGTAGGTGTATAATTGTTTTAAGTAAATACGTTACAATTATTGATAATTGTATTTATATTTTATTAGTAATACTGAACTAAACGTTAAATTTAATTGCTTGAAATTACTTAATACTGTGCTGAACATAGATATGTACATGAATTATCAGTTTTGGTAATAATGATGTAATGGTGGTTAGCTTGTTTCGTTCAACACAATTTATTGATCAAATATCCCTCCATCTTCGAAAGAGTAGGTGAGTTCTTTTTCTTTCCTCATCTTCGGCAGGCGCTGGCTGTGTGTCCACTGTCTGTAACATCACTAGTAGTAAACTCATGAACTCCACCCTCTTTTACCCAGTTTAAAATCACAGTTTAAACAATAATACCGCCATACTGTATATTCTAGATTACATTTATAGATATAATAACTAACTAAATTACATAATTACACAAAAAAACATGTTTACCATATGTAAGCGGAACGACACGGTCACACCAACACAACTGATTAAGGTTAGGTAATACTCCAATCTGTAGAGTACTAGTGAACTGAATAATACGTGACTTCAACACGACTGGAGGAGTCGGGAAAGAAAAAAGAGCCAACTGCTGGCGTCAGGGAACTAGCCCGATCAAAAGACAATTTGCAGAATAAAGATGCTTACTTTATTTTCATATTAGGTCCGGATATCAGAGAATCCGGAAGTGGGAGGTCTTACTGTACCCTATAACGAGATATCTCCTATAATGTAATACATCATCTTAAAACCTGGTACTGACGCCCAAATATTTAAGTTTTGAAGCAGTCCCTTATAACCAGACTTTGCAGCACGTATAAACTTTTATGAAATCAATGAGTCCTTATAAAAAAGATCTCTGATCTACTACATTAAAATATCTAAGTTACAATATAGGTACACATTGTCCGGTTAAAAAAGGTGTACTAATGCGGTAGAAGTAAACAGATCAAGAGAAAAGTGAAACACGTCTTCCTTTGTCCCTACTATTCAATAACACATGATGGCACCTTCACATATGATGGCAACAAGTTATCATAGCTTATCAACAGCTTATAACAGTTGTTACTAAGCAATAGCTTATCGTAGCAAACCATATATTTTTTAAACTATCCTAAAGGGATAGTTTTTGCATATATAACTCAGTATAACAAATATCTCCGTTTTATTAAGAAACGTTTTTATTCAAATTTTAATATTTGGTTCATATGAACCTTTTTACTTTGTTAAATGTGTTCCTGAGGAGTTCCTGTGTAACCAGGGTAAACGCTCTAATGCAATTTTGGCGAGGTATTTATAATTGATATTTACAAAAATAATTGTTTTAAATAGCTTCTTATAGTTACTATGTTTTAACTACTATGATACTGTTGTACTGTTTTGTTTCCTATTAAAACTTGTGTTCTAGCCAACCTTCCGTTCAATTTTAATACGAAACTAAGTGCACAAACTTACAGTAAAATTTATTTTCAAAGGACACAATGAGGTAAGTGATTCGATGTTACTAGTCTAAAATCTACTTCCTAAATAGATGACAATATGTATTTTTTCCTTGAAAAAGCTAATTCTTATCCTATTAACTTTATTGAAAGTATTTCGCTATTCTAACCATGATATTAGAGCGAATAGCAAAAGCAATGCAGACAGCCATCTATATTCCTCGCAGTGAGTCCTTTTCTAATTCCATCCATGAATGTAATGCGCTTCTTGTATTGCTTGATTGTTTAGACTTCTCGATTTAACGTGAGTTTGACAAACAACAAATTTATAAACGAGCAGTAATAGTAATAAAATCAGGATTGTTTCTATTAAGAATGACTGTCCTGTAAGACTTCTAAAAAACTGTGATATTTCTCTACAAGCTATTACAATCCATGTGTCTGGCAGATATCTGAAAGTCTTGACGCGAGTTTACAAAATATTTATATTTGAATCATTGTAGTTTAACCTAATTCGACAAATAGAGTTGTTGCAAATATATGAGATACAAAATTAACACAGTCTGAAGCTGTCTAATTATCATTCATTCATTATCCAACGCCCGTCTTTGGCAGTTGGGCCATTTGACGCCTAGCCTCCCAGTACCGAGCAGTGATGTCGTAAAGAGCATGGTTGAGTTTTGGGCAGGTGAGCAGGTGACTTGCCACCATAATTTCTGTGGAACAGAGTGGACACACGTCCGATTCGGCTATGCCAAGCCGGTGTAGGTGAGCCTGCAGATAGTCGTGACCGGTTTCCAGGCGGAACCTTGCAACAGCTTCACTTCTCTCCAGATGACCAGGTATGTGGCCTGGGATCGCTAAGTTTGCCCATATTTTGCCCGTGGATGCGTTTCTTAGTAGGTTCTTAGTGAGCCTGGATATGGTAGAGTCAATTTGGGATTTTGCTGCTTCAAGGGTTTGGAGAGTTTCAGGTTGCTCCTTCTCTGCTCCTTTTTTGGCCATTTCTTCCGCCTTTTCGTTTCCTGGAAGGCCCACGTGGCTGGGGACCCACTGTAGGCTGACATCCCAGCCCCTGCTAATAAGGTTTGCTAATTTCTTGCGGCAGTTCGAGGCATTCAGGCTTTTAGTGGGTTTGTTGTTGCTTAGGGCAGAGATTGCAGCCTGTGAGTCTATAAGAAACACAACACTGCTTGGTTGTAAGTTTAGCGCCTCAATATTATTGGCCGCCTCAGTGACAGCACATATTTCTCCCTCGAAGTTACTAGAGTTCCTGCCAACAGCTGAAGATTGCTGGAAAAACCCGCAGTAGGATCCTGCCCCAGCAGAATTAGTTTCAGGTATGTAAGAACCGTCTGTATAGACATGAAGCCACTCGTTACTCGGGTAAAGATTATGAATGGTTTCGAGAGCGTTTTTCCTTAGTTCTGTTGGGTTGGTCTCCTTTTTACTGCTTAAAGGGTTCAGCAGCTGAAGGTTTACTTTTGGCAGAGCGTCGACTACCTCAGTGAAACTTTGCAGTGGTGCTGGGCTCGGGGTGGAGATGTTATACTTCTCTCTTAGTGCTTCGGCGTGCACTAGGGGGGTGATTTGTGTTTTCAACCTCTGAGTGGCTTGTCTATACCTACTCCAGTGACTGGAGTCTATTCGCCTAGCTCTTTCCCAAAATTTTAAAGTTCTTTTCTCCCTTCTGGATTCCAGGGGTTCTATATCTGCTTGTAACTGCATCGCCACTATGGGGGTGGATTTGGCACCTCCAGTGATCGTCCTTAGGGCATTGTTTTGGACCACGTCATATTTAGATAGAGTACTGTTAGAGGAGAGAGACACAACTTCGCTCCCATACTCCATCACTGGACGGACATATGTTTTGTAGGCCGTGCTTAGGACATCCTGTGTTGCCCCCCACTTGGTTGACGTCAATCGCTTCAGTAGATTGTTGCGCTTTTGAGCTTTTTCAGTCGTAGACCTTACATGGCTGTTGAAGGAAAGCCTGGTATCTAGTATAATGCCGAGATACCTCGATTGAGTTGTTTGCTGGAGGTTTGTGCCCCTGTATTTTACCTGAAATGTGCCTGGTTTAGTTGAGAGTGTAAATAGTTGGGCAGTGGTTTTCTCCACACTAACCTCCATTTTGTTTTGATTTGTCCATTTTTCTAGGCTGATAAGTGCGGAGTTAGTTGCCTCTTGGAGGCGTTGTATGGCGCTGCCTGTTGCCCATAAAACCACATCGTCAGCAAAAAAGAGACACTGCATTCCCAAAATTGATTCAATAGCCTGCTGAAGGTCGTCTATCATGACATTGAATAATAAACAGCTAAGCACCGCTCCCTGGGGAAGACCCTATCGTAGTTGGCGGTAAGAAGATGTACTGTTTTGAAACTTGCACCTGATAAAGCGGTGAGATAAGAAGCTTTTGATCCATCTGAGCATGTTACCGGTCACTCCCCTGCGTTTCAGCTTATGTAGGAGCAAATGCCGCCAGATTTTGTCATATGCTGCTTTGAAATCAACGAAAACAGCGAGGGTTGATTGTTTATGGTTAAACCCACCCTTGACCGCTTGTGTAAACTTGACGATTTGGTCTGTAGTGGATCTGTATTTGCGGAAGCCAGCTTGGTTGTCGCTTATTGCTCCGATGGTTTCCACAAACTCGAGCAGTCTGCGTTCGATCATTTTTTCTGCCACCTTGCAACATACACTGGTGAGAGAGATGGGCCGATAACTAGACAGCAGGTTCGCAGCTTTCCCCTTTTTTAACAGTGATATTATCTCGGCTTTCCTCCATTGATGGGGGACTCTGGTTTTCCATGTCAGATTAATGAGTTTGAGGAAGGTTTGTTTTGCGGTTTCTCCTAGGTGGCGAACAAAATCGGGGAATGTACCATCAGGTCCCGCAGATTTGCCATTCTTCAAGCAAGCTAAAGCTAGCTCAAGGTCCTGAAGTGTAAAGGGGTTGTCAAATGGAGGGTGGTCGTTTTCTGCAGCGGTTTCTACCATGATACTCTTCCTCTCTTCTGATGTAACATGCAGCCTGCTGACAGCAGCATAGTGTTTGCATAGAGCGTTGGCTATTTGGTCTGGTTCTGTGAGCTTTCTACCACCTGTGGCGTTGTCATTAATCGGTTCCCATTGATGGCTTGATTTCTCGTTATTGAGGCTCGAGAAGAATCTGTGTGCCTTGCTACCTTCTTTACGGAAATCTAGCTTAGATATGAAGGTTCTGTAAGCTGTTCTTTTGGCTTGTAGTATGCCTTGTTTGAGAGTGGCTTGACGTTTTCTCAAGTCAACGCAGTCAATCATACTATTGGTGGTTTCCGCCTTTCGCCTAGCAATGTTTCTATTTGCTTTTAAATCGGTGAGGGACCCGGTCCAGAAGGGTTTGTACTTTTTGGCTTGCCCTCTCGGAATACTCGCCTTGGCGGCAGTCAGAATCCCTTCTACAAAACGTTGAGTGGATTTGTCGGGATTGGTATCAACTATGCTGTCCTTCAGAAGTGCGTCAGTTAGCTCAATGAACATATCCCAGTTCGCTTTTTTAAAATTCCAACGAGTAAGCTTAGGTCTGCTTTGTGGTTGTCGCTTTTTGCTTTTAATTTTTAAGCACAACGTGCGGTGCCCGCACCCATCCATGGCGTCGTCAAGAGATAAGAACGCTCTTGTCATTAAGTTTGCGTGGACTAGGACGTGATCGGGAGTGCTTGAGTGCCCGGCAAAGGAAAGAAATGTTGGCTCGGTTGGGAGATAGGTCAGGTTTGTAGAGTCGATCAGGTTTTCTATACTTCTCCCAGCCACATTTGCAGTAGTATATCCCCACCGACTGGAGCGGGCGTTGAAATCGCCAATCACCAGACTGTTTGGGTGTCGAACCAGATCTGAGATGAAGTCAACATTTGGAGTATTGTTAGGTGGGTTGTACAATCCTATCATTTTGTAGTGGGTTCCTTTAGACCAAACATCGATAGATGCAGCTTCAAGTTTATTATTATTAGTCATTTCACGCAATACGGTAAACTTGTCTAATTATGAAGAAGAGAACGATTATGATGATAATGAAGACTATTTTATAGGACGTGATTGGTTTGGGGAAAATATCTAGAGTAGAAGACATTTGCTCTAAGAATGTATAGGGGGATATGCATTACGGTCTGGCAGTTAATGCATCAGAGGGTACTATTAACAGTCTGAAAGTGTCAAGTCGAACCGGGAGGGAAATAAAATTTTCCAATTTGTGGCTTATCTACTTATCTACCAATCCTGATAAGTATGGTGTGTTCAGAAGGATTAGCCTGTGAACACACGTCCCAGGATTCTATGTAAGACCCAACTGGGTTACCTTCAGACACATTTATACATTTTTACTCAGAGTTGTACCATTTTCTGAATCATTGCAACGTGTTTAATTGCAAAAGAGTATTTCATAAAATAATTCAATTACATAAGTGTAATAATAATACTTGTATATTTTCCATTGGAAAATTTAAAAAGAATTATTTATTTTGGTTACAATGAAATGATTTTCATAGTTACCTACACAATTATTTATTAAAAGTCAATTTGTTTAAACATGAGATCATTTTGATTTATGTGAAACGTTTTTACAGTAAAGAAACTATTTAAATATTTGAACTCTGTTCTATTGAATAGATCTCATTTTTAAAATTATCCTAAAACATGATATTATAAACTTATATAAAAATTTTGTAATTATTTAGTTTATACGATCCATAATGTTTAAATTATATTTTGTATAATGGTCACTAGCTAAAACACTTATCTAGGAATACACATTGAAAATAAATTATATGATCAAAACATAATGATTAAGCTATATAACAAACTGTAGCCAACACTATTTATATTCTGTGCCATAGGTAAAAGCCTACATTATTTTTGTCTTATGAGATAGGTAACAAAATTGTTTCATGTAGATTTTACAAATTTAGGTGATATAACATGTTAACGTTATGTATTCAAAGCTAGACTTACAAACACCCCTTTTATACAGTTTATACTGTTCATTTATTAATAATTTCTTACTCATTTTTATTTTTATTTATATCTTCCAAACAGTTATTCTCATTTATATAATAATAATTGACTTAAAAAGTGTTATTTATTTAAAAGACATTCAATAATTTTTAAATACAATGTTCTACAAATATTGGGTATTTAACAAAACACACTGGGATTATACGAAATTAAATACTTATACATAATAATTCAACACATATAGTGTAATCATAATTAAAGTTAGTTAACTGCTAACAACAACAATAGACTACAGCAATACACTCTGTTTGCATATATTTTTTATTAGATTATTTATATTCTTAATTTAATGTATTTTGATATTTATATGGATGTTTCCTAAATCAATAAATTGATGTTATCTGAAAAAGATTACCTTTAAAGTCGCAATCTGCGTCATCTTTAAAACTGTTGTTTTGTTTGTTATATTTAACATTTGTTATATGATCTCTATATGGTTTTTAAAATGTTCACTACCTTTGCAATGTGACATGTAATAGAAATGTGCTCAATAGCTTTAATTTGTATTTAAAAATCAAATTATCTTTAAATGCCATTGTTTTGAAACTTATTTAATTTTAAAAAGAGAGTAAATTCAATGTTTATGATAATAAATTGATTTTCAACAAATCATTTTAAAAATTATTTTTAGTTTTGAAAATAAAATTTAATAATTTTTTAAAATCATTATTATAACATTATGTCTTGCCTCAAGTTTTACTCTCACAGTTTGAATGCTTTAAAAGCTCTATTTGTAGTTCTTATTTAAATAAAATTTGTAACTTCCAAACACTTAATTGGGTGATGTTTACTTAAAATGATACGTATAAAATGATACGTGATTATAGATTCAATGCATTTATATTGAGAACTAGACGGTCAATGGTAAATGTGTAGACTGGGTAAATGTGTTCATTAAAGAGTTTGGAAATATATTTTAATGAATAATACTGATACATTTGTCGAAATTAATTGAAAAAGGGTTAATATATTTGAGTCATGATTTTTTAAAATAAAAACATAATGTTTGTTGTTTCGTTTAAAAATTACTCATTTACGTCATAAAAAATGCGATTATTGGTGAGTTTTTAAATATCCATCTTACGTCCAAACACTACCATAACCGGTTAAATTTAAATAATTTGTATGTTTTATAATATTTTTTTTGTGGGTTTTAGCCTTAAATCAATTATTTTTAGTTAAAAAGCCAGGTGTAGCTTTGTTTTATTACAACAAATTTGTGTTATTATAGTCTACGTTTGGTTTTGTTTTAAAATCTTTATTGTATATTGCAGAAATTCATTTTTGCATCGCCCAAACTATGTTACGTTACAAAACTGGCAAAGCAATATTTACGTTGAAAAAAATATATTGCATTACTAAAACAATATTAGATGTTAAAAGATTTATTTGTTTTATTGTTTAAAATCTACTATTTTACGTAGAAACAACTGTTTCTTGCACGTTTTTGGTTAAAGCCTAACAATTTTACGTTTCAAAGTCATCGGTTACTTTATTTTACCACAACCATTTTACGATTACTTTTAGTTTGGTTATTTCAAAACCGTTATTTTACATTAGAAACACACTACTGCAATTTTAAAATAACTATTTTACTTTAAAAAAATAGAAGTTATAATATTTTAACATAACTTTTTTCTGCATACAGTTTTCGTTTTTTTTAAATCACTAATATTTTTTGGAAAACGTTTTTACCGCATTACTAAAACAATACTTTCAAAAGCTTAGTTGTTGCATTGATTTAACAGAACTATTTTACGATTAATCCACTATTGCTTTGTTTTAAAATATTCATTTACTTCGAAACAATCATTTATTATTATGTTAAAAAAGCTTTTTTTCATTTTAAGCTTTTGTGAACGCCTAGTAAAAATATAATTCATTCTCAATAAAAGAATAAAGAAATATACATTAGCACGGTTATTCCAGATCATGCAGTCCTCTGTACCATCGATTATATTGGAAATTGCACATGTTTTAAAGCTTTTCACGATTTTTTCATATTTGACTGTATTCCAGACCTTAAGAATCCATTCCTAAATAAGTGAATGGGAAGGTCTCCTCATTTTCCCAGATAGAAGATATGTTTGTTCACCATCACACATCGGCTAGGTGTACAGTTTTCTTAAACTGACTTTGAAAGTTTTATTAACTGAGACGTCTAGAGCCTGGAGTATGGATGTACATCCGCCTGGAATCACTGCCTATTAAGTTTTCATATCTTGTAACACACTTTAGACGGTGTTACATATTAAAAAAGAAAATTTCAGAAAACGAACGAGAATGTAATCAAAATTGTAACAATATACTACTATATCAAAAAATTGTGATTTGTTAGAAATATTTTAAAAGATATCTGTGGTTGGTAGTGGCATCTGTAGGAAGAGTTTAAAAACACATTAATATTAAAGTAATATGCGCACATACGATGCGCGGTAGCTAGGAGGGCTGCTTGCAACGATATTTTAATCTCTTTAACTATCGTCATGTAGAAGGCAACGGATGTCTCCAAGAGCGAGGAAATGTTTAGTTTTCAATTTTTATTGTGACAGTCATTTTTTAAAATTTGTTATAATCATAATGTAGAAGACAGCGTACGTAGCCAAGTACGATGATGGAACGCTGAGTTACTGGAGCCTTTTTTTTTTAATCATGACCGAGGGAATCTTGTAAGGTTTTTCCAAATAGGAGGCTGCGAGGCTACACCTTGTTAAAACAGCTAAGTGAACAAATTCAAACTTTAGTGAACTATTACAAAATTAAAATGCTTAAACAGTTTAATACAAAATAAATAAACTTTAAATTTTTCAACATGTGCATAAATGTAATTTATGCATCATCTGGTGGATTTGTTTTCAGTTTGAATTGTAAGATTTAATTATGAAAAGAGCAAGCAAGCAAACTCGAATACAGGGCCATTTCAGCCATTGATTGTAATACGTAAAAATTCCTCATAAGTCAAACCTTAAATGTTCACTAATCAGTAACTAAATCAATGTCTAAGAAATATGCATTTGATTGTAATTTATAATATTTTTTTTGGTTAAATAAAATATGTGTAATTTGCTTTAATTGAAGTTTAAGAGCAATTATTTAACGAGCACACAAATCCCATGCATCTCAATTTAATAAGCCTTTATATAGGAATTTAATGAGACTCTGCTAGTTTAAATAGTTTAACTTTGTATTTTAAAATATTTAATACTTATTTCACTTAAGTAACCTAGTTCTACTTTCAAGATATGAAGAGCGTTACAGACAGATAGTAATTATTATTATGCCTGCCCTGTGACGTAGAGCTAAGATCCGTTACAATCTGCCTGCTTTTCTTTTACATTTTCAATCAAATGATATTATTATAGTACTAATATACTTTATTTCTGTACCATAGCACCCTGTCTTCGATTGCACACTTTTTCCATCTAGTCTAAAACTCATTAAGCTGAAGCAGGTAACAGGACTCTCCAGTAAGATATATCCCATATTTCCTCATTATAACTATGCCTATTCGAGTATAACGCGCAGTCTTACTTTGAGAAAGTAATTAATTTGCGGGAAAAATATCCGCGTTATACACGAGTAAAGGCCATATATGTCTTCAGGTTTACATTATTCATTATAAATATGTGTGTATATATATATATATATATATATATATATATATATATATATATTAGACCAATTTAATTACATCTAATTAAATTATATTGTAATAATTATGTCAAATAGTCGATTAATTGGAATAGGTTATGTTGCAAGGAATTTTGCGTTCATAAGATATTACATAGAACAACATGACCCAGATGTAGGTAGCAAGAGCTACTACGAAGCAGTATTTACATGCGCTGAATTCCAACCTTGCTATTTGAAACTAATTATGTGAAAACATATATATTGTATAGAATTTCTCTTGATGCGTTGTTTGATATTAAATTTATTGAGTTACAACACGAGGTACATACTATTTCCTATTTATTGATTTCACACTCAATACATTCCGCAAACCCAGCTCTCGCATACATCACGCAAACGTTTTAATATAAACTGCATTCCCGTGCAGATGACGCGAATATTAAGTTTCTTGCCACTGGAAGTGAAAAATGGAAAGTAGGTTTCGAAATATGTTTTCCATTAGGGAAATGGGAAATAATGGATACATAATATACGGCTGTAATGAAATGTTATGAATATTTGGGATTTATCAAAAAAATAGGAAAAATAATATATGTATAATCCTTAAGACTACCTAAATATTGATAGATTAATAAATTATTACAAAACAGGGAGCTTCATCCATAGTGTAGTTTTAGGTCCCCGAAATAATATTTGTTTAATATCTCTGTTATATTAAATAATAAAGTTACTGTTAAAATATTGATTATTTCTTTTCTGTAAATATAAATACTGTTAACAAGTAACACTTACTTTCAATTATGAGTAAATAAATAGGTATATAGGTCTACCAAAGCACTAGCCGGAGCCAATGGTAACTCGATAACGAGATAACTAATATAGCTATGACGTAGTAGAAAATAATGTAATTTATTTACAGCTAAGCTACAATAAAAAAGGTAAAATAAGCTTCAAGCAATAAAAACCGCTGTATAATCAGATCGTAGTTATCACTATTCAATCAAATAGCCTATAAGATATATTTCATCAAATATAAAATATAATTCGAAAATTATTTCAACACAACCTTTATCAGAAGGCAAAAACACTTGGAGCGATCATACTGCCATGTTTGGCTTTCGGAAATCATCCGGATAGTTCGGCACAATACAAGTGCGCATATATAAAGAAAGATGTATAGAGAGGGAACTTTTACCATTTCTCTTTGACATCTTAAATGAAGGCGTCCTGATAAAACAGCCTCTAAACTAAATCCAAACCCTTTGCAAAATATTTAAAATTTTAATACAGTTATAACAAAATAACAATAATTTATATATTCGGTTACTTACTTTATATATTTAAAGTATACCTTTAATACGTTATATTTACTTTCGAAACCACTATACCTGTACAAAATGATTAAATACAATAAAATGTTATTATTTCAGAGTATCAGGAGCTTCTTGCACACTAAATAGGTTAGCTTAAATCTACAAGCTTTTAAAGTACAATCAATAAAATCAAGTAGATCATACTTTGACATTGCTTTAGAAAAAAAACGTCCACACAAGTCGTAATGAGGCAATTACTTTGAAATTACAAATTATGGTAGAAAGCCAGCCGTTGTGATTGCTCTGACGTCAGAGACAAACTGACAGTTGTATTAAATACAAAGTGTTGCCCATCTATCCGATTTTAATCAGATTAGAGTTATTTTGTTGCTGAAATTCCATCATTTGATCGAAGCGGGTATAATTGTTTGTGAAGAGTTCTTCAGTGTAATACGTGTTTGTAATATTTACATAAAACAGCATTAACGTTTAGCAAGGACACGTCATGTAATAGCATTAAAACTATTTTGTAATACAAAACATCAAAAGATGTAATAGTAAAGGTTTTACGATGATATTAATTTTTTTTTAATACTAATATTTATTATTCACTTAAACAATAGTTTATGACTATCTGAACTTTTAATCAAGTAAATTTGTTAAAACTTACTGAGACAGAACGTTTTCGATCGCTATGTGACGATCTTCATCCGCACATAGCACATATGCAGGATGAAGATCGGCACAAAGCGATCGAAAACGTTCTGTCTCAGTAATTTTTAACCAATTTACTAAATGCAAATCTCGGGTAGTCATAAACTATTGTTTAAGTGATTAATAAGATTCACCGAACGTAATAGACTATAAAATTCAAGAACTAATATTTAATTTCAACAACTGGCTTGTCAACGTTTTTGAAGAGATTTTGTTTGTGAGTAAATTAATAACTAGACAAATTTTTAACAGTAATTTTTAACCAATTTACTAAATGCAAATCTCCGGTAGTCATAAACTATTGTTTAAGTGATTAATAAGATTCACCGAACGTAATAGACTATAAAATTCAAGAACTAATATTTAATTTCAACAACTGGCTTGTCAACGTTTTTGAAGAGATTTTGTTTGTGAGTAAATTAAAAACTAGACAAATTTATAAAAAATGTTACCTATTTAAGGTTTAGTACAATCTCTACTAACCGAGGGAAAATGACTAACCTAATAAATGATGAAATTAATTACACCGTGTTCAACTACTGTTCAAACTAAAATATGTTGGGCCAATAAAAATATAAAATTCTGAATAAATCATGAATTAAAAACGTATATATATGTATTTTTTCAGAATGCAAAAGATATTGTAAATTCGTACTGCATTATTTTTCATTTCACTGGTTAATTCGATAACCGGGTAGTCGAGGCATTGCTATACAGGATAAATACATGCCTCAAACAACACCATATTAAATATATAACACAATATACTATCTCTATCTAGTTATAATATTACGATACTCCTATTTAATAATATTTTTTCCAATTGCTGACGAAGAACTTGTGAATTTGAACAAAGTTACTACAAATTTAGGGTATTAAAAATTTAGTTTTAAATATTCAAAACGTCCATATAACAGCCTAATAATGTATAAAACCTATGTTTACTCTTATTGGCATAATTTTCATTTAGGTCATTGTTAACGGGTGTGAAACTATCATGGATTACCGTGTGGCACCATATTAGGTTGACACAAGTACCCGGTTGCCAGTTTAATGCAAAATGACCAATTCATGGTCTTCGTATTGTTAGTAAATTTATATATATATATATATATATATATATATATATATATAATATATATAAATATATATATATATATATATATATATATATATATATATATAAATATTTATAAATATAAATATGCATATACATACATATATATATATATATATACATTCAGAAAATTAAGTGTATTATTTTTTCCTCCAAAAAACAAGGTATAAACAAAGAATATGGGAAATAATACTTTTTAAGAAATGAAACACTGGGAAAGACAACAAAACCATATTCAATTTAATAACTATTTTCAACTACCCTTTGATAATAACATGTTTTAAAACTGAAATCAGTAATACCTTGGTAAAGAAACGCAATTATCTAACGTTTTTATGGAACGTTATTAACGGTAGCTATTTATGCTTAACCGCAAGTTTAAATCTCTACAAAGAGAACAAGTTCTCTAATTAAGTTGGTTTCTGGGTCTTTTCATTAAAACCGAATTAAGGGAATCTTATTTCTTCTGCTTCTGTCGAGATTTACAACGGGTTTTCAAATGATTTTAAAATATTTTATAAACTAAGTGAGAAAATGTGAAATCAATTTAAATCGTATCTTTTTTATTTTGTAAACGTATTATGGAGATGTAAAAGTAAACGATATTTGGCATTTATCCGTCTTTGAATGGCTACAACTAGTGCTTTATAAAGTTTTTAATCTCCAATGAGGTAAACCATATTGAATTTCTTTATTCGAGGAAAGCTAGGAGTGAAAGAAGGGTCCCTTTAAACAAAATTATCCTTATTTCCATAAAATTCGAATTGATGGAGAAAAATCAGTAGGAACCGAGATTGTGTAAAATATTTTGTTTCTTTTATGTAAAATTATTCTTCCCTTTTCGACGTAATGCTGACCTTATTTCCAGTGCAATGACTCTCCCAAAAATAAATGGTCATTTAGATCAACGCTATGTTTTTAGATTTTAAGTCAATGTAGGAAAAATGAAGCAATGGTAAATTTAACTTTCTAAGAATCATGACGTTAGATGATACAGAGAAAAAAAAGCATGAAAATAACACTTAGATAAAATGACTAACAATCGACACATTAAAAATGCAAAAAAGAAGAAACCACACAATTCCAGACTTCCTAGAAAACCTCCCATATGTTGTTTGTTGAAGCTCACATTGGAGTCTAAGCTTAGGATACATTTTATTTCTTATGTAATGTAATTTAGTTTATTTATGTGAATAGTTTATAAAAACTAGGTATTAAAATGTTTTTTGGGATAAGTTGTGTGAGCTAAGCATGCCTTGAAGTTTGTCTTATAAATGTTTTATATTGGTTGACTTCTTGATGACTTGCCCGAGACGACCTCTATTGTTAATCTATAGTAATGTTGTTCAGTAATATATTTTAGTCCACAGCAACCACTGAGAAGGTGACATCGTCGTTGAAGCTAAATTAGCTATATTAAGCTATTGTGGATGAGATTTGAATGGACCCAAATATTAAAATTTGGTGAGTTGTTACCAATAGCGATGCTCTAACTTTAAATTAGGATCCAACTGAAAAAACTACGTATAATTTTACGATAAGAGGCAGCAGAAGAAGGAGAAAATGGTACAAGATTAAAATAAACACCCATGAGTATCTTGTTTGGAAAGGTATTATAGTTGTAATAACATAAAACATCCGAGATGAAATGCACAGTGTAATATGAGACGTATATATTTGTACGTGCTTCTTAAAAGTCTATTACAGTTAACAGATATTAGTACGGTTTTGGAAGTTATTTATAACTGCATAGTTACATAAATAATAATAAAGCTCAACAAGTAACAAATAGTTTTCTGGTAATCCGCGTTTCAATAAAAAAAAGTGATCATAAGGGTTACCAGTGGGGTTAATAAACAAATGCAAACCAAAACTATATAGTAATAGTTTAAAATGTGTGGAGTAATAATTTTGTAAAGTATGTAATGGTGACGACATTGATAATGACAAATATAATCAAACATTCATTGTTAGATGATTTTAGTTTATATTTAATTATAAACTTTTAACAACAGTTATGCTGAATATCTGCTGTAACAAATACAGTTTCTAATTGAAACAGATGCAAGTACTACAGAGTAAATTTAAACATTTAATAATTTTATAACTCAACATTGACCATCAGAAATCCTAATATTAGGGGTAAATGAATTTCTAGTCATTAGGAAAATCTATAAATAAATCACAGGTTTTTAATAAATTTATTAAAAATATGAAAGTTTTATGAAAATTGAGTGTTATAGTTTTTGTGATAATCACAATACCTGGAACATAAAAATGGGAGTAATTTTTGTTTTTAACTTCTTCGTTTTTCTTATTTTACTTGAATATTTATAAAAAAATTGATATCAGGTTTGTAAACTATCTGAAATCTTCGTTTTTATTTTTAAATTTTACTTTATGTGTATTTAGTGGTAATTAATTATATCACGCGATGCACAGCACGTGAGTAATTATACTAATTCCCCCATCGTAACAAACAATAGGTAAAAACATACAGACACACGCTATTCCTAGCTGAATTAGGCTCTGAATCGTGGCAAAGAAGGAAAATAGAATCACAACTAATACTCCGGATGTATCGACTGTAGAGAGCCCGTATTAGGGTCACCTTTTGTAACACAGGGTGTTTAGCAGAATAGAATATCAGTCAAACATTTACCAAACAAATACTTTTCACTAAGGAACTAGGAATAATAAAAACTTGGTTTCAATGATTTGGTACTCATTTAAGCTTTGTTTACAATAATAGTTGTGTAGAGGGCGGCTACAACGGCTTACTAAATAGCAATGACGCACTCAGCCGTTCTCCCATATTGGTGGCCTAGAAAAGCACTTATAATATTATTCTAATTACACAAATTATACGACACTTCACCGTATATCTTTCTTTCTTTAAAATAATCATATTATATATATATATTTAGTTATTTATTTGATGATACGTATTCCTTCACGGATGGAAAAAGATGATGAATGGTTATTTTCTGGAGTACATCCGTTCATTTTGCAGTGCATAAAATCACAGTTCCGACGTTTTGCTAGAATCTCATCTAGCATTGACGAGGTGAACACAACAACAGTTGAAGAGCGAACATCAAATTTATTTATGTATATAGATATATAATATGTAAGTATATATATATTTGGCCGACGAGGACAATTGCATGTGGGGATATTCTATATGGGACTACTGTATTCCTACATGTATATGCATAATAACTATTTATTTTTAACTTTTCCTCTTTCTATATTGTTTCTTATATTGTGCAACTCAATAACAGCGTGTCGTGTTACTCGTGCTCTGGCAATTGGAAACCCGTAGCAATGACATTTTCGCTTAAAAGCATTCACATTGCTTTTACTGCCTGTGTTATACAATCACGAAATGGAAACACTGTAAAGCCTTTGTTATAATTCGCCCGTTTGTAACTCTAAAATTTGGATTAAAAAAGGAGGTGTCAAAGTTAACACTTTATATAAAACCCCGTTTATGGCGTTCAAAAGTCATGACGCTGTTTTTTCTGTATTTCTTTTCTTTTTCCAGTACATCGTGTTCATTGCAAGGGGATGAAACGTGATATTTTTTAATACAAAACATGTTCAACGTTACATTCTGGCGTGCGTGAGAAAGTGTTCAGAATATTTTTGTCTGATACTGTACAATGCTCTAAAATACAAAAATCTCTAAATAAGCCATTCTTTGTACAACCATCAGTGATGAGGATTTGATTATTGTATTATTTATTATTACAAAACTCAATTCAACAGACTTACAATAAATATGCTGTTTAATAAATGCAGTTGCACGAGCGGTGATTAATTACATTTATTATTCAATAATCATAAACAGAGAAGATGCATAAATTTTAATTATCTACATCTAATAGAAGAAGTTAAACCATGTGTGAGTTATAAGCTCTGCAAAAAATAATTCTTGTATTTTCTATTTTTCTCTTTATGGAAGTTGAGCCGAGAGCTTTGTATTACGGTGTCATAACATTAATGCTTATTGAATGAGAAAACATTCGGATACTGTGCCGGATATGCAGGACGAGGTTTAAAACGTCTTAGCACAATAAATATGGCCGGAAACCATTGTTTAACCTCTGTTCGTCTATCTTGCCGTCTCTCTCTCTATCTTTATTTATTGATCCAATCAATTCATCCTGATTTTATATTCGGAATACTCTGTTATGAAAGTGAACCTTATGAGGACATTATAGAACATATTGCTAGAGATATTCCGTTCACAGCATTATTCGTTGTAGATCCGTCATGAACGTGACATCACTGAGAGATCAAAAACAGAAAAGAAATCTCATGGAGAAAATATTCATAAATTTATTCCATAAATTGTCCAGTTTCAATAAACTGTGATTTTAGATGAATAAGAACATAAAACCCCTTAAGAGACTTAGTTACTTAAAAGTTGTGTAACAACGGAAGTCTGGAAAAGACGAATTATGCTAAATAAGAGGCTAAAACACTAGAAACTGTTAATAAATGCTACTGATATGGGAGTGCTATGTCTTAAGGAATATTAATGGGTGAGTAGAGTTTTGGTGATACAGAGAATCTAACAAGTGAATCGAGCAGTTTATTGGTAATGAAGCAGCTACATTGAGGGGATGAGTAACGTGTTCCGACGAATGAAAGAAATAGTATGAAGGAAAGATATGAAAACGCAACAACTGTGATGATAGGATGGGATAAAGCCGAGGTTCCTAGATCAACGACGCTGAGATAGTCGATACATCGACAGTATGAGTGTCAGAAAGTGGAATGAGTTGTATATTATACCCTCTTAACGAAAACAATTTTAAGAGCCTAGGGTCCTCAAAAGCCCGTAGTGACGATAGTTTAGAAACAAAAAAATATTTTCAAAGCTATCTTTATTTTGTAATATTACTACGAAATAAAACACAAAATTAAGAATATAAATGTATGATTAAGGTAGGATTAAATATATAAATCCTTTGTTTTATTTGGTATTAATCGGGGCTGGCACCTCCAGGTACTGAGTCAGAATAAATAATACATTTTATGAGGTTAAAATAGAAACACGTTATCATTAAGTAACACTCTGAGAATGTACCTTAACTAACGTTTGTCTATAACCCCATTATTTATAGTTCGAAAAGGTTTGTATTGTGGATACGAATTCAATCAAATTGTTTTTTTTAACCTTAGTATTTACTCAAATATTAAAGTGTAAAATTGTTTATTACGCACTATAGGGCTGATTTAATTTAGTGTTAAGGACATCTTCATATTTGCGGCTAGTTTTCTGACTTGCAGAGACACTAACATTCGACTTGACATATTTAGGGAATAAATTTTCATAATGAAATATATAGTAAACCACAATATTAGAAAGGTATTTTGTAAATTATGGTCGAAGGTGTTCCAAGATTCGGAACCTGTGGGTAACCTAGTAACTGAATTAACAGCGCTTCTGTGTTTGTAATGTCCATGTTATGTAATAAGGTGCATCCCTGTGGTTAGCCGATTTCCACATTGACGACCCCCAAATGCTCCGATAACTTTAAGCAGACTATAGCGCGTTTTAGACGAGATATTTTTTATTTTTACGGGGGGGGGGATTGTTTGGAAACTCTTCATGGCTTAACTAGACAACTTTTAAGTTAGCTCCAAAAAACAATTATTCACATACAAAGAAATTAATTGCATTATAATTGTAAATAAAATATTAAAATATACGCTTGTATATTTTAACAACTTATTAAAAATTATTGAAATATCGAATTATTAATGAGGGATAAAATATTATATTCTTTTAATTACATTTACTCATAACAGGAGTAAAACTATCCAATTGATGATCCATACAAAACTCTTCGCTCTAAAAATATAGCCATATATACAAATTCATATTACAATCTAACTTATTTAACATTTTTATATTAAATTAATGATATTTTGATTTAATGAAACATTTAACCATATCATGCACGTAGTACTATATTTTTTCAAATATAGTATATAATAGTTGACAATGATAACTAAGTAAATAAACACATTTCAAACAATCTACGTTGTCAAACACGTTGTAGTACTGTTGCTGACACTAAAAGTATGGACGAGGCAAAACCTAGAGTGTAGACTATAGTCCAATTCTTAATATTTTCATTAAAGTTTTAAATTTTGCAAATGAGTTGTAAATGTTAAAATCCATTTAAAACATCTTCATATATCCTTATATTATTCCTACGGTGGTGCCTGTAGCGTTTTTATTCAATTACGTTGGTTATAATATTGACGGTTGTTCAAACAAATAGATAAATAAACGCAAAATGTTTAGAGAAAATATAGGAACGCTAATAAATATCATTAAATGAGCGCGACCTTAATTACACTTCCTATTCCAAAATAATTAATCCAACTTTATACATTCTAAACCTCGCCTCTAATAAAAGAAGATAAATGGCAATAAGTTTTGCCAACATTAAACGTAGTATTTCCCTTCTTAAACATAAAGACTTGAAGGGGAACTTAATCTTCTGCCTCCATAAACATCACTGTTTTTTTCAATTAATTCCTTAAAGTCATACTCTCCTTATATATAATTAGTTTAAATTTTATATTACCTTTTATTCATCCACTCAAGTTCAATACAATTTTTTAAACTTTATAGAGAATGACACTTCCTGTTGATATATATATATTTTTTTAATATTACTTCTTTTATTTAATTTAGTAACGAATTAATTTTAATTTTATATGGAATACAAACATTTGACAAAAGAGTATATATATATATATACACAAAATATTAATTTGATCCCATTTGGTTTAAAATAAGTGGAAACCAATGATTTCATAATACAACTGATTTTGTGTTATAGGTTATGTGGTAGAACAGCGGTTTTAACGCAGAGGTTATGTTACTTTTTTTACATTATTTGTAATTATTCATTAAAAAGTAACTAAAATATATTTTTGTTTTACCAAAGAGGGAATTGACTTTAGAAAATTTGTGTTTATATCACCGGTTTTGTGAAGTAATTGGAATAAGTAGGCGAAGATTTAAATGCATCATTACAAAAATATGGCTAGAAATATATAGATATCTTAAATTTATATATACATATAATTAATAAATTTAAATTATTTCAAAAACATGAATACTTTTAATACATATAATATTCAAAGCTTTTCGCCGATAAAACAGTACCAGTATCTTGAGGAAAAATAATGATGTAACAAAATATTTTAACAAAAATTAAATCATGTGGACATACTTACGCAATTGGAATACGACTTGGACTTCAAATTTGTTAAATTTATTTAGTGATCATATATATATATATATATATAAGTATAAAGGGAGTGTGAGGTTATACCTAGCTCTAGAAATCCTTGCTATGGGGTCACCAAAAAGTTTCCCCTCCTAATCATAAGGCCCAACTTCTAAATAAATTGAGAAAGATGGTCTGTAAAACGTAGAAACTATTTGCCAGCGATTCGTTGCAATAGAAACGGGTAACTTTTACGGAATCTGCGTTTCCGCTTGACGTGATTTATTATACAGTAGCTAGCACTCGAGCGCCCTGTCACTGTTTTTGCATTTTGAATGTCTCGTTATCTATGCAATTTGTACATGTGTAATACAAATGATACAACTGAAAAACTCTTGTATCTAGCTCAGGTGAATGCTTTCAAAATTTTCATTAAAAAATAATATGTTGAACTCTTTGCCTGCAAAAAATACCAATGAAAAAAATTGTTTTAATTTTCCCATCCTGGCATACATGTAACAATTTAATTTTAAATAAAGATTTAGTCTAATCCAAGGCAAATTTATTTTTAACCACTAATTCCATGATAGCGGTAAATTGTCTGTTTCATATGCAGCGCAGTGAAGGTTAATATTTTCAATACTCCTACGGTGATGGTAAATAGCAATTATTGCTTATGTTTTATACTAAACAAAGTACTATCTTCACGTGAGTTGTATATTACCAGAATGGGAGAAGACAGCAGCACCGTGACACGTTTATAACATTTTACACCATGATAAGACTGGTTGCGGTAATGTCGGAACCTCTTTGCAATATCCTCCTTTATAATACAATAACTTTATGTGTGTCACCCATATAAATCTTGCTATAGACAAATTTAAATAAATGTTCTTTCTATACAAATAGTACGAATTAAAACATTTTAAAAATATATAACACTGTTTAATTTAAACGCTGTAGTCACGAATGGAAATTTTCGAAATGCTGGCAAAGAATGAACTATGTAGGTATTTAAATGAGCGTTCCATTACCAATACATTACACTACTGGAGCACGACTAAACGTCTGCAACTCCATTACAGCAGTTATTATTTACAGTATGAAATCTGTTTGCAGCATACAGAGTTTGGCTAGAAAAAACTTCTTAGGAGACTATTTATTCAAATAACATCTCTATAAACTTGTTTTTTGCTCATACAAAATCAGTTACGGTTATACAAAAAATTAGGGATGCTTCTAACGAATCTCACCGTTAAAGATTTCTTTATAATTATGATGAGTTACATTAAACCACACGAGGTTTATAAACCCAACTATTCTCTTTGGGCATCAATAATATAACATAACGTAAATATTCTATTTAAATACCAATATAGTTTTTAAATGTTAAACTAACCTCAAAACAAACGTAGCAGTAATTATATAAACATTGTAACATTACGTTCATGAAAATGTTAAAGAAACTCATGAAGTAAACCTGTATAAATGATAAATACAATATGCCCATGACCACATAAATTTAAAGTATAACAATTTAGGAAAAAAGAACTAAGCATTTAAATTTATTTTAGCAAACTCAACATCCCATTTTCAATTTTTGTTTTATCGTGTAATAATATTTCAGTTTGCTTTTGTTGTTCTCTTTTTTTGCCCATTTCTCAGTAAATGATTAATTTGAGCCAAAATCGGTGTTACTAACGTATAAGGAATACCTATACGTCAGTTTTCTGCAATCATTCCTTGCTTTAGAGTACAGGTGAGAAAAGGTCTCACCTATTTGTGTTGAAGATCAAACTTCAAACTGAAATGACAAATTACACTAAGCTAATGGATTTGGAAGATCACTGTCCCCTGAAGGGACGATAAGAATCTGATTTAGTTTTATTGTTACAATGAGAGTAAAATTACACTTTGGAAGAATTATGTTGTATATAAAATGTTATATTGTGAGCGTACACTAAGGGGTCCGAAATATGTAGGAGAATATTAAACACATAAGACTGTCATGATTTCCAGAGAAAGTCTTTGGGGCCACTTACTCTCTATCCAGGTAAAATGACGTATTCACCCCTAATATACTCCTGTAAGATGAATGGTAAAGATTAATCAAACATGAGTAAGGAAAACCCGAAGTAAAGAAATAGGCCGAATGAAGAAAGGGAAAAAAGGATCATTCGTTATTAAAAAGAAACTTTGAATATTTTCTCATCCGGTGACACATTATAAAGACCGTCTACTATAACTAATAGTCCAGTGAAAGTTAGCAAAAGCGGGCACTGAAACAGAAGACATACGTGACTTTACAATGTACACCAGGGGTTGGTATTTGTATCAGTAAAATCATTCAGAAATGTAATACAAAAGTTAACTTCACCGTAATGATAGTGAACGGACAGGACGAAGAAGAAGGAAAACATAATGCTCCTCTGGTACTGGGAATAAACGATACTTTCGGCATTGCGTGTCCAAGGTCTAATTGGGTCACTTCTTAGCTGAAGTGGTCTTCGCAACACACGGCTCTCTTCTATAGAAAATAGTATTTGATTTTAATATTGTGATACAAGGAGAGAACAACCAAATGGCCGGGAAGGGATTTTGTCTAGTTACGAAAACATTGTACAGCCTTTAGAAGTTGAAAAAGCTGGTTGACAAAAATATATACAGTTTTTGTTAGAAATTATTGTGTAGATATTAATATATTTGTCAATTCCTTCTATTAGTTCACACTATCCTATATATATACATATATATGCTATATGTTGTTCATTTTTTCAATCAATAATAAAATATATTTTACCCATCCAATCAAGTTAAAATACAGTTTGGTAAACGTGTAGTGGATGACACTTGATGTTATTACAGTTTTGTTAAATATTGTTGCACGAACAAATGAATTATTGAAATCATTTTAGTTTTACATGAGCGACAAGCTTTTCACAAATGGGACAAGGTATGCAATATAGTTATTACACCCCATTTGACTTAAAATAATTGATAACGTAAATCATCTGATTTCATGCCGATTTATGGTTGCCGTGGAAGCTCTTCAATATCATTTCATAAAACAGCTGATTTTATGTAATAGGTTATGTCGTAGATCAGCTGTTTTAACGTACGGGTTATGTTACTTTATATTATTTTGTAGTTATTTATTGAATAGTTACTAAAATAATTTTCTTGTTGTTAAACTAAGTAGAAATTGAATTTAAAAAAATTTAGTCTGTTACTTGATAGAACAATTATCAAGTAGGATATTTAAAACATCTGTATAATCTTACGTTGAAGTACCAGAGAGTGAAACTTGACAAAGTAATTGCTGCCAATGATGCCCCTGAACGTTTCAGCACAAGTTTAACTACTAAGTTAGTCGGCAGCAATTAAAACTTTGTTTCAAAGTTCTAAAAGCCTGGAACGCCCAAAATATTGCAGTGATATAAGCCTCAAATAACGTTATAACGAACAGGTTCAAAGTCGCTCTCGTAAATTTCTCTTTTTGGTAAATTTAATGTGAAAGTGATAAATAATTATCATTCTTGTAAGAATGATCAATTCAATCCTTTGTAACTATATTTCAGAGTCTGACTTGGACCCCGGAATGGCCAATGTCGTACCAGATTATAAATTATTAATTTTATAGTTTTAATTAGTAGTAATTGTTTTTTTACTGCATAAACCCCTTTTTCATATTCTATATCATTATCCCCAAACGTTATATTAGATAGAGTATTTGTCCACGTATGCACGTCACAGCTTATGTTATTTACATTTTTAGGCAAGTGTAAATAAAATAGAAGAGCTGTTACTATCCTTGAAACAATAATTTAATTCTATTGACATTATTTAAAAACAATATTTTGCTTGTCTATTTTTTAGTTTAATAGCCTCTCTTTTTTGAAATTATTTTAGTTTTGGGGGTAATTTTAATATCGTGTAAGGCCTATATTTATTTCCTTTTCTAGGTTTTCAAAGTCTATTGATCTTCAAGCATCTGATTATAGACGAATAACGCTATTTTAGTGTTAGTTAGAAACTTGAGTATACAACTTACTCAGACGCTAAGCTCAATTATTTGTACTTTTGGATAATAAAATAAAATGCAAACTAAAACAACTATTTTATCAACTTTCAGTTGGCTTTATGTAATTACAGAGCATGAATTAGTTGAATAAAAGCACTTACAGTACTCACCTCTTTTCTACCGACTTTATTTCACCAAGTATTTATATTATCAAACCACTGAAAAATCATAATAAAATACTTTTCTACTGTTTTGTTCCTTTTGCTGTTTTTTGGCAGTTCTTTTGTATACTGTGTATTTCACTGAGTTATATTTGCGTTTCTAAAAGACGCTTTTTCATTGTTTTGGTCTATATCTCAAGTATTTTCGACACACGGTGGAAATACTGATTTTGTTAAATCGCCAACCTCAGTGCAGCTAAGCAGGAAGTGTAGCGAAATTATCTGATATTCTTCACGTTCCCAGGTGCAGTTGACGTACGTTAAACGTTGTATGGCAAAGGAAATTTGAAACAAAGAAATGAGTTTTATTTAGGCAACAGAACAAAATATATGTGTAAAATATTTCACATCCAAAAACATTTTTGTACATGATGCAATAATGTTTTTCAATTGAAATTGGAATGTTTTCAAATAATCATTTTATGTATTTAAAAAACATGGTTTTCTGTTCTGAGAAAAAAATTACTTGCTATAATGTTTTGTAATGTTTCAACTCCATACCGAAATAAAAATTGACTATCTAAGACATTGTCGTAGGTAACAGGCCCTAGGCTCTCCGGCCAAAATCCATCTTATTTTTTTGCATCAAAAATTTAGTTTGCAACTATTTTAGAGAGATAAGATTCTTCGTAGGATAAAAGGTTTTCCCTACCTTTGCTCAATGCCGGTAACCGATATTATTCATTTACGTTGTTTCAACAAGCATATGTCATTTGGAATGTGTGCGAGCCGAGAAGGTCAATGTCCTATAACTTACGATTTGGTAAATGTCGTCATTCTTTACCTAGTGTCACAAGTTCTAGAAATATAGTGAAGAATGTAAAAACTTTAGTTTGTTTAACAAATCTTGTTTACTTTACAAATTACAACTAGTACATTCAGAGATGTTGCCATTAATGGTTGTTTATAACAAACAAACAATAAATATCAATAATTTATTTCATCTAGAATTGACTAATAGATGTTTTCTTTTATAAAAGGGCAAACAATCACAAGTTTTCTGCTCTTGATAAAATGTACATGTCGCTTATAATTATATCCATCTTAAAATACAGCTGGTACTTTTTTATTGTAACTAACCGAGTAAAATTTCTGAACGTAAAATGTGTAATTAGCAAAGTGAAACACTGGCTTTTTTGTAGCAGATTCCTTATTTCCGACTTTGCTCTCCTTTCGTAATTGTCGGGACCTGTTGAATTTCGGGAACTAGTATATATCGAAAGAAAACTAACATTATTTTTAGGGAATATCGACATTCCCGGTTTGCTTACATAAGTTACCCTGTAAAACCGATGATCTTTATAAAATGCATACTACTTTGATTTGTTGACTATTTCCAATAAACCTAACCAGGGAGTGTTTTGTCCTTAAAATAATTATATTAGCCACATAACATAGAATTAGAAATAAACTTTAGTTAAATAATAATACTTAAAAACCTCTAAACACGAATATTTTGGAACGCACCAAGCGGGGAAGAATGAGTTTAAAAAGTTGGCACAATTGATTTAGGCAGGCAGAAATACGTTTGTTGTATCATCATTTCACGATGATGATGGCAATAGACTGGGACATTGTGACTTCTTATGTCAACTAGTCTAGGCAAAAGTTTCTCTCTTCTGCCACGTAACGTTCGGTCATCTAACAACGTAAGCAACAACTTAGTGGGTCCCTGAGCGCTTTAATCAAGTCACCCATTATGCAGCTGTTCGATTTCAAAATACTTAATTTCATTATTTTATTTACTCAGCATTTCCTTTAATGATAAGAGGGTATTGCAAGGTTAGTGTATGGGTATTCCGAGGAGAGTATATATCCAGTCATATATATATCAGAATGTATGTACCCAGAAAGTGCTTCTTGAGGCTAAAAAAAAAAGTTAATTCAGAAAAAAAAACCTTGTGTTAAGTAATAAGTAACGATCAAATATAAATGAGGTTCATATTGTAACAACTACCAAGCCACTATTACGTTTTTAGGAACTGAAATATCAGGACTCAAATTATTCCTTGGATACCATTCACAAAGGAATTTATTAGACATCATTCTTAAAGAAGCACAGGCAAGTTAAAAAAATGTGTTTTTTTATTAGCTTTGCCTAGTTATTTTCTTTTTGTTTAACGTTAATGTAAAGGTATTCTTCGGTTAAGTATAATTTGTTTTCTATAATTATATTGAAATTATATGTATTTTTTTTTACTAAACAAAATATAAGATGAAGGTTTTTTTGTTGAAATATACTATATTGAAATTATCTGTTTAAGTTTTTCCTCTACCGTTGGCAACTATACTTTTGAAAACGTAAGTGTTACTATAACGCAGTATTTATATATAGTACATAACTTAGTTTGAACTTTAATCCTTATTAACCAATAGTCCAAGCTAACCACAACTTCACTTTCATCTGTAATGTTTATCGATCCAAAATCCACACTAAACTATAAACCATACTTTTATCCATATTGTTTATCTACCCATAATGTACTTTAAACTCTAAACTTTACTTTGATCTCTAATGCCTATTACACCGTAATGCAAGCTACCCAGAAATTCACTTTCATTTGTAATGTTTATAGACTTAAAATTCACACTAAGCTATAATTCCTACCTCTATGCATATTGTTTATCGATACATAATGGACCCTAAACACAAAACTATACTTTGATATGCAATTGAGATTGATCCGTAACGCGCACTAAACTATAAACCTTACTTCTCTCCATATTGTTTATCAACCCATATTGTGAAATGGCACCATAAATTGTGAAATTTACTTCGATATGTATTATTTAACGACCCATAATGCACACGAAACTAAACTTCACTGTGATATCCCATGCAGTTTGATACTTAGAGCAAACTTAACAGTAAACTTTACTTGGACTTGTATCCGATACGTGTCCGCTCTGTCTTGATGGTGTTGTGAATGGGGACTACATTTCAACCTGTCCTGAGCTGGACGACCAGCTGTCCAGAATCGGTCGTTACAGGAATGCTCGTGTTTTAAAATTTACATTTAATATTTATTAAATTGATTTTACATTTGCATTTCGGACTAGTTTATACAAATAAATTTCATTTATTATTAAACTTAGTTTCATAATTGATTTCCCTAATAATTTTCTAATTTACTCTAACATTCGTTGTTTATTTCCATAAATCCCTGGATTATTTGCTACCTTTTTGTATATGATGAAGGTATCGTCAAATATTACCACTTTACCTATTTTGATTTACTTCATAATTACATAGTTTATTCAATATTTACTAGTAGACCTAAAAAACGTACTAATAGGCTTACTATTATGAGTATACTTAAATTTATTTGTTTTTAAATATGGCTATAAACCTTTCCGAGACCTTCGTTGTATACTTTCAAGTCACGTTCAGTAAAGTTGCTCTAACCAACTCATTGCATCAACACCCCTGGCGGAAGTTTTGACAACTTGTGTGACATGAATAATATATTTTTTTATTGGAAAAGATTGATCGCGTATATCAAAGTTGAAATTTATTAGAGATTCAATCTTTAATTATTCTTACCTAATGTTTAAGGAAAATTATTTTTGGTGAAGTTTTAGATTGCTAAAGTATTTTATATTGAACATTGTACGACATTTCAAACCTAATATAATTTACACTTTTGGGGAACAAAGGCGGCTATACAAAGATACTGTCAAAACACTATTGTTCACTAGCAGATTAACCATATTTACAATTGTACTTATGTTCTGAATAGAAGGGCTAGCAAGGGAAACTTGATACTTGTATTTTATACCAGTATACAGTAGGGGCTGCAGCTCAAACCTAACTAAGGAAATTTATGTCCGTCAGTCAATCAGTTAGTTATTTGTTTTTGTCAAGAGTTTAACCTTTCTCCTCAACACTCGTAAACAAACTCCGCTATCTGTTTAACAAAAACACTAGTTTAATAAAACAAACACACTACTTTCTTGCCAAAAGTAGTAGTCAAGCATTGATTAAGATGATATCGTCGTCGAAACTAGTGTGTTTTACCGCTTAATTTATAATTGTAGTTAAGCTATAATACTTATATTTTTATACCCTTGATTTAATATAATTTCCAAATTTAGTGAAAGTGTTGTGGGGTCATTTACTTTTAATATGGGTTCCAGTCGTTCACATTACATTAGTACTTGAGGTAAAATTTTTTTAAACGATTGCTATTTGTTCAAAATTTCTGTTAAGAAAAGCTATAAAAAATACCAAGTTGACACACCTTATTTAATAAGACACGACTTATACTATCGATTAAATATAAGTTATTTTTATTACATTTAAGCTTTAACGTGATATCGTTCACCGAGAGTATAAGCTTTAGTCCCTTCACGTTACATTAGTAATTGAGAAACAAAAATATTAAAATTCTTGTGACTTTTGAAAAAGGTATGAAAATTAAAAATTAAAATACCATCATAACATAATAACCTTAATGTAATTTATATAACTTATTAAATACAAGTAATTTCTAATTATATTTGAGCTGTAGTAAATACACGATTTAATATACTTTTCTTTAATATTGTTTTTAAGGCCGTCACGGTAGATAAAAAATTGAAACCTCTAACATTTCATTGGTACTTAAGTCATTACATAGAAGAATGACTGTGATTTTTTCAAAACTTCTGTAGATAAAGACTTTGAAAACCGATATATAAAATTATCCCAATAGTTAGTTATTTATGTTTGCAAAAATCGCAAAACCACGTTATCCATGAATATATTGAGGCATCAATGAAATGTTTATTATAGCTTAACCAAAACACAGGTAATTTATAAAATTATATTTCGCTTTGTAATTTCTACATACGCTGTAGAAAATTTTATCGGAAGGCAACTGATGTTTCATTTAAATAAAATATTTGCCCAAAGAAAATCTTGGTGTCATTTTGTGGGAAAAGGTTTTAATTGGGTTTGCGAGTTCAGCCGTTTGCATTATTTAGAAATATCATGTCAGTATTACTTTAAATATATTTAAATGAAAACAGAAATGTATTTCTCGGTTTGATTTTTTATTTGATAGTTTTAAAGTGAGCAGCCAGTATGATTGCCTACAAACAGTATGATTTTTTGTTTTGATAAGGGTAAAGTATGTTAGTGCTTCGTAACGTTTAGTGTTGGCGAGCAACATTTAAACGACAGCTCTCAGCGAGTCCTCTAATATTATAGTGTTCACTCAAATCGTGATTGAATTGTAATGTTAGTTCAATATATTTAAATTGCATTTTGACGCTAATGACAGTACAATACCCTGAAATCATACTTTGGCTATTACTTTAGAACTGAAATCTTCTAACGTTATATTCATATTGTCTTTACTATCTCAACATTTATTTTAATAGAAACACCTAAACCTAAATTAGTTTTTTTTTACCCTAGAATATAAATGTATATATATATATATATATATATATATATATATATATATATATATATATATGTATATATAAGTATTGAAAAAAAACCTAAGGCATGGATTGAGTAACCAGATCTAGACTGCCTAAAGGGAAAGAGTATCGGCAAATATAGCCACTTCCTAATTTTTCGTATAATTTTATATCGAAATACTCGCGCCTCCTTTGTATTTTTATCACGCCCTTAGAGTGTACATCCTATTTGTTGAGAATCTGAGCTAGGGAAATCAACTCCTAGGTAGAGGATTTACGTTGCATCACACGTTTATAATATAATATGTCTATATAATGTACATATATGCATGTCATGCACATATATGTATATATGCCGGATATATATACCTGATAGTTGCCTGATATATATATATATATATATATATATATATATATATATATATATATATATATATATTTTTATATATATATATATATATATATATATATATATGTGTGTGTGTGTGTGTGTGTGTGTGTGTGTATGTATATGTATATCTGTACATATATGCCTTTGTATTTAGTAGGCATATCTGTAATTGACTTTTAAAACTTTTGCTCATACTACTTCAATAGTTCTATAGCATACTCGTGGCTTAACACCCAGGGGTAGTCCATTAACACCTTTTAGTGAATAATTCAACTTTGTGTGTTTAAGAAGCTTTGCTTTTGATACCGCTAAGAAGTACTTTCGTTAATGAAGGTTTATGAATAGTAAGTTCAGAAAGCGGGAAAGTTTACGCTGTGTATTTTTCAGAACCATTAACGGAAGTACATGCTAAGTTCAAGACCTCGTGACCACTTGGAGATCGTATCGCTTATAGACTCCGGATACTTATACTAGCTAATCAAAGGAACTTGAAAGCTCTACAACATGATGTCAGGATTACATTAGATTGCATACAGATATAGCCACTTTTATCACATAAATGTTATTTAAGATGGATTATATCTATAAAAAAAAAAATTAATAATAATAATAAAATCAGAGTTTCATTCACATCGGAACCTTGAGACCTTGAAAAAATTATTAGATTCCTTTAGGATTATTTTTTTAAGGTTGACTAGCTTGCTGACAAATGTATGATTGCAGATGATTATCAATAAAACGTTTTCTGAATGTTGCTTTAGAAGATTAGGGTGTGATAAACTTGTAATAAGTTGAATAGGCGAACAGTCGTAGGAATACCTTCAGAAGGATACACTGCCTACGTTCTTTAATCAGACATTCAGAACACGAAGAAGATATTCAAGATTTTCTGAATGTGAAGAAGATAAAGATCAAAAAACAAAAATGGTAAATAGAAAAAAATATAGCAAGAAACAAAATAATTAAAGTTAGGGTACAACGACTGAAAAGGATATTGGTGTAACACTATGTAAGTTAAATATTATTACCTATAATGTTGAAATGAGAGAATGTAATTTAATTTATAAAATTTTAAATATTATTTAAATAATATGAAAATGAAAAGTAAATCGTATATAATAGTTATATAATATTATTGACCTTAATGTTCAAACATCTTCAGGATTGCAATGCCCTGGACCGGGCAGGATTACGACAGTCCCTTCTTCAGGGAGACTGAAGAATTATCTCTACTGGTAGCGTTGCCAAAAGGCAACTACCAAGGTCGGGCGTTGGCTATTAAGGACTGTTAATGACATTTAGTTTTTAAAATTTTATTTAATAAATGTTTATTATTATAACTTGGCGAACAAAATCACTACTTACTGATATTTATCACCAGACGCATTATATTCCTATTTCAGTGTCTTGCTATAGTTGTGGTAGTAACAAGTACTTGTTACAGTTACACTTCCTTTTTGTGAATATCGAATAAACGGCGTTTAATATAAACAGTATTTTAGTTATGATACACTTGAGCAATATACTTTAAATTACCAAACTTAAATTGAACAATGTAATATTATTGTACTGTAACATTATTTGTACGTAATGTTGCATATTAAAACAGCTTCAGAAAACCAAACGAGATATTAATTTTTAAATGTAAAAGTTTTAAAAATATGTAAATTTTAAAATAAATTGTCCTGGCTGAGACATTTATCCATATACAAAAAAAAAAACTCATTTGCTAGATGCGCAGCAACGGTGAGCGGAAGTTAAAAAAATCGCGTGGTTGCTTCAAGCAGTTCTCTTTCCTTGGCGAAATGTAGGGTGATACAGACGTTTTCAAGATCTGTACTTAATATTTAGTTTATAAATTATTTCAAAAATAAATATGAAATTTAATCTGAAAAAAAAACATTCGTTAGGTAGTTCAGAATATGTTTAAAAAGTGTTTGCCTTAAAAATGGATTTTATTGATAGATAAATTAATGATGTATACCGATATTAATAAAATTTCTCAATGTAAAATATTCATAGGCTCTTGGTTAGATATAATCATGTTTTGTGAGTGTGTATTAAATATGTTATAACGTGTGGATGGAATTACAGGCTCAAGTTTAAGAGTAGTGCGGTTTGATAACGATTTTATTGAAATGTTGAAAACTAATAAATGAACTTGAAATAAAAGAGTGTTAAAAATAGGAAAAATATGTACGTAAAAAATTCATTTAAATACAAACAAGAAAAAATTAGGTTAGGAATATGCTATGTAAAAAATATTTTAAAGACAAATAGATTGTTAATATATAAATATTTGGACCCGAGCTTCATGTTAAACATGTATATATTATAAATATATGAAGGAATCATATAAGTCATTGTTTAAAGGCAAAGCTATAAATTGTTAATAATCTCATATGACATGGGAGAAATTGAAGTTAGGTTTTAGGGGTAAATATGTAATTTGTTAACCTACCGGTAATTAATTACTCAGATTATTCAATTAAATACAGATATGAATTGTAAGTTAAATATAAACGTTTATTAAATACCTCACATGAGAATTTACCTAAATTTAAACAATTTTAAAATTAACAAACGAAATTAGATACATTACAGAAAGGGGTTAAACGGTTGTAATGTAAAGGTATTCACCATGCTAATTTAATGAAATACCATTTATCAATAAATAAAAGTACTTACATTTAACTAATTGCGTTTAATAAATATAACAATAATAATAAACAAAAACCTGTTAATTTAATAATTAAGAATTTTCAAATTGAAATAAAAAATTGTTACTTTCCAATTAGCTGTTTATTATTTAATTTTTTATTTAAGATTCACTGGTGCAGAATTTAGATATAGTCTTTAAGTCACAGTGTCTCTCAAAACATCCATGGCATCTATAACGGCCTAAAAGGTTTATCGGAGGCTATTTGGATTTTGGAACATTCAAGAGTTTTTTCACCTGAGAGATCTCTCTGTTGGAATACAGGTGTTGTAATAGAATACAACTTCGAGAGATAGGTCATTACTTTCTTACGATCTAGGATAGTGGTTAAATCAGGGAAAAGAAAGAGGAGAATGAGCTGGCCGGTAAACGACAAAGGAAAGTGAAGTAAGCGAGATAAAAATACCAAAAATAAATAGTAATAAAAACAAAAACAAAGTGAGTGTGTAAAACGGAAAGTGCGTAGTAAGACTCTGCCACCTAAATATGGCATAGGAAGCTTTATAGAGTTCGATGGGTTTCACTCTTATATTATATGAGATGTAATGGATAAAGGTTAACCTTCACAGACTGCTTGAAAGTTTAACATTTCTTAAACTCAATGGATCTAATTAAATAGATAATTGCAAACATTGGTATGAAGACATTATGGGACAATCTAGTGAGGGTAAGAATTGTATCTAGTTATATTTGAGTAAGTCTTACAGAGTAAATAGCCTGGTAATACAGGAAGTCTATACGTTAAATTAAATGTGACATTAATCGTTGAAAATAGGTAAGAGTTTAAGCCCCACTTGCGTGAAAAGCATGACAAGACAATACATTTTAGCTACTTGGCAACATATGAGGCTTAAAACAGTTTTTTCTGTATCTGAATGGACTTGAGAGGAAAGCCCGTTTGGTTGCGTAGAATAAAACCCTCCGACTTTGCGTGTAATTTTATTTGATCTCATAGTGTGCAGCGATAAAAGTTTAAAGGCCTTTCTACAGTTTCCAACATCCTTTCATAAAGTCCAACGTCCTGATGAGAGCAAAGATGAAGTTCTCTCAAACGCAATCTATTTTATAAAAGAATAATGATTGCATCTAGGCTACACTTTGTGCGATTTTGCAGAATACGTTTCTCATTACTTTGCAGTCGGTATTTTTATGTTTAAATGTTTGTATATTTTTTAACAAAGTGATCAACTAATTTTGCTTGAACCGTATTAGCATTGGTTTAAAATTTAGGGGATACAAAAATGAAAACATTTTTTTTCCATGGAAGTTGCTGTAAAGCATGTATGTTGATAAATAACACACATACACACACTCTCTCTCTCACACACACACACACACTCTCCTCTCTCTCTCTCTCACACACACTCACACACACACACACACACATATATATATAGACCCAAATTGAACTAAATGTAATCTTACATTATTTTGAACTTTAATATTGTGTTGAGCTACATTGGCATTCAAACTGGGTTTTCCAATCATGAATCGAATTTTATTGAACATCTAATTTTGACGTTGAAAGCAGTCTCCGTTCTTGATTCAGTGAAACAGGAAAGGTAAAATGTTTCATCACAAAGTAGTGGGAAGAGAATACTATTGAATATTTATAACAATCTAGCTGCAATACTAAATGCAATACTGGTTGCCTAATCTTTACAAAACCCAGCAAATACTCACATAGATATCTTTATGGGCTATATTCTACTAAATTAAGTCTTAACAGCATTTTGAAGCGATTTTCATTTAGGGATTAATATCATTGATTTTATCTTTTACAAATTATGAAGTACTGTGATATAAACATCCTTCTTTTATTTCTTTTATAGTAAATTAGGAAAAAAGCTTTCAATGCGATAAAGAATATCATCTACAAATAACAATGTAAGCTGTACAATGAATCAAAACTAAAGCTCTTGTTAAGGAGGTTCAACTATAAATGTCTGCAGAACCAGAGGTTGGGGTACCTTGAGTCTAAAGGGAGTTGGATTTGTTAACTATTGAAAAATTCTAAATTAATGAAAAGCATAGCGCAATTTTAAAATTTCTGAAATTTTTGGAAACGTAGTGGAAAATTGTCAGTGCTACAATGGATAGTGGTTTCTTGGCGACATGTTTGCGATGACACTGAAGCGTAGATATACTCTACTTACTCTCCCGCATACCTTACCATATAAGGATATCTGTGAATCTACTTTCACAAACGTAAGAAACTAAATTGTATTTATAACATTCACTCCTAATGTGCACAAAATTAGGTTTCTGTTTTACAGTATGTATTTAGGGGGTTAATTTAAAAGAATTTAGAAAATTTTGATATGTATATCTCTTAAACATAAAACTTATCCAAATCTGCTACCATAGATATCTTGTAATTATCTTGGTAACGTACGAGAGGATGTAGATAAGAGGAAATCCAAGACTTAGTGGAGGAGAATACCCACCTTCACTCCCTCCTGACTGAACATGTAGTTCCACTGAAGCAACAGTAACGATCTTGACACTCTTTTACTAGGTTTATCACCCAATCGTCCTGTTGCACATAAGTAATTGTCAACTCTCGGTGTCTGAATAATTTGCTAATTGTAATAAAGGGCGGTGAGTCCCCTCAAATATTTGTCTCTTCTCTAAAGAAAATGCTTTGATTAAAGTAAGCGACAGAAGCAACAGTAACGATCTTGACACCCTTTTACTAGGTTTATCAACCAATTGTCCTGTTGCACATAAGTAATTGTCAACTCTCGATGTCTGAATAATTTCCTAATTGTAATAAAGGGCATTGAGTCCCCTTAAGTATCTGTCTCTTCTCTAAAGAAAATGCTTTCATTAAAGTATCCACCACCAGAAACATCTATTGTTCACAAGATGGCAGATGGCCCTTGTTGATGTTGCAGGCATCAAATTCTCACATCCGCTATATAAGAAATCTAAGATCAATGATAGTTAGCATAACCACAGGTTTATAAATGCATTTATTTATATAAACTAACACTACAGTCAATGAATTATTTAATCGGTTTGCAAATCTATTAAAGAACTGAAATGGACATTGATAAATCATACAAAAAAACAATAGTTGCAAATAGTTTTTAACCTTCATGCAATTTCTCTGTGCGAAAATAGTTTTTCTCTTTGACATTTTATAAAGCCGATAGTGGTGTTATCTAGTTGTGTTTAAGAGGATACCCTGAGTAAAGGAACTCAGCTAGTCACAAAGTCTACATAAAGATCATTTTGTTTGATTCGACGTAGATTAGTTGCTATTTAGCTCTTACTAGAGAATATAGTAGGCTGCGGAGATATATTTAGATGCGGCAACAATAGAATGTAATGGATCTGGGTTCTATAATTCCCTTCATATGAAATGTTTACAGTTTTAAAACTATATATCTTTTTTAAATATATTACCTTTGAAATTAAAATACGTGGTGAGAGTAAACTTTTATTTTAAACAGACTTCTAAAATCTTTTAATTCGATTTATTTATCCGGAAACCAATTTAGTTCCGATCAGAAAAATGCTCGGCGTTTGAAACTACTTTTAAGTCAAAGAGGACAGCGATAAGAGTTTAAGCGTCTTGCTAAAGTTCAACATCGTGTTATAAAGTTCAATGTTCTGACGAAGAAAATAGAAGTTCTCTCGAGCGTAATTTAATTATATAAAAATTTTAATATTCCAGGAAGGTAGCACTTGCAAGATTTGGGATTAAAAATACCACAGTTCGGAGACGTTTCGAAGTTTGTGTCTTCCTAAAGTGACAGGCGAACTTAATAATAATCATAAAATGAAATAATAAAAGGACAGAAGTTAAAATAAAAAATAGAAAATAATTTGTAAACACATGGTCGAAATTTTCAATCTCTATTATATTGTCAATATTATATCATGTGTAATTACATTATATTCCCGAATTAATCGATCATAAATTGTTAACAAAACAGTGATCATTTCTAATCTCATAAATATTATTCCTAATCTCATGCAGATTATATGAAATATTACATAGAATATTTCTAATCTCATACTGATTATTGCGTATCTCACATCGATTATTATTACTAATGACAAATTCTATTTCTAATCCCACATATTTAATATTAATAATAATAGATACAAATAATAACTGAGCCCATATAAATAATTTCCTATCCAACATAGAGATAATCCCATATAGATAATTGGTAATCCCATAAAGGTTATTAATCTTACATTTATTACCAATAAAATGTATGAAAGAAGGAATTTTATATTTGATACTAATTTTTATAAACTCTGAAAATAAGCTAAACTAAGTGAAGCAACTAGTTTAAATGTACGTATATTCCCCAGTGAAAGTCTTCAAAGTCTACTAAAAGGCCTTTGCGTTTAATATTAGCAAAGCAAATTAATCATTAGCACTTGCAATATTTGTATGAGCTATGCCAACAAGTTTTGTAATAAAAGCTTTTTTAGGAATTAGTCTTTGGTTGTGATATTAAAATATCGAGTAGGGTATGAGAGCGTAGACTATTAAGCCTCTAAAAGGTTGGAATATTTATTTAAATAAATTTAGTTGTATGTATTTTCTTACAATTCTGCTTCTGCTCTTATTATTGGCGTTCATAACCTTTTAAGCCAACCCTTCATGTTCTTGTTACTGAACTGTTGTTCATTGTATTACGGTGCATTACTACGCAGATATTGTGTATTTTTGCTGGACATCGTAATCAGCTTAAGTCACGATTTGCAGAACTGAAGGAACTAAAATTTTATCGTTGATTTTTTTTTATCAACGACATCTCAACTGAACCTTAAATAATCAGTTGCCTTATTTTCTAAGTACAAATAACATGTTGTCAATTATTTATCATTATAAAACTTACATAAACATATATTCTGGAGTTTATGTCATTATTAGTTGATTAATAAACTAGTAAAACCTTATTTATATTTTAAATGTATTTAAAATATACAATGAGTTGGTTTTAGCTGGCATACTCACATTTTACCGAGTCTCCGCATCAGTCACTCAATCTTCAGCCAGAGTCTTGAACAATCGGTAGATGAAAGTTTCAGTTTGAATCTCTTGATTAATAATTTAAATCAAAACCTTTAGTAGAAATTATGATAAAATAACAAAACGCTTATGGCATAATTGTAGAAAATTTTAGCAAATGATCGTAGTAAAACAATTAATACATTCTATGTTAAAACAATGTTACAGAATAATAACCTAATGCCCTTGGTTCCTTTTGACCATTTATAAAACGTAAATTAACTTTTAAAAAACTATTTGCATATGTTCCATTAAACGATGTTTTTTAAATAACAGTATTTTTATTGAATAAATGGTACCATACAAAATTATAATTTTGTCTGGGTAGAGCAAATTTTACTAAGCCCTACCTATACCTTTTCCACTAACAACGAAAGCATTCACAATTAGCAACGGCAACATTGAATCTCTCTGAAATGAAATTTAGTTTGAAATGTTCTAGTTATTAATAATGTGAAGGGTACAAAAATACTTTAGACTACATACTCTACATAGGACTAGAACACAACTATTTGTCATTACAAGTTGCGTGTACTATTTCTTTAAAATCCTAGCAATTATCTTTAGGATTACCATAATTATATGTAATGTTTTATTTCAATTTTGCTACAAGTAATAGCATATAGAGTTAACAAAATTCAGCAAAATTTACCTAAATATTACAGTTTACAAAAATTTCGTTTTTTTAGACCATGGCCTAGCAGGTTACTCATAGATGGTAGCCAGGCAGCTAGTTTAACGGGCCGAGTCAAGGTGTGTGGTGTAAGGAATACCCAATTCTCTGGTTTGCTGCCAAAATTGGATGAATATTATATTACAATATAATTTGGTAAATAGCTTCATTCATAACTCTTCGTTTACTAAACAGTTGTTAGAAAATTGTAGATTTCGTCAGAGCCTCTTATAATTAAATTTTTTTGGGCATATGAATTTGTGTCTTTCAGAAGTTGTCATTTATCTATCAGAAGATAAACAATATTATGTATCTAAAAAATACTGCTTGATTTAATGAAGACATAAGGTAATCAGCAGGTAATCAGCATGCACCTTATTTTCGCTGAGTACGCCTTTGGAAAAATGGTTATTTACCTTGAAAGTAGTCTTCAATAATCGTGAAGAAGTGAGATTAGGATGTTAAATATAATCTATTAAATTCTATTTTTAATAAAGTAACAGTGAAAACAGAAACATTAAAGACATTTTTAATTGAAAATAAATAAAGTTTTATGCTGATAGGTAGATACAAAACATGTTTTTAGAATCCTTAAATGCAATAGTCTTATGCTTATAACTACAAAACGTATCCTTCTTTACAAATCTTTCCAAAATCGACGCATTTTTAATAATATTTTAAAGCAATCTCTCCGAAGCTTAAATTAAAGCTAAAATAACTTCGACCACTGAGAACTCATGATGTGTACCACTTTTTGCAAATTTAGGAGGCTTTGCTGACTGCTATTTGCGAAGCGATGCCCCGTCTAAATTCCGTGTTTGCCGAACTGGAAACTCTAGCCGGCCGTAACTAAATAGGTTTGCGCTTTTGTTTGCTTACGTTTACTAATTACGGGGGTAAGAACTGTGAGAATGGACTTTTTATTGTTTTGTATATATGTTTATTTTGTGATATATAACTTTTTGTCAAATGTAAAAGAATTAAATAAATAAGGAACAAGCTAATATATTCTAAATGAGCCTAAAATAACTTATATGTTAAACACACCATTTTTCTCGTTCAAACTTTGGTTAGAGGATTATAAAATGCGCATTACACTATTTCTCGGGATTTCAAATAAGCTGCTCCCAATGGTAGTGACTTTAGTTTACTTGAATGACGGTCTTCCTGCAGGAGCTAATTAGTGCAATCGGTTTTATCGACCAGGCAATTAACACGAAATGTACGTTGCTAGAATCGTAGACGATGAAAAAATATTGTAAAAAAAACAAATTGGTGCAAAGTAGTGTAAAATATCACACGTGTGGAAATGTTCTGCAGTTTTATTGAGTAGGGCGTTGGCTGAGTGCAAAAGCAACGTGGTTATATTTCTCTAATAAAGAATCTTATACAGCTGTATTCCGTTAGAAGTCAGACTCTGTAATTCTGTGTGAGATTGGACTAGACAATTATTGATCAAACGAAGACTGTTATTTTTTAAGAAATTGTATACAAAGAATTTATATATATATGTATATATATATATATATATATGAATATATATATATTAAATGCACACACACACACACACACACATATATATATATATATATATATATATATGTGTGTGTGTGTGTGTGTGTGTGTGTGTGTGTGTGTGCATGTGTGTATTGCACAGGAATGTTTTGGGTGTTACTTCTAACATTTGAAAGTTCTTGGAAACAGAACCTATATATAGACACACAGGCACACACACACACACACACACATGTATATATGTACATATATATATATATATATATATATATATATATATATATATATATATATATATATAGGGTATAAGGGGCATCTGGTAGTTAATGACCTTAAGCGTGTAGGATTGCGTATCTAATTTAGACAAAAATTCTATTCCTTTCCAAAAACAATGTACCTAAGGTTTTGTACTGCCTAATCCGAAAATGAAGGGTATGGAAAGGTTTATTAGATTAACTTAGAGTAAAGAAAGGACACAATGACATGTTGGTACCCGGAATAGAGGAACGTTGACGTCTCCTCTACACCATCGCCTACCTTATGTCGAAATGCTCTCAATCAGCATGACTAGAGGTGTTACTACTTCTCTGTCACTTGAGTAGAGACACAGCTAGGTAAATTAATACATTAGTAGTTATAATATAAAAAAATAATAAATAAACTACACCAAATGTTTACAAAATTTAAATTTGAAAATACATCCTACATTGTCACAAATAAATTGAATAAAAAACTTTAAAGTATCTGATTTGAAATATTCTATACAATAGATAACACAGTAGGGATAAGAATAAACATATCATATGAGAAAATGAAGGGAGTGTTTATCTATTTAGAAGCGGTGACATAAAACACTTTCTTGGACATTTTTTTAAAAACATTTCCTTATTTGACATTTTATTTTATGAGAAAATATTCTAGAAAATGATTACATACGAGATAGGTGGACGAGTTCAGGTGTAGCTGTGATTAGAACAATGTGTGATTAGAGCTTTAAATGTTAACAATGCTCATATTTTTCAGAAAAGTTTAAACAATTATTGATTCTTATGCAACTAAGTATAAAGTTTAGCAAACCCATACATTAGATAAATCAAAAATACCAAAATACGAATATATATCCCGTAAATTAGGGTTTGATAATAGAAGCCACATTGACTCTAGTATTAGATTACAATAAACCGCTTTGTCTCTATTGTATTATTACTAATAATAATAAAATTAACCTCCCATTTCCCAAAGTTACCTGTATTTATTACAACACTGACAGTGATAAAAACACTATTTCTAGTGATGCATTAATTCATTGCTCATACAGATCCAATAACATATACTTAGGCTGTACATTGCTTCCTATAATATCTAACGTTTAATTAAATAATAATTTGGAACATAAATATATTGATATTTTTTTTGAAATTTGTTAAAAGTTAAAAACGTTTACTCTATAAACTTTGCCGATTTAAAAGTATTTTTAAATACAAACCTAATTTTAATGACAACATTTACAAAGCAATATTTTGTTTCATATTTAGACCAATAACATGAAGAGGAATATTCCGAAATTAGGACAATCAAAGTAGGAGTACCCTAAGGTAGTGTACTGGGTCCTGTACTCTATCTACTTTACACCAGTAACCAAACACCCCAGAAGTAAGCATAGTAATGTTTGTAGATGAGACGGTATAATTAGTAACTAACAAAGACTTATATACATACACGGACAAATTCCACTGGACAACAAACAAACTCCTATAATGGACTGATAAATAAAAAATCAATATGAATGAAGTGAAATCAGTCCGCATCAACTTCAAAAATAGGTATCAACTTCGCATGTAAGGTATTGAGAAATCATCCATCAATGATGTTTACGGATTCATCATCCCTTATGAAAATAACGCTAAACATCTAGGTATGAACCTAAATGCTAAACTAAGATGGAAACACCACATTAAGAAAAAGAGGGAGAAATTAATTATCAAATACCGTAAGCACTTTAGACTCTTGCGTAGAAACAAACTTCTCATTAAACAATTAAATAAAAATCTACAATCCGATATTAAAACCAGTTTGGCTCTATGGAAACCATTTGTAGGAATATGCAAAGGGATCTAATGCAGAAAACCTTCAATTTTTTTTCAAAATAAGGAACTAAGAAATATGAATAATTCCCACTGGTATGTAAAAAATCAAAGATATGCACCTATATCTGAATATCTTGACGATAACAAAAGAGATAAAGAAGGTGGCCAAAAAAACATGAAAAAAGACTTTACTATCATCCAAGTGCAGTGGCTCTACAACTATTCCATAACCATTACAAGCTTAGAAGGTTAAAGAAAGCAAACCATTTGAGTTAGTGTAGTGTTGAGTTCTGTTGTTGTAATATAGATAATTCACTATCCCCAGACCAGAACTAAGAGTGATTGGGCATTTTAGTTAAATGGGTATTTAGGTTAGGATCATACAGGAAATGGTATTAATTGGTCAAATAAGAACAGTTTTTATGATAATAGTAACAGATGCATACATAAACACACACACACACACACAAACACACACACACACACACACACACACACATATATATATATATATATATATATATATATATATATATAGGCCATAATTTACTTTGATTTTCAAGTACTTATATATTCTATTACATATCTGATATGTAAGGGCGTCAGATAATAAATTTTTATAATTTTCCTTTTTATTAAATATAAATGTTTTGGAAAAGTCATTTTTCCTAATCGTACTTAGTTCATTTGATTCTGGCATAAACAAGATTTGACTTCAGGTTTTAGGTTATCCGCATTCTCTTTTATTTGAGGTTTAATAAAATATATAGTTCGTCACGCTAAACCTTTCTCTTGTTAGAAGGAACGTATGAATCCGGCCAAACCTTGTTTTAGGTATTACTAATAATACTAAATATTGAATACTTGCTAATTACTAAATATTGAATTACTTAATTACTAAAATTATTGAATTAAGTTACGTTACAACAGTTGGTTTCGTGTATTTGAGATAAAGCCAAGTCTAAGATATTTTGATGTATGTAGTTGTTTCAAGAGCAAACGGAAGGAAATACTTTTGGCTATGAACAGAAGAAATGACGTCTTGCTTTGAAACATTCTTAGTGACTTGAAGAACAAAGCACAGTCGCATTCCAAGATTTCAATTTCATCCTTTCACGGCATTCCCTGAATATATTTCATTCACGCTAAGAGTTGCTTGGAGATACAATATTGCATTCCTGCGGAAAATATTTGTACGGGAAATAACAGAGATTTCAATAAAACTGGTAGCTCCAAACACTTACTGTTATCACTTACTGTCCAATTTTCACTCAATAGCAGGGTGAAAAATTTAATCTTTTCGGATTTTGCTGCACCATTCTAAATCTCTGGTTCAATATATACGAGTAGTGTATTTCAGCAATATAAGAAAACATGAGATAACAAGAGAACGAAGAATGAGTTACTGACCGAAGCGAAACGAACGGATGACAGAATTAGACTCTTCACATCTGACATATATAAGAAGGAGACATATATAAGAAACAGTATTTTAAATGAATGATTAAGGTATTTCTATTTGTGCTCCTTAAAATTGAAGAAAAATAAACCTGATAAACCTGAGTATGGGGAACTAAGGTTGCGGTGACAATCATGCACATTTCTAAGAACACGTTATTGATCATTTCGTGTCGGTATTATTTTAAAACGATTTTATACTCCACTTTATCCAGGGTTGGGACTGGCTCAACAAAATTATAAAGCTGTAATATTTAGGTGCGTAATATCCCCCAAAAGTAACGTCATAATAAATATTTATAACTCATTTATAAATGTAAATATTTTATTTTCAATGTAAATATTTATAGGCTATTTTATTTTAAAATAATTAAGTAATTTTCAAATTTATATCCATTTTGTAAATACTTATATTTTATTTATATTTATATCCTATTTATAAATATTTATATCTGAATTACGTTTATAACATATTCGTGAGTATTTATATCATATTTACTTCTATATCTTATTTGTAAATAAAATAATCTTTTTTAAATATTCTAGAGTAATAAAACAAAAATTGGAAATTTCTTTTTTGTTTAAAGTTTAAGGATGCCACCAACACTCGCTTTTACTTATATTGCTTATATTTATTTTTACTTATATATTTACATATAAATTATTTTATTTTTATTTTAAAAACTTCACTGAACACTTGTAAATTTTTTACAAACTTGCCTACAGTAGCACTTACTTAAATTTCTTAAGGAGAATTGAGGAAGGTTTGAGTTTGGTCTGAGTTGACAATGGGACAGATCTCCCGAAACGGCCGTCCTCAACAAATATAAGTAAGTGCTACTATAGGCAAGTTTGTAAACATTTACAAAAGTTTAGTGAAAACTAGTAGCTCTCGTGAAGATGGAATCAACAAATATAAAAAAAAACGTTCTACAATAATATCTAAATAAATAGCAATGTGTTTATAAATACCCTTAATAAATCAGGTACATAATAACAGCTTCTAATAAATTCACACTATACCCATAAACTAATTTGTAATTATATTTATTTAAAGCATTAGAGATACAATTTGCGAAAACAGTCGCATAATATAAAACCACTTGGCAACTGAACCCAGATAAAAAACCGACTTTTATCCAGAACATTAATAATTCAGGCCAGTTCAAAGAATCCAATCTCAATAAATCTGTCGCTCCGGAAGTTGGTTATTTCTTACAGGAAGCACAAAGCGAACGCAACACAAGTAATAAAACAGCAAAGGAAATTTTGGACCCTCCAATTTATTATTATATTTTTAACTCACAGTAAATATATATTCTAGCTACTGAATTCATAGAGTGATAACTGTCTTAGGGTCTACAAAATATACTAGGTGAAAGTTTAAAACAATGAAGATGAACACAATTTTTATTTTATCAGTTGTAATATAATTGGAGATATTATTTAAAAATATTTTTTTATAAAAGGATTCTCTTGCTTGGTATGTTTGACAATATTTTAATAAAACTCCATCCCGGCCTGTTTGTCACAAGAATTGTCATTTATAATAAGACCATTGGATAAAATAGTTCTAGAATGTGATTATCAATTATTGTTTTCCTTCAAGTAACTTTATAAAAATGTTTTCATATATTAATAGCTAAAATATTGAATTTCCTAAAACAAATGTAGTACAAAGTAAGGTACGGCAGTCTCTCTATAAACTGAATACTACAGTAAACTTTCGTTTGTCCGCCATTATTTGGGTATAATTTCGCCCAATAATTCAGGAAAGTAAAAAAATGGGGCAACGAATAAAATCGTTGTTGAAAAAGAAGGCAGTTAGAAACTATAGGTCGAACTTGTAAACAAATGTTTATTACATAAATGCAATTAAAATAAAAATGTAAAATGGAGATTCCGAAATTATAAACAGCAGGTTATTTTATTTAGTTTGTAGTATTTATGTATAAGGACTAATTTATTACCTTGCACATCAAGTGTGTTGTTACTTAGATTATGTAATCTAAATAGATTTAGTTAACACTTCCCCTTCCCGTAAGGTAGTTTTTATGAAGTTCTTTTATCGACTGAATAGTTTCCACTTACTTTTAATTGAATAGATATGGAAAAAACATTTTAATTTCAAATGCCTATAAGAATATTCATATAATAATAACTAAGTAAATTACGAATTTTTTGTCTATAGGAGATTTTTTATTAAATATGTGTATAAAATCTACATAATAAACTTTAATAAGGGATAACTTATTTTGCCCGACCACGTATTTAAAAGTGATCAAATGGACTAACTATGGCTTATAACCGGACATAGAATTAATTTTTTTTAAAAATTAAAGCATGTTTTTAGAATGAATTTTTCTTTGTGAATATGTAGGTTGTGGAAAATAAAACTATAAATGGTACTTCAAGACCGAATTGCTTCTTGCTAACTTTTAAACTGATTTCTCAAATTAATACCATATTTTCTCTTATTATAATTAATTTTTCATTTAGTAGGCCTACTGTTAGGTTTAGAGAGCATTTGAATTAGGAAAAAATTTAATTCACTTATTATTTTAACTTTTGTATAATTTAGAACTCCATTAAATGACAATTGGTTTTTATACTTTTGCCTTGATAGGAACTAATTTCCTTATCCAAAAAATAACATTGCCAAACTATCATTATAGATTTGTCATCGTTTTGCTCCTAACAAAGGAATTGTTAAATATTTTGCCATATAACGGCAACATTGATTTCCGGAGGACCTTAAATAATTAAATGAATGAAATTGACGTTTTGTACATACCTCACTGGGCGAAGTACCACCACTTGTCGGACAGTTATTCGGGTGCACCCTTTCCTACTTGTTGAACTTAAAGAAATCACTTATATTCAAAATGTCACTATTAATGTTAAGAGTACCTTAGCCACACGAAAGGAGAAACAAAGAGAGAGAAATGGTCTAAACCGAGCCTCGTTTAGAACACACAAAAACTACGTCACGTCGAGAGTGACGGGAGAGATGTCGTTTAACCGACGATTCGAAAGGAACTGGGCGTACCGAACCTTGTAAGAGACAAAGATTGGCCGATAAGGAGTCCCTCTCTGAAGCATTTACACTGTCTTTTTAAATTATCTTTAATTTAAAGAAAAGTACGTAACATACCGGGGGCCTTGAATCCTCCTAGGATTCAAAGAAGAATACAATATAAGCTACCCCAGCATGAGAGAAAAGAAAACAATAATTATCAATAAACAAACTGAGAGTTCTTCACAAAAAACAAATATACACTAAATAAAATAAAAATTCCTTTTCTAGAAACATGAGAAAAATAATAAGTTTATTCTGCACTAATGGGCAGGGGGAAAACCTTATGAGAAGGTCGAGTTATAAGTCCTTGCTGTGTCTTGAGCTGAACAACTCGCACCACACCGTCTGTGACAGGGAACACTTGTGTCATTCTTGCCAATGGCCAAGAGAGAGGCGGAGTAGGTTGATGCACTAGCACTAGGTCGCCCACACACAGGTTGTCTTTCGTTTCCGTCCATTTGGTCCGTTGTTGTAGAGTGTGAAGATATTCCAGCTGCCACCTTTTCCACACGCATTGGTGAAAAGCATGGACGAGGTGCCAATGCTTAAGTCGATTAGTAGGGACTTCAGCCAGATTTCTTTCGGGTACGGCGACTAGTGGAGCTCCAATTAAAAAGTGTCCTGGGGTCAGATCAGTGAGATCGGAAGGATCGTTAGACAAAGGTGTGAGTGGTCGAGAGTTGAGGATTGACTCGACTTGAGTTGTCAGAGTCATGAATTCGGAGAGAGTTAGAACGTGTTCACCTATGACGCGACGCAAGTGATGTTTAGCGCTTTTAATTGCGCTTTCCCATAGCCCTCCTTGATGAGGTGCAGCAGGAGGATTGAAGTGAAAATTAACTCCACGTTGAAATGAAAATTCACAAACGAGATCTTGTCCTGAGGTCCTGAGTAGAGATCGCAGAGCATTGTCAGCTCCCACAAAGTTTGTTCCGCAGTCGGAATAGATGTGTTGACAAAGACCTCGTCTAGACACAAATCGAGTCAATGCTGCGATGAACGCGTCCGTCGAGATATCAGTGACCACCTCAATGTGAACAGCCTTGGTGACAAGGCAAACAAAGACACAGATGTATGCCTTGATGGTTCGAATAGAGCGTAGATTATGTACTTTCAGAGTGAAAGGACCACCATAATCAATGCCTGTGTTGAGAAATGGGCGAGTAGGGGTCAGTCGAGGTTGAGGTAAGTTTCCCATAAGAGGATTTTTATTTTTAGGTCGGTGCTTAAAGCACACAGTACACTTGAAGACGCGTGCACGGATTACATTCCGAGCACACAATATCCACACCTCTTGTGCGAGAAGTGATTGAGTGAGTTGAACTCCAGAATGAAGGATGATATAGGTCAATCAAGGAGTCAACCACAGGATGTTTCTTAGGGAAAATCACCGGATGTTGTGTCTCATAGCGAATCTGTGCTGCTTCGAGTCGTCCACCAACTCGCAGGACGCCATCGCTATCGAGAAATGGTGTTAATCGTCGAAGCCTAGAAGATACCCTGGTAAGAGGGGTGTGTCCTAATGCCTTTAAATCTTCGATGAAGGAGGATGCCTGAAGTAATTTGTATATTCGGATTCTGGCTGAGTTCAACTCCCCCGTAGTGAGAGGTCCAACAGTTCTTCCTAAGTGACGAGAGTTGTGTATGAAACGCAACAAGTACGCCATTACACGCTGCAGTCGACTAAAGCTAGAATATTTCCGCAGCAAGTCCCATTCTGAGTGAACAGTGGAGAGAAGAGATATAGGTGAAATAGGTTTATATTCCCCTGTGCCAATGAGTTTTGCAGGCTCAAAATGAGATATAGGCCAGTTATCATGCGACTGTTGTAACCAAGAGGGTCCGTACCACCATAATTTATGTTGAGGTAGGTCTGAAGGAACTAATCCACGTGACGCGGAGTCAGCGGGATTGTGTTCACTCGGTACGTGCCTCCAATAATGAGAAGGCAATTATTCTTGAACCTGCGCTACCCGATTGGCGACAAAGGTTTTGAGTCGATAAGGAGGTGTTTGTATCCATGTCAATGTTACTGACGAATCGCACCATAGAAAAACTGAGGAAAATTCCATTTTTTTGTTATAAAGAGATATAATATATGCCACTAATTGAGCGAGTAAATGAGCAGCACTTAGCTCCAAGCGAGGTACAGTGAGTGTTTTCAGTGGGGCTACCCGAGTCTTCGATAATAGCTGCCGAATTACCACCGAGTTGTCACTAATCTGACATCTTAAGTAAATGACAGCAGCGTATCCACTCTCAGAAGCATCTGAGAAACCGTGTAACTCAATGTTAGGCGAGTGACTCAAGCGTAAAGCCCGCGGAATTACAATATTTTTTAAACAATTAGAAGTCTTTGCAAATGTTTGCCACTGAGTTAGAAGTTCAGGTGGTAGGGATTGGTCCCAGTCTAACCCTTTTGTCCAGAGGAGCTGCATAAAACATTTCGCCCACATGACAACAGGCGAAAGGAAACCACAAGGGTCGTAAATTTGAGCGATAACGCTGAGCACTTGGCGTATAGTTTTAGAGTTTCGAGGAAAATTCAAATGGTAAGTAAAAGCGTCCGAAGAGGATGACCAATGAAGTCCGAGAATATTATAATGAGGTTGTGCGGTATCCTGAAGAAACGTGGGTGTCTCTAGGTGTTCGTCTGGAAGAACCTGTAATAGTTGATAAGCGTTAGTAGTCCATTTCCGCAATTCGAAGCCACCTCGAAGTAAAAGAGAAATGAGCTGAGTTTTCAAATGAGAGGCCTCATCAATGGAATCACCACCCGCAATAATGTCGTCGACAAACGTTTGTGTGCGGAGTACTTCGGCAGCCTGAGGGAATGAAGCACCTTCATCGGAGGCGAGCTGATGAAGAGTTCTTATCGCCAGGTAAGGTGAACAACTAAGTCCATAGGTTACTGTGGTCAATTGATAAGTGCAAATAGGTTGATCGACATGGTCCCTCCATAGGATCAGCTGATAAGGTTGATCATCAGGGTGGACTTTGATCTGACGATACATCTGACGTATATCGCAAGTAAAAACCACATTATGATAGCGAAACATGAGTAACAGATCACAAATGTTGGTCTGCATTTTCTGTCCTGTCCACAGGGTGTCGTTGAGAGAGAAACTGTTGGATGTTTTTGCACTGGCATCAAAGACTGTTCGAAGGCGAGTAGTGGTGCTGGATTCCTTTAGAACCCCATGATGAGGTAAAAAGTAGTGAGGTGAACTGAGCTGAGTGTTTTGGGCAAGTATCATGTGTCCAGAAGTCAAATAGTCAGACATGAATTCTGCATAAAGTTGCTTGAAGCGAGGCTTAGAGTTGAACTTTTGTTCGAGAGATTTTAATCGTACTTCCGCGTTCCCGCGAGAAGTTCCGAGAGGAGGTTTATCTTGTTTGAAAGGAAGTCGGACACAGTAACGAACTGAACTGTCGCGTGTATGAGTAGCGACATAATGAGCTTCACATGCTTGATCATGTGGTGAGAGTTTTGAGGTTAAGGACACTTCTTCATGTTGCCAGAATTTTGGCAGAGAATTGTGCAGTTCCAAGTCATTCACCGTGAGTAATGTGGTGGACATACTAGCACTAGGTTCCCTTTCACAGGTAGGCAGACATGGAGCTTCTCCCATAACCATGAATCCAAAGTGAGTGCCTATCAGGCACGGCATATTAGAGCCGAGAAAATGTGTAGTTGGAGTCAATATTAAAGGAAAAAGAGCGCCGCCCAGAAGAATATAAATGCGACTTGGCAAATGAAAAGTAGGGTCGGCAAGCGTATAAGATTGTACCTTATTTAGTACTTTAACGTCAATGTGAGTACGAGGTAAATCGACGCAAATTTGGTCGAGAATGAGAAAATTATGTTTGGCAGCTATTACTGTGCCATCGAGAGTGTGCACGCCTAAAGAGGTCATGCCCCTTGAGCGAGTAAGAGTTTGAGAAAGTCCAACAATGTTGTGATTACTTCTCGTTCGAGTTACACACATTAGTTGAGCTACTTGCTCTGAAATAAATGAGGATTGGCTTCCTGAGTCCACCAGAGCCCGGAAAACATAAGTCGTCCCGGTAGGAGAGGAGAGTTTTACTAAAAGTGTGCCCAGGAGCACAGTTGTACTTTGAGAGGCAGGATTAGTCGCCTGAGAAGTCATACTAATAGGTGACTGAACAACTTCTGTTACACCTTGGTCCTGGGAAAGAGAGGACTTTAATGGTGTATGCTGAGGCAGGTGCTCGTTGTCGAAATGGAGAAGAGTGTGATGTTTCCTTTTACATTGAAAACAAGTCGAATTGGATTTACAAAACTTCACACTGTGAGCGCCCAAACATGAAATACATCTACTATACGACTTCGCGATCTTCAAACGCTCTGTCGGAGGTTTGACCTTAAACTTAAGGCAGGAATAGATTTTATGGTCTGTTCCTTTACACAGAAAACATAAAGGATGCTTTGTTTCAGACGCTGTGTCATTGACAGAGTTACAAGTCACCAGCGAAGTCCCCTTTCGGTTAACATGAGTCTTATACATTAACTGTTTTCCCTTTGAAATTTGAGGTGAGTTTGAAGGTAATGAGTTAGGATTGAGGGTTGAAGAGGAATGTAGTGTCGCGTGTTCAAGTTCACTACATTTTTGTGAGAGGAAGTTGATAATTTCCGCAGGTGTTGCCAGGGTCGACGTGTTATCCCGTGATTGTTCAAGCTTCTTGAGTATAGTAGAATCCAGCTTGCGTAAAATCATCGCTGACAATAAGGGATTGTTACTCGTGATATCAATTTGTAGCCCCTTCAAGGCTTGAGTGTTCTCTGTGTAACTTGTAACAAAGTTACGCATTTGATTAGAAGTGTAATTGATATTCGGCAAGTCGAGAATTCTATTGAGATAAATTGACATTAATCGTCTTGGAGAATGATATCTCTCCATAAGAAGGTCATACGCGACTTGATAATTAACTTCCGAAATAGGTAAAGAGTTAATTAATTTTAATGGTTCACCTGAGAGTACACTGAGCAAATACTGTAGTTTGGTGACAGCATTGAGAGATGTATTTTTATGTATGGTAGAGTCAAAGAGATTTTTGAAAGAAATCCATTCAAATGGATCACCCGTAAAATGTTTGAGTTCCAATTTTGGAAGTCGCAGTGGGATTTGCGACCAGAGTGAAGAGCTAGCTTCGGTTTTTTGCCTTACAGCTTGTTTCGCTTCTATTGAAGCAACAGTGTAATTTATGCGAGAAACAAGATCATTAACCACAGCCGAAGTTGAGAAATTGGGAATAAAATTGTTATCTTTTTCCAAGTTCATTGAATAAGTCCAATGTGTCTAAAAATTCTTGTTTAATGCTAGCGACAGGGGGAGCTCGGATCATTAATTCCTGCATAATCGCTTTATCAGAAATCTTTTGCGTGAGATCATAAATAGATTGGATCTGGGAAAATAGAGCTTCCTTCTTAGCAGTGATTACTCTTAGTGATTTGGCCATTTTGTAGAATTGAATTATATCTACAATAACAATAAGGCTCTTTAAATACGCTAACAAAATATGCTATACTAATAGCAAGAGTGATAGAGAAAGCATAAACTAGTTTCTCACAAAGAAATGTAAATATCGAATGTTTGAACTTATGAACGGACGTAAACAGTTGAAGTAAACAAATGTCTCTTATTCAAGGTTACAATAACAAGATATCTTCCAATAATTGCAATCAAAAAAACGTTCAATACAAATTATGAAAAATGTTAATATTTTAAAAAGGAATAATTACAATTAGATTAGACAGCATGTAACTGAATGATCTGCTTAAAAACAATAAGCTTTAATAAATATTAATTTGCAATTTACAAGTAGTGAAATCATAGGTGACTTCTTTTACCATACTAAATAGCAGAAAATATTTATAAATATATTAGCCTATTAACATTACCATGAGTGAGAAACATAAACTTTGAATCATACGAATTGTTTACAAATAGACAAGCGTAGTTAATTATGAAGATATGCTTTCACAAAGGGTTTGTTATAATCTACTGTATTTGAACAGCTGACAGATAAGAAATTGAGTGAGGTAAGTCTTGTAACAAGGACAAGATATTGCGTGCGGTTGGAAATATGTACGTCACACTTGTGGACATGTTTTAACATAGGACCTTTTCAAAAGATCCGGCCCGGAGGACCAAAAATGTTAAATATTTTGCCATATAACGGCAACATTGATTTCCGGAGGACCTTAAATAATTAAATGAATGAAATTGACGTTTTGTACATACCTCACTGCGCGAAGTACCACCACTTGTCGGACAGTTATTCGGGTGCACCCTTTCCCGCACTTATCAATTACCTGTTGAACTTAAAGAAATCACTTATATTCAAAATGTCACTATTAATGTTAAGAGTACCTTCGCCACACGACAGGAGAAACAAAGAGAGAGAAATGGTCTAAACCGAGCCTCGTTTAGAACACACAAAAACTACGTCACGTCGAGAGTGACGGGAGAGATGTCGTTTAACCGACGATTCGAAAGGAACTGGGCGTACCGAACCTTGTAAGAGACAAAGATTGGCCGATAAGGAGTCCCTCTCTGAAGCATTTACACTGTCTTTTTAAATTATCTTTAATTTAAAGAAAAGTACGTAACAGGAATAGTTTTTGACGTCACTGGCAATATGATTCGAAATAAAATTTTATAGTAATATGTAACATTTTTCTCGTAATTAGGGTATGTGATGTAACAATTAAAGCTCAGGCTAGGCAACCTTACTTCTCTAAATAGCAATATACTGCTACTATTATTAACAGTGGAGAAGTTTTTTGTTTACTACTACGACCCCCTTCAGTAATCCCGCAATATTCAGATATCTGCCCATTATTCATGACATTAGGAGAATCTCGGTGTTTATGAGAAACATCGTCATGAGGAAACATAGTTGTTTAGAAAAATTACGGTTTGAAAACTGTACTTGAACCTTTATAAACAATCGATTTATACAAATACTATGTAGGCCTATTGAAAATAAATAAGTTATAGGAAGAAACCAAACCTATAAAAGATACATTTGAGGGTTTTTTAGAGAAAGTACTAGGTGAATTCTTTAGAAGAATAGTATTTTTTTATAACCATTGATTATTAACTTCTCTATCATGTTTGTTGCTAGTTAGGTTATGTTATCAGTAACAATCAGTTGTAATATAATTGAAAATGTCACTAAGCAAAACTATCCTTTCTTTCCAAGAATTTCCAGTTATTTTATTGGTATCAAAGCAAAAGTTTATGAAGACACTGGCAAAGGGATCTGAAATCAAAGATTTGAAGTGAGTTGCCTATTTGATGTAACATTCAGGGTGGGCTACCTAACTTTTTTAAATAGCAATTGCTATTCGTCTTCACAGTGGAGCAGCTTTTTATTTTAAAAAATGTAAAAACCTCTTTAAATATTTTCTGCAGGGTATCAATGTCAATACTTATTATTAAAATTTATTTAATAACTGTATTTTTTTAAAGTAAATTTTCTAAACGTTATTTTTTTTTTCAGAAACGTTTCTCAAATCACACCTTAGGCAAACATAATAAACCTTACTCACCCCTACAGTGTAATGAATAGGGGGTGTTTTTTCCACATTGCTTATTCATATTACCTTCTAATACTTTTCCAGTCTGGCGATAGAATTCCATTTTCAAAAATCTAAATTCATTAAATAATAATTTTCAGTTTTTAGAGGTAAAACATTTATAATTGTTTTACAAACACTGGAGTAAAACGTAGCCACTCTATACGCACTACCAGGGGATATTCTCTTTTTAACCCAATGATATCTTCTTATCTCAACCACTTCCTACCATTTAAAGTCAGAGATAATCCCTCTGTCAGATCGCCTTTGAACATTAAATATAATTAAATGATAGTCCTATAGTTATTTTTATTCTTTTAAATTCTTAGCTGTAGAAATATGTACAGATAAATTTTAAAAGGCTTTATATCTCTTAAAATATGGTTAGCGTTTCTTCTTTAAAAACTTTAATAATTCTTCTTTATACTTTAAAAACTTCATTGCTGAATGGTAAATGTTTGAATACACGTAATGATCTGGTCCAATGAGAAAATATTTTCATATTATACAATAAAAGTAACAACAACCTCACAAATAAAATGGTTACGTTTAACAAATCGCGTTTCAACAACCATAACATCATCATCAGTGATGATAAAATTTTATTCTTGGTATAGTATTAGGGTTAAACTGCTTTCCAAAGTGACTCAATTCCTATTTAAGTTATTGATTTCAATAGTTTCAATTCATATCCTCTGCGCCTACAGGTAACTATATTTATGCACTCCTCTGCTGTGACGTATCTAATTAAAAGGTTCTAATAGGAATGGGCATGTTATTAATCATTTTTTGTCATCACTTCGTCCCATATAAATTATGAACCAAACGTAGTAGAAAGTAGCGTAGCATTAATATTACTGATACAAAACACGTGTAAGTAAATATAAACCAGAGAGATTTCACACAACATAAGAAATAAGAGCGAATGTGTGTACTGAAGCATTAATAAATGTTGTTTTCAGTCCTTCATATAAACAATATACTACGCTTGAATTTAATGAACATCGAGTTTTCTACAGCACAGTGTGTGACGTAGCACATACGTGTTTATATTTCAGACAGCGTTCTCACAATGGAGTAATTAAAATTTTCGCCGAACAGTTTCCGTTGTCGAATCACGAAAAAAGTTGGTCGTCAGCAAAAACTTGATCTGACTGCCATTTACTCCTAAATAAATGTTTCCCTTCTAAGTGTTGTCGCAGGGTGCAGTAACCTAGTTTTATAATATTATTTTCTAATTTATTGTAATCCTTATAAGCGTAAACATTTTGGAAGTTTGTTAACAATATTATATTGAAAAGAATTACAATAAAAATATTAGAGGCATTAAAATTATTTTTTTGTTACTTTTATGGAAAACATGTAGTAAAGCTATTTCCTTGTAGACATTGGCTTGAAAAAGTCATAAGGCCTCTTTCTCTTTCTCTCTCTCTCACTCTATCTCTTTCTCTCTCTTTCTCACTCTATCTCCCTCTTACTCTCTCACTCCCTCCGTCCTATTATCTCACTCATCTACACAAACCTAGACATACAAAAACACATGAGCCTAAACTCTCTCTCTCACACACAAACACACACACACACACACACACACACACACACACATACTCGCACACAATCCTTTATCTTCCCTCATCCTTAAATTACAGTGATTTTCTCTTCTTCTCCGTTACTGTGTTGTCCGAATGAGTAAATAAATAGGACACATGAGAATAGTTCTTTAGTTATTGAGCTAAGTGTCTTCTTGTAGCCGGTCCTCAGCTGCTGTAATGAGACTTTGAAATATTTTTCAACCATTCTATATTTATTTTGGCTCGTAGGATTAATTAGGTATTGCCGATTACCTATTTCAATCATAATACCTACATCGTTTCTCATAAAATGGACTCCTCAACTACTCGTTGGTGATGTGGTTATCCAAGATTATCCAATATAGTCATAATTTGATCTATAAACACAAAAAAAATCACAGAATTGTTTCTTAGAAGTTTGGTCAAGAACTGCTTGGAAACACTTGTCAATAAATTCTATTCCATAAAAAATGTGGTATCAAGTGACATTCGACCAGTATGACATTTTGAGTTAAGATTCTATACAAAAAATGTCATACCACCTGATATTTGAGCATTCTTAATTTGTGTGTTAGGATTATATACAACCAATGGTGAAACGATTGACATTAAACCAGTCTAACTTTGTGAGTTGAGAATCAGTACAGCATATGCGGACACACAAGACATTTCAACAGTGTTACTTTGTGAGCAAGGTTTCTAGACAACATATGCGGAACCACGTATCATTAGAGCAGTGTTTCTTCGTGAGTTAGGATTTTATACAACAGATGCGGAAACAAGTGATATTTAAACAGGGTTGCTTTGTGAGCAAAGATTCTATACAACAGATAAGGAACCACGTGCCATAATAGCAGTCTCATTTTATGAGTAAGGATTTTATGAAACAAATGCGGAATCAGGTGACATTAAACCGTCTCACTTGTAAGAGTCTTGGTTCTATATAACATATGCGGAAACACGTGACATTTGAGCAAAGTTGTTTATGACCAAGAATTCTATGCAACATATGCATAGTCCTTGCTAACGTATTGTTTTGTTTTAATACGTTTAAGATTGCGAAAATCATTCTATGTCGTGAGTAGAGAGATATAATTCATCAATTTCACCGTCAACTCACATTCTCCCCTACGTCCCAGTGTAGGAGACCATGATTACATTGTTTTAATCTGCCCATAATTCATTCAGTATGCACATCATCACCGTTAATAACCTTTAGATACCTATTGTTCACCTTAAATGGTCACTTGAAATAAATATAGAGACGAAATCTGCTTTTAACATAAGTGGAAACTGCTATAAAGGTATTTCTCTATCAAATTTTAAATTGCTTTAAGGTAAAACTTGTCGGAGACTTGTAAGTAGAACGAATGGCATGAATAACAACGTTTATGAAGATGCACTGAAACGTAACATGGAAACATTATAATAACAATAGTAGGAAAACCTGCGATGCAACTTATTCAGCCGCAGTATCTGTTTCAATGAGAGTAAAACTAGGTTATCTAATGCGTATTTTACCGCAGAGTTGCTTTTAATGAGTATTTAGTCAGGTGATGTGTTCACGAGTGCATTAGAGGATTTACTGACACTTTACACTTCGGTAATGAATACCTTTAATTATTTATTTTGTGTAAAACGAATTCAGAGGTTTATTTTCCATTTTAGATTTCCAAATGAACCTGTGAACAATCTGCATCAATTCGTGTAAGCACACGAACTTGACACAAACTCGCTCACGCTTAATTAATCATGAATAGTCTTTTTCCAGAAGTAGCCAATAAAATGTTAGTAGCCAACACTTAGAATAGTTATATTAAGTTGATGGAAACCAACTCTACAGCTAGAATAAGACAGCTAGCTATAAGTAGCCTTTTATTATAGTTGTGTGGGGAGTGTTACTGCGTTCTATATATTTAGTAAAATATTTCCTTATTTTTCAAAGCGATCAGTCAGTATTGAAATTATGCCATTGACGGATAGAAAAAAAACAAGTAGTGAAAAGTAGAGACAGGAAACCTAGAGAATATTTAGAGGCACTTTCGTGAAAATGCGTATCTGCTCTCTATCGGTGTCATAACGAAGCACTAGCTTTTATTTTAAACTCATATACCAAAAAAGGAATACATAAATTTATAATTGGGTCTTTGAGTTATTTGTGGTTTTAAATTCAACAAACCGAATAGGCACTAATATGGTTAAGGCATTGACTGAAAAACCAACTAAGACCTATTATAGTTCGTTTTCAACTATTGTAAACTGAAATTACATTTTTACTTGTATCACTCTGCCAATTTTCAATCCACCATCGGATTGTATTCTTGTAGGAGATGTATACTAGACACGTTTTTACTGAACCGGGTTGGGAGATGAATGTTTGCCTCAATGGGCTCGCAGAGGTAGAGAAGATATATACATTTTGAGAGTAGATTAAGCGAAGTAATGCTGGTTCTACCTCTTTCATGAGTGCGAATCGTATTCAGCGAGCTGAGGAAGCAGTTTAAGAGTGGGTCGTATAGAAATAGAAGTACAAATGCATTAAAGAGTAACAAGAACCTCGAGACATGTGGCACAGGATGAACAAGAGAGGACACTCAAGAAATCCGTCGGCCAGCACCTTTAGAAATAAGAATATTCTGTGATGTAAAGTAATGTTTTTTTAAAAATTTTTAAAAGAATTTCTTTTTTTTGCAATAGCGGTTTAACTACAATTATTACTGTGAAACATTATGTATTAAGTATGTTCCAATAAAGATAGATCTACCGTTTATCTATTAATGCATGTTCATAGTATAACACTGACTCATTATTATATAAACAATGATTATTCCTTAGAAAAATAACTGTTTATACACATAAATATAATCTATACCCGCTTGCTGAAACATATTTGCTGTTCTCTGTTGTCTCTAGAAGAGTAAAAGCTAAACAGAAAACTCACTCGCTCTGTAGCTTGTTATGTTATGGACACTCAAGTAACATCTGAATGTATTTGAGATGTTTCTCACATTCGATTCACCGTCATTTTAAGGAGTGCATAGTTTAAACTACAGCTTATAGATTTTAGGCACTAAATTTTAACTACTTGATTTTATGTAAGATTAGTCCAATTTTATTAGAATTTAATAAATACATATGGTATATATGCGAGTAAACTTTCGAGGACATACGTGTCATCATTTTCGAGCATCAACTGAGAAAATGTTTTCAAATTCGTAAACATGTTAACACTAAAAGTTAACGATTTATTAAACCCTATACAACTGGATTTAATAAAACATATACAGGTATAGCAAAAATTTAAAATAACTACACACTTTTAACATCACACACCGTTGGTTATTTTATAGAATTTGAAAAAAATGGTATTCTCGTAAAATTAAATAGGTTTTATTTTAAATACACAATAAGGGACTAACTACCTGAACAGTGTGCGGACGGTTTACAGGAAATTATAAGAGTTGATCCGCTGACAGCTTGGGGGCATGGTGCCTTTCCGAAGCTTTACAGACTGTAAATCATATAGTTTAAATTTATTTTAACTTTTAAATATTAGAATACGTCAGAAAATCTATTGTAAAATCCATCAAGTGGATAGACTAATTTATTCATTAGATAAATGTAACTTTAATCATTTGCTTTCATGATTTGATATTCAATACTGGAACAAAATTTTATTTTGTGGCCATATTTTTTGAAGATTTTGAAAAACCATCAATTGCTTATATATTCTCTTAATCTTAATTTACTTTTTTATTAATTGATGATTTTACTGTTAATTTAAAATCTGGTAATTATTCATTAGAAAATTTATAAATTTTTAAAAATTGGTTTATACTAATAAAATTTAGACTTGCCCCAAAACTTTCACTGTGATTGTTCCTCTTGTCCCTCGGATGTGGTCCTGGAGTCCTTGAGTCCAGCATCAATCGCACTAGATTGTTTTAAGGACCGTCTTTAATACTTTTCTACTTTAATTTACAATTTACAAAAAAAATAAAAGGTCGTTCTCGCGGAAGCTTGGAAAGCAGACCATCTTCACGTCCATCTAGGGATAGTTGTTGTCTTTAGCCATGGACCATCATCCCGGAAACGCCTCTGGATGTCTCGATAAAATACGTCCGTTCTCCATCAAATCTTCTATGCATCTCCCGACTCGTCGGGCGGTTCCCCACCCCTACGACAAGCCCATTATTATTTACTTTCGACAAACCAGTCCAGACCTGCAAAGGTTGTTGTTTTTTTAAACTTTCTCTTTTTGTTTAGGTCCGATTTTAGCTAGGCCTCGTAAGTGTTCCTTGGGGTGTAAATTTTGATAATTCCTTAAACCATGGTCCAATATCATGAATTGAGATGTTTGACAAACTTGATTGACAAATCTAACCCTTTCCGTTCGTGAGTTGCGCTACTTAAGACATATTTCTCCTTCCCTCGACAGTTTACCGTTTTTGGCTTTTACACAACCATTCCTTCTTTTACTCTATTAGTACATAATTTCAATTATATCCTTTTCATTAAATTTGCTTTTAACATAGTTATCTTTTATCCTATTTTATATTTAGCTTCGGTGGTTCATTTTCTAATATTTTTTAGTTACATTTGCTACGTTTGTTAATTAATCTAATTAACAATTTATTACTTTTTGCAATAATCTATTTGAAAGGAAAACATTTCATATATGCTAGCATTTTGTTAGGTGAACAAAGATTTGAACAAAGATGTTTGAAAAGATTTTAGGCTAGCCTCAATCTTTTCCCTTGGGACGGTTTGGCCATCTCAACATACACACACACATACCCACACACACACACACACACACGCCACGCGCACACACACACACGCCACGCGCACACACACACACACACACACATATATATATATATATATATATATATATATATATATAATATGTTTCTTGTTTAATAATTTACAATAACATGGGTTATTAAAATACAATTAATAAAGATTCTTTTTTTGACTAACCTATGTTGTTTAAAATATATATATATATATATATATATATATATATATATATATATATATATATATATTTATTTATTTATTTATATCAATTTTAAAATGTTATGTTGAAACATTATGTTATTAAAATGTAAATGATTAGCTGAACTCAAAAATTATAAAATAATTTAAAATACTGTATATAAATTATATCTTAAGATTTGCAAAATTAGGCACCTTCAGAGACATGAAGGAGACTTATAATTGTTGGATACTGAACAACTTTTTTTTTTAAATAAAATTGTATCGAGTTCTGTAAATAATTACATAATATTATTTGCGTCAAATAGTAATGCGAAGACCGAATAAAATCGAAAATACGGACAGAGTTAAATCCAAGATCTGGACCATAATGTTTAATCAGACAACTTATATGATCCAGTTTAACTCTACTTGTTCCAGCACCTCATAACGTCTATTAATTATTGGATATAGGCTTATAGGTAATAGAAATAAAGTAACCAGTAGAGGAGTTTTACTAAAGAGTTATCTATCCATATGTGGTCGCAATATAACCAAGACTTCTGTGTAGAGAATGTCGTACAGACCACCCACAGTAGAGATGATCCTGTTATTAACAAATAATTTCAAATACATATATTTGGGAATTTAAATTAAACTAAATCAACTATTATATAATTTTCACTCAAGTTAGAGAAACATGTAAGAATATTTAATTCATTTTGTGCACTTGTATTATAAAAACAGGAAATATATTTGCAGCACTTTGTGTAAAGGGGTTTTTTACATGAGCTCCTGTAATATCCAAGATATGTCGACTCTGACGAGCCAAACGAGATATCTAAGGTAAATTGTTAATTTTGTAGTTATAATTTGTAAGGTAATTATTAATTTTGTAAGAATTGTGCCGCCGACCATAACCCTTGAAGGATGAGGCCTTATCATACAGCAGGAGGTACACATTTTTATATTAAAGCCCAATGCTAGCGATTTTGTATTGCTTTAATTTACTCAATGAACTAGTAAGTTGCAAATTATAAAGTCAACTCGCTGAAATGTATTAGAAACTATTCGCCAACAGAAATAATTCCACTGTAGACCACAGCGTTACATGGCAGCTCATGTGCTGCATAATTAAATACTACTGGGGTAAGTTTGGCAAAGTCATGCAGCCACATTCATTTAAATAAACTGTTGACATTTAGCAGTGTTTGAGATAAAACCCCAGCGTATAGAACGTTTGACTGTCTTTGTTTTCACTTAATATTCAACGAAATCTCTGAAGTGGGATCAGTGATTCTGCAGTAGATATTCAAACGTTTTCTGGTTATCATTTCATTGTCTGATTTCACATTAAAACATAAAGAGTTTAAACTAATATTCTTAAGTAATTAAATTAATAATAATTTGAATAATATATCAATCTAAATAGCTAACAAACCACTCTATCCTACACCAATTGTTTCCAACGGTGACATTCACTATCTCCCTTTTATCTTCAGTAATTTTCAAATATAAACAATATTTTATATTCTCTTAAATTTCATTAATAGAACCAAATATTTATAAAGTATTATTTCAATATATTGGTGTCACACATTTGGATATCCAAGCAACAAGGTCACTTCGAATTCAGCATTATAATAAATATTTGAATAGACGGAAATTAAAACCCTCCTTCCCTACAACCTCTTCTAGTGAGTTTTATGATATTATATTTATGTAACCTTTCTTTGTTTCTCGTGCGCTGTAATAGTTATATTGTCGTCGAGAAATAAAATTTCAATAAAAAAAATTATATTTATATTCAACAATTTCGTATCACAAGATGTTTATTACTTAACTCTCAAAGCTTATTGTTATCTCACAAAACTCACACCTTGTCTTATTGTTTACATATAAACTTGAAGCCCAGTGGAAACCTTTGACATTTATGAAATTTAAAATCACGCTTTGTGTACTTTACGTCTTAATCTGTCTTACATATCTGTACAAAAGAAAATGCGAACCACTTTAATGGCCTTTTGTCACAGAACAGTGCGACAAAACGTTTCAAGTAACCGTGATTTACCCGGCTAATTGTTTCAATTACCTGCAGAGATTTGGTTTTAGTTTAAGGCAACCAGAACAAATAAACGGTTCTATCCGATCGGGTCGTCTCATTGATTACATGTTTCTGGATTAGAGGATTCGCGATTTTAAATGTAGATTAAACGGCAACAGCGCTAGCACCGTTTGAAGCAGTTGATTCTGGATTAACAGTTAACACTAACTACAGCGCTCTAATCTACAGCGTCGAATGTTAATTTGAAATTGGAAATGTAATCTACTTAGGCTACTAGATACGTAGTTTTAGCATTGAACTTGATTCGGTGTAAGTGGAATTATATACTTAGTCAGGTGAATGGATTTAAATTTGTTTTTCCCATAAATACTTTTACATTGAGTAATATTCCAAGTATCCTAGTTTACTGTATAGTTATGTTTAATGTACTCTACCAGAGCTACTTCTTATATAATATAGTATAGTAGAGACCGGGTATAATTGATACGCTTTGTGCTTTTTTATTTTTATTTTTTATTTTAGAAATTAAAATGAATTGGCATTTTATAGTGTAACTAATACTTTATCATTTAATGTATTTTAATAATCTAATAGGTTAATCGATAGGTTGAAAAAAATGTTTTAGAAGATAATGTAAACTGTATCAACTTAACCCAGGATGGGTCAAATTAATAAAATATTGGGTCAAGTAGGTACGCTATTGCGTAGGCGGCTAACAGACTTGAAAATAAAGTTCCACAGCTGAAGAGAAATAGTTTTTGAATCGTCTATAAATTGACGCAGGTGGTGGTGGGACGTATGGGGAAGAAATGTCAGCAAAACAATCCCATTGTCATTGCAGAAGTTTAGGACTTCAACTGACAAGTGTGAGTCGCGGTTGTCAAGCAATAAGAAACAAGAATTTTCGGGGGTTGCCTTTATATTGATATGGAAGTGCTTCATAAAAATTAGAAACGATGATGACCCAGTCATCCAATCCGATGGGTGCGCCGTCCTAATACATCCTAGTGGCCCTCCTTTTATAAAATACTCTTGAAAATGAAAAGACGCGGAATGAAGTTACCAATTGCATTGACTGCCGTTGCAATAGTTAGAGTTTGCCCTCCCTCAGCAGGAGTAGCCTTACGGACTTGGCGAGCTTCTTCCTCAGCAACATTCTTAAATTGGCGTTGGACGCATTGTACTCCAGATTCGTCCGTATTCCACACATCCTTGTTTTGAAAGTTGTACTTTTCCCAAAGATGTTTTAGATTTTCAAAAAAAGATCCCCCATTGTGCCTTTTAAAATTACTAGTACGACCAATACTAGTTGACTCTGGTTTCGCAAAGATATATTTGGTTTCCTTATTTAGAATTTACAAACCATTCTTAAGAAGCCATTTTATTATTAAACCATGTATCTGCCACTTTAAAATCGTTTGCTAGTGCCAGATCATAAGCGATTTCTCTAATATTCTTGGGAGTCACTCCATAGTAAATCTTTGAGCACAATAACGATATATTGTTGAGCTCTTCCTCAAAATTATCTCTCAATATTTGTCGGAGTTTGGCATATCCCATTTGTATAGTAGCATCATGTACTTCTGGGTTATTTCGATTTTTTTCATTTTAATTTGTATACCTTAATAGAGTCATTTTATCAATATCGAAAGTTTTAGCTGCTTCCATAATAGACATCCGCACTTCATCAATCCCTTTACAAGCTCTTTCGAACGTATCAATTGCTATTTCCCTCCTATTAGTTTTTATCGTATAGTGTTTCAGCACTTCTGAAAACAAGGAAAAACAATATTAAAACACATGTGGGTTAAGTTGATACACCGTATCAACCTGACCCAACAGCAGCGTATCAACCTGACCCAACAGCAGCGTATCAACTTGACCCAAACGACGCCATGACACTAACCTTAAAATTACAAGAAACAGGTTGCAACTAAAACTATTACTAGTAGCTGAAATATTTACCTTTTAACCAAGAGTCACTGTGATAAATGTTTTTACAAAATACTGAAACTGATAGAGCCTTTACGCTAACTCAAAGAGTAACGTAAAAATTTACTTTGACTCTTGAAAAAGTAGTTTTAGGTCATAAAAACCGAACAGCTTCTTCCGCACTATCTTGGCTACTACATTATAAACCCGTAATCCTTTCCTCTCCCTTTGACTTTCTTGAGCCTGCTCATTGCCTATCATTGATTATTGGAGGTGTATCAATGTGACCCTGTATCAACTAGACCCGGTCTCCCCTAACCCATCTAAATGTGAAAAACGTTTTTGACTTCTTGTTGTACATGATAAACCAAGAAAAAATAAACACATATTGTACTCACTATTTACTTGGAGTAAACTGTGGTTAAATATTCATAAATAATAGTAATCACAGACATTTTTATCCTTGATGTACATTTCGGTTACCAAGTATCCATCTTTAGAGGTATAATAAACAAGACTGGGTAATATTTATTATAAATTGCATTAATTTATGGCTATACTCAAGCTATAATACTGTATCAGGTTTTTTTATATTCGATATTAACAATATGATATAGAAACTTCTTAAGATATTTCACTTTGCTTTGTTTTATGAATATGGCCAATTACTTTATTTAGTATAGATTTAAATAGGTAAAGTTAATATTATGTAGCAAAATTCTTTAAACAGCTCTAAAACAATCTAAAGGCATAAAGTTTTGAATATTGAAAATAAAACTCTCACAAAAAGGAGACAATTACATTCTTATAAATTTGGTACAAAATTTGTATCTTAAAATTAGAGCCTCTAGCAATACATCCGGAGGTAGAAAACTGCAGACATATGTCACATCACTTCATACATCAGATATCTGAAATAAGCAATATTACTGTATAAATCAATGGTGTTTAAATGTCCAATATGGATCTTGATTAAATCAGGTGTTTTAGTCTTTCTTTAGTGGATATTTCAGGGTTATCAATAAATAACATTTAAATTTCACTTCCCATATATTAAAACAATTCTTATATTTGATTACACTATGGGGCGGTTTCTACAATGTATACCTCTAGGATAATGTGTTAATCCCTGTATTGTACATTGACGGAACATAAAATATATGTCCCTTAGTAATTGCATTTTTCCAATAAGTTACCTAAACCGTAAATACCGTTCTCTAACACACTAAATTCTCAATCACTGATTAGGAAATATATAGGCTATGCATTTTTTACTAAAGTTAATATAAATTTACTCTTTTATATATTACTTAAAAGTAAAATATACATTTTTATAAGGTTTAATAAAAGTAAACTTCGTAACTAGCAAGTTCAAATTTATGAATGATGGTTTCATTCTATATTCTGTAAGGTTTGTAACTTTTCTACCGAAATTAAAGGTAAATGTAGATCTACATTAAATATAAAAATATATACTAAAAATGAAATACTGAGTATTTTAAAAGATATGTTATGTTCGACAATTGACTAACGTAATTCTAAACATATTTCTAGGCTTTTAGAAGTTTACACTACATCCAAAGAACCTCTGGGATATTTAGCATGAAGACCTTAATAAAAAAAAGAAAGCAATAAGCCATGTAGGGAGTTTATTATAAACTGCTTTTTATATGTGATTGGAATGTTAAATTTAGGCACAAGTTAAACTTTTCCATAACATTTTATATTAATATATTTAGGAAGCATATGAATATTTTAACATGCCGTGCTTCTTACACTAAAATATCAAATAAGACATAGCCTACTGTAAGGAAAACATGTCCCAAATGTGCCTTAGACGTTGTCATAATTTGAAATCACCCTTAATTCTATATTATGTATGTCTTCGTTGTTTAAATCTGTATAAACAAAGCTTTAGAATTTTATGACTTCTTGTCACGTGACAATGCGACAAACTTGAGCAGAGCGGTCATTATATTGAAACCACTTCGAAACAGTCTGATATTTAGCAAGAGTACAATATTCTATATCAGCTATTACGCGATTTTATCAGTGTTTCTGTTCATTTCTGTTGCCTTATTGCCATAACAATGGAGATAAGGGATCGACAACAATGTTAATGCAATTCTCTCTGGCAACAATTCAAATAAAGAGCGACTGTAAGCATTAACGAAACTGGATTTGAAAGTGAAATCAAAATTTATTTCTAGTAGTAGTAGTTTCTGAGTAGTAGGCCTAGATTCAATCGGTTAATTGATACAGTGATAGCTTATGGATTTACTTTCTGCGAGCCATTAAATAAGTTGTGTTAACTTTTTAAAGTTATTAGTTTTAATGACTCTAATACAAACTAGCTATTTTTTTCTTATAATATCTATTATAACATATTATAGCTATAACAGTTATAACTTATTTTTTCTTATCAAAAGAAAAATTATTATGTTTTAACAATATAATACATAGAGGATACAACCTTTTGTATTTTTACTTTATACAAATCTATACAAGCCAAAAAGAAATGTATTATTTACCATAAATGAAAATTGCATGTTTATTTTTGTACTGGAGTCATCTTTATGACGATGTCAGTGAATATAAAATTCTCGAAAACTGTTTAATAAACTATAACTACCTGACTACAAACATAGAACTGATTAATGTAAACACTAATGAGTTTATTGTTTTGTCATTAAAAGCTATTCGTCAGAAATAAGTTATTGATTTTGAGTGGGTATTAAAATTATTAAATTTATAACTTTCTTCACAAGCGATGTTAAAAATTGTGGCTGCTAAAAACATCTGCATTATAGTGAGGTGTGTATAGTCCAAATGTCTCTTTAATTCAAAAAAGCTACTATAAGGGGTTTTGAGGGTTGTAGACAGACTAAAACCTAAAGAAACGGTTTATTCAATAACTTTATGTTGATCGTTTGTTAATTTTCTGGGCTTTCGGAACACAGCATCGATCGACAGTAGTGCTGTCCTACGTATATTTCATTCACTGTTGTAAGGCCGTTCTGTCCTTGAGTAAATAACAATCGACCTTTACATGTGATATACTTAGCCGTGGATTATTCTTAAGTCCTTTAGTTGTTTTATTGCTCACTGTCTCTATTGTCTCTCTCTATAGTTTCTAACTGTTCCGGAATATTGGATTTGTTCTGAGGCGTTATTGCACTCAATAGGGGAAGTAAGTCTTTTGTTACAAATAAAATATAAAAAGTATAATTAATAAAATACATAATTAAATACATTAGTATCGTTTGTGTACTGGAAATCTCAAACCGGAACGTTTTATGGTTGTATATCTCCTTCCACCAGCAGCAGGAGGACAAGACCCCTGAGCCATTGCAAGTGACGTGTCCCGGCCCTCTATGTAAAACCAATGTAGAAACAAGATCTGGATGATACACAGACACACACACACACACACAAATATATATATATATATATATATATATATATATATATATATATATATATATATATATATAGTCACTGTTGTGTGTGCTTTAATTTAATTCCCCCAAAATCCTGTCTTCCATTTCCTTCTAACTTGCACGTCCTTGTACCGAATACAGATTTCTCCAATCTTCCTCGTTGCTCTATTTAGTTTTCCCCTGTATTCCTTTCCAAGCTAAGTTCATACAATTATTAATCCAATAGCCAATAACGGATTTCGGTTGTATTAGTTGCGGCTGAATAGCTGGAGAGTTTTGTATCTGGACAATCGTTTACGGACATGTTATTACCTGATGAACAAGTTATTACGTAATACACAAAGTTATTGTCTTATGACAAGACAAGAGAAGTTCCGGCAGCTTACTACTTTGTGTAAAAGACAAGTAATTATGTAAGGGACTAGAAATCATCTACCAGAGAAATTATTGTGTATTGGTCAAGTTATTATGTAATTGATAAGTTATCGTGTAAGGAATTGTGTGATTGACACAATTCATTGGATAAGAGTGATGGACGAGTTAATATAAAATGGAGACGTTATGTTGTATTGGACCACTTATGGATTAATGAACAAGTTATTGTGTGACGGGTGAGTTATTGTGCAATAGGAAAGTCGCTATTTTATAACAACCTTTTTGTGTAATTGAAACGTTACTAATGTAATACACAATGTTGATCATTGATTGTGTATTCCAAAAGTTACTATGTAATGAACAAGCTAGTATGTAATGGATATGTTATTGTGTATTGGACAAGTATTGTGTAATGAACAAGTTAGTATGTATTGGATATGTTATTGTATAATGGACAGGTCACTAACCTAATAAACAAAATTGGTAACTGAAGTTCTATCTCAAGTCTGGTAACTTCCTCTTAAAAATTGCAAAAGTACTTCACTTCCTATTTCGTAGCTTTGCCACTTTGTCTTCTCTGGAAGTAAACCTCAACTATTTGATTGTAACAGAAACCTTGTTCAGATTCAGTGGATAATTTTTGGACAGGGTTAGGTTTCATTTGCTTGCAAGGGAGTGCCTCGACGATAAGACAATGTATCTGTGATAAATTTAGGATTGTGAGTAATAGTCAGGATGGTGGTTAAGACCTTTAAATCCTTGATCCGGCACATTCGGAAGGATTAATTATATCTGCACGAACAGATATAGAACAGAAATAGAGCTACTAATTCAGTCATAAGTAAATACTTACTATTAACCCCTATAATGCCGCGAATTCCTTGGAACATAATTGTTCCAAAACTTTTATGTTATGAGTATTTTTATCAGGTTTTCGTTAAAATACTGGTAATACAAATTTGAACACAGTAATATCCTTGGAAATAGAGAAATGTTGATAGCAAATTTCAAGAAAATATATAAATCAACTTTCAGTTTTATTTAAATATTTACAGCTTTAACTGTGGCTTCTGTGTTCCTACAGGTTGTGAAATAACACCGCCCCGAATGGGGACCATACCAATCCAACAGGAATGATGGCCATCCCCTTTGCTTCTTGGATCAGTTCCGGGACAGTTTTTTTTCGGAAGCAGCAATTGTCTGTAGGACATTTATACGAGGTAATTCTTCTGTTATATTCAAATTCATTAGATACCTTGTGATTTCATCAGTATCGCCTTACTCGTCATCTTGTGTCACTGTTTTCACCAACCTTACCAGCAATACTAGATGTACTTTGAAGCATTCGATTGAATCTAGTTCATCCTTAGGATTCACAATATCTGCCGCTTCGACTGGTTGCTTCCCCTTTTAACAATTGGAAGGAGTCCGAACTATGTTTTTAATAAATGTGTTATATTAATAATTTTCCTCCAAAATTATCGCATATAATTTCCCAAAGCAATAACTCAGGTATTTCTGTTACTATTCATGGTATATTAGCTGTGGATCTCGTAGATCCAACGCCACAATAATGTTTCAATCAAGGGGCTACCATCGGAATGTTAAAGAGTTACAACACTTTTTATTTAATTTGGCTTGAAACTCCTTGTAAATAGGCTGTACGTTTTAAGGGAAACTAGCTTTCATGGAACACTTCGAGACGACGTTTTCTCTTGGAATAGTATATCCAGTTAACAGCGTCAATAACAATAGCTTGTTGAATTAGTTCTGTAACATTTTGTTCACAGTATATTTTACCAGTTCAACATTTTAAACGAGATCTTTAGAAACACATTTGGTTATACTGGATTTTAAACGAAATTTCCGTCGAGGTTTAGCTTATTTATTCCTTCAACGCACTATAGAATTTATTTACGAGACATTTTGCAAATGGAAAATTGCAACGTTGAAATGCGAATAGCGTTCGTTTTGTGAATCGGAAAGAATGCGAAGCGTCTCCGCCTCATTGACACAGCGTTTTACTCTTTCCCTCTACTTTCTTCCCCCCTTTCTCTCTCTGCCCTCTCTCCAGTAATACGGTATTTTTAAAATTAATTTTAGTAAATTCTCATAATTTAAAAAAGCATTTCCAAACTCATATTTACAATCCTGTACTTAGTATCTTAGGAAAGCTATGTTACAACTTCATGCGCTTTTTTCAATATCGCCATTTCTTTTTATTGCTCCGTTCCAGTTTATCATTTACGTTATTGTATTTATGTACTTACAAAAAAGTCTGTTTCTTGCAGTACATAAGGAAGAATATACAATTCGTCATTATGAGAGAATAACTACTTGAATCATCTCTTTTAATATATTCAATGAAGATCCACGAAAATTTAACTATGAAATACGAGATATTGTTAAAAAAAACATTGTTTCGGTATCGTCTTTTACCTGATACAGGAATAAATAAATATAAAGCAAAAGAGCTGGACTTTGTAGAATCGGGTACATATATTAAGGGTGTGACAAGAAACGCCCTTTTTATAAGCGTCAAAAATAGAAATTTCCCAATCCTATCAATTACAAATGTGTTACGGGCACATTATGCTTATTTTCCGTGGGTGTAAAGACTTTTCAGAACCTCCGGGTTGAGCCTGGAGTCAGACAATTATTTCGATTTGACTTGTTGAACGTAGAATTTTAGGCGCATTTTATCAACAAATAAGTTTAATAAAATTTATGTGGTGTTTTGGAGATTTGACTCATACTCTGAAAATGTCTAATTTCATCAACAATGTTTACAGTGATTAAATTAAAATTTTGTTTGACATTTTTTTACATGTTTTACAGTGAATTATTTAAGTGATTATTACAAGATTCGCTTCAAAGAATAGAATCAACAGAATTATCTAGCTGACATAAATCCCATATGCACAGTGTCACACAACATAAATCATACACGTGTCCTGGTGTTGACGTTTACACCCTAACGTTTGATTGTGTTAGTATGATCTGGTATTTACCGTTTAAGCTTTTACAACTATAGACGTATGGATATTATTGATAAAGTGAAATACGGACATTTTGAATATAGGAACACTGAGGTCTTCTTGTCGGGGTAGAATAATTACCTATTTGTACAGTCTCTTCCCAAATGTATTCTCTGAACGGATCATCTTCTATCCTTAACATTATGAACATCAATTATTTAGGGAAAAAGGATATATTGATTATAAGGTGTTGTTTATAGACAAAAATGTAAGCATAAATATACAGATTGTTTCCGTAAATCTTAACGAAATTATTCCTATAAAGCTTTGATAAATTAAAACCTATTTTTATGTGTTTAATACAGTTTTACATTAGAACCTTAAGCAAATAGGCTAAAAAAAATTAAAGATGACATTTAAATAAAACCTCCCGTTTCTCACCGCCTCTGCGTTTAATGTGATATTCCTCTCCTGATAAAAAGAAAAGAGTTGTATCCGTCTTGTGATGTAGCAAATGTACGTCACAAAAAATAAGTTCTTAATTGTATATACAAAGTTAATGTAAGTAGTAGGGGAGTTGCTAGGCTTAACGGGACCAATCTCCAAAATTTAGCTCGAAGAGCATTTCAGGGGTACCTATCCGTCTTATCGGCGTTTCTATTGGTCGTTCACGATAGCCCCCCTTATTTCTTCCACCGATTCATTCACTTATACGTTTTCCCATTGGCCACCCCGCCCGTTTTCTCATATGTTTTCCTTCCTTGGCGGGTTGTGCGGGGAGCCCCTCGGCCCCCCAATTCTCTGTAGAGCGAGCTCCAGCTCTCCCCCTCTCAGTTCTCCGATTCAGAAAAGTCTATCGCGTTGTGCAACAGATAAATTCCGTCATCACCTTGGCCTTTAGTAATGTAAACAATTGCACCAGGAAATGTTGCGGTTGTAAAACGCCATCATTAAAATAATTGTCCAGGAAGGTCGCGATTGTAAACAACCGTCATTCGATACGCGGAACTCATTCAAAGTAATTGCGCTGGGTGTGTAATAGATATGAATGCTTTCAGAGTCAAGAGAGAAATTTTGTTATTTTTTGTCAGTTCGTTGAACGACTGAAATTTGGTTATCACGAATTATTTCGTTATATTTTGTCAGTTCGTTGAACGACGCCGCGAGTTCAACACAAGAATGTTTTTTCTAATGATATATTTTGTGATTATTGCGTTTGTAAATACGTATCCTGTTAGAGAGGAATTGTTTGATGCTAATGTGTGTGTAGGGAAAGGAAAAAGCTGTACGGATAAGAATTATAATTTTGTTGTAAGTTATTTACATAAATTTGGATATTTGAACGCGTCATCAATTGGTTTGGCGAACATCAATTCAACATTTGTGACTGATGCTTTACATCTCTTTCAAGAGACATATAATATAAATACTAATGGTAAAATTGACAATGCTACTTTAGAATTTATGAAAAAACCGCGATGTGGTCTTAAAGACTCTATACTGCCTTTTAAACTCCATCATGTGAAATGGCGTAAAAAAGTATTGGGCTATCATTTTGTTTTAGCAACGACCCAAATAAATGAGTTAACAAGACAGGCTTTTAACGCTTGGGAAAAACATACCGATTTGGTTTTTGTGAAAGATAGGGTCCAACCGGATATATTACTTTCCTTTAAACGGACCAGGCACACGTTTGAAAAATCTCCAAATTAATGTTCATATACACTTGACAATTTACTGGGACACGCGTTTTTACCCCATATAGACCAATCAACTCGAGAAATCCATTTAAATAGCGATGCAGATTGGTGTTTAGAAAACAATATTAAAAAATGCGGTTCAGGTAAACATTTCCTATTAAATGTTTTAATACACGAAATAGGACATGCATTGGGAATATCACATTCCAATCGTTTAGATTCAATTATGTATCCATATTATAAAAGCGATTTGGCTGATCTTGGAGAAGACGACATTTTCGCCATACAGACGTTATACGGAAAGAAAAAGATAACATCAACTACATTGAAACCGAAAACCTTGCCTACAAAGAAATTGGAAGACGTTGTTACGCCGAATTTGTGCAATTTGAAAAATCTAAAAACGTTTTTAGTTGTTAATAAAGAATTGTATATATTTCACGAAAAATGGATTTGGTCAGTAATGTTGGGTAATAAATATGTTGACAAAGTTCAAAAAATTGTAGAATGGTTGCCGTTTTTATCACCGAATTTTACAAAAATAGATTTTATTTATCAGAGACCATCTGGTGAAATTGTATTCTTCGCAGAAGAGCAGATATTTATGATAGAATATCCATCTCTAAAATTAGTTAAAGATTACCCGAAACATATTTCCTTTTTGGGTGGTGGAAGCCAGATGAAAATACACGGGGTTGTGAATTCGTATAGGGGCATAACTTATATCTTTTTCAATGACATTTACTTTTTGGAACTAGATGAAAAAGTATTTCATGTCAAGAAATACGGCTACATTTCAAACAACTTTCCATTTTTACCGACCCATATGGAGTCTGTATTTAGATATACAAACGGATTGTTATATTTTTTTAAAAACAATATTATTGTGCAATATAACGAATTTACGAAAAATATACAACAAACGATTGAAAATAATTTAGACGTCTTTGGAATAACATGTTTAAACACCGTCGCAAATAATGTCTCTGTTTTAAATAAATTAAAAAAATTGGTTTTGCAATTGTTGTAAGCTGAAGGAGTAAAGGAGTTTTGTAATTGTACTCTGTGAGAATAAATATTTTTGTAATTTTTCTGGTGTACATTATTTCAAATAACCGCCTTCTTCTGTAATAGGAAAAGACCAAGCAGTAATAAATACTTCGTGAGCATTAACCGTCAATAAAAATAACTGCGCAAGGAAATATTTCTACATGTTTCTAGACATGAAAATAACGTAAGGTATTTGGTAACTTCTACGATCCTAAACAATAATTTTACTTAGAAAAATTCTAAAGAGAGTTAAAAAATGGCTGATATTCAAGGTTTATGTATCAGCTTTAATTTATAAATTAGATTTTTAAAGTTCAAAGTTTAATACTTGAACATTACAAAATATATCTCCCCAATACTGTGAGGGAAACCACTAGTTTTTGAACAAATTTGATATGTTACGTCTACTATGAAAATTAAGGGAAAATGTCCTGTATTTGAATAATATACTCTCTAATCGCTCTATAATTATAATTTTGTTTGTTTGTAAATAAATTGACTATAAGCTCAACTCCACCACTACAGATAATTTTATTCTCACAGTCTCTTAGCAAAAGAGAAAGATAAAAAGGTTTTAATTTTTTAGCAGGTATAAGCAAATAAAATGATGTTTTATAATTACTAATACAATTATTTTTAAACACTGTTAAACTGAATATAGAGTCAGAGATTTTCTAATTTAATTTAATTGAATTGATAACTTTTATAAAGTGCTAAAGTGTTTGAAATGTTCAACACATGACGTGACTTACTCTGTACAATGAATATATAGCACTGCTGTTAAAATGAAATGAATATTCGGGCTTGAACTTTGCCCTCGACAGGAAGTTTTGAGAGCAGCTGTTTTGCGTAACTCAATTATTTGCATGCACATATTAGTCTGAGGCGACAAAATTTAGATCTTTTGATTTCCTTTATTCATGAAATTTATAATATATAAAAATAAATGCATCTTAAACTTGATCATTTAAAAAAATTAATCAATTTGTTTATAATTAACACATATTTTTTAAATAATATTTCGTTAAAAAAGTAGGTAAAATTTTGAATCAATAAATGTATCTTTGGTCTTTCTATGGACACTTTTACTTTCGAACAAACTCTACTTCGTAATTTTGTGACTGAAAACTAAACACAAAATTATGTTATGTTAATGTTTGTAGATTAATAAAGATAAAACAAAATAGCATTTTATGAATTATTCATTGTCTATATCCTATAAATTTTGGTAACAGAAAGTGGGTCTTATAAATAAAATACACTATTTTTGTTTACAACTTTTTATTTTTCTCAGTTAAAAAAAAGAAATACAATTAAAATATTTTACGCACAAGACCAGAGAGTGGTGTATATTCGACGAGAGCGTCTTGGATGACGAGACAATATGCAGCAGTCTTTTCAGGCAGGTTTGTATTTGCTTCGATTTCAATTCGCACATCTATGGTGCCAGTTTTTAATGATTCATTTTGTCTTGAACAGTCTATAACAAATATTGGTGTTTTTGCAATGAATGTTTTAAAATCTATGGCCGGTCTATTATTGCTGCCATGGTAGTATGACGACTGAAATCTTGTGAAAAAATCGTAGATGATTGCCTTATTACCGTTAAAATTATGGTACGGATGATATTGCGAATTTAAATATAGTTTAATGTTGACAATGTTGCAAAAATCAAAATGACCGGCATTCTTGTTTTTCACATTCCTTCTGTCCGTTTGAAAAGCGATGATGACGTAACGAGGTTTTTCGCTATTGGACGCTGTTTTTACTGTCCAGGTTGAATTTTTTGAAGTCGGCAAAGCAGGATTATCGATGAGTGTCCAACGTCGAAATCCTAATGAAATTGGTTGGTCCTTATCGATTATTCTTAATAGCGATAAATTATAATCATCGGCCACTCGCACGTACGGAATTTTCCAAAATATTTTTGTAATTTTCAATTCGACATTATTGTTATTATTTTCCGTTATAATTGCATTTATATTGGTCGAACTTCTGAGTAATAATAATTCCTGTCTCACGTTTAATAAAATGTGGGCGTAGTCGTCTGCGAATCCGAGTAACATTTTCAGAGGAATACAAAACGAAAATTTATTATCGTGTTCGAAAGGAATCATATTTATATTCCATCCTCCGTTCAATAAAATATTTTTTTCATCTTCAGTGCTGGTTAATAGATTTTTAATTGTTGTCGTAATACCAACGTTTTTCACCCTGTCTATTTCTGTGCCACAAATTTCATATCTGATTTCGTCAAAAAGAAATGCCATCCCATTGCTAATTATTTTAACGCTTTGTTCCTCGTGATTGTTGGCCGGGTTCACTTCTTTATATTCTCCTTCTATATATATGTAACTCTTAGATGGCAACGTGTAAACATTTTGCTGGTGCGCTGGAATCCGAATTTCATCATTTTCACCAAATGTAGTTTGTGCGTACGGAAGATGCGTATGATATTCCAAATCTACAATAGTTTCGTCAAAAATGACCTTTTCATCTACTCGTAACATGTTCTTTATTAACAGTATAACCTAAAGAGTCCAAAAATTCTTTGCTCCTTTTTGTTAGCAGCTTATGGTGATCTATTGGCTGACGTCTACTGACTGCCGCTGTAAAATCTGTTGTATTACTACTATTCAAAATTAGAACCATTATTAACTAACACTTCGCCGCAAATGAAGTCTGAGCGTTATATATTCTTCCCGCAAGTTTATCAGTTGTCCGTCCTGATCTTCGAGACGCACTGCAATATTATGAAGTAGTCCTGTTATGTTTAACGGCAGATAGATTACTGTAGTAGTTTTTTCAATAATTTTATAACCGGGTTCGACGGCCGGATAAAATTAGTGAATAATATGACCTTCAACACCGTTTCTATATGAACCTCTAGCAATGTTGCAAACAATTCGAATAACGTCTACTCTGTTAATATTTACCGTATTTTTGGAAGTATGCCAAATATTTGGTTTTAACTCCTTCGCCTCGAACCCCAATAGCGATCCAATGCTGTGCTCTTTGTCGAATCTAATTGCTTTCGAACAGAAGATTTTCGTTTTTAACGTATTGTTATTTCCTTTAAGATCAAACACAATGTTTTTCTCTCCAAAATTTTCATGAATAGCTTCCTTTAAAAAACAAACTATATTATCAATTTCGTATGATCCTTCGGGCAATTCTATAACTTTATTATTATCAAAATGAAATTTATCATTTACGTCTCTCTCAATGTTCGGTATGGTGTTGTAAGTCATAAAATCAATTAATCCAATTTTCCATTTTTCGCTGCGCAAATTTATGGGCGGATATATATCGCAAGAGATGTTTGACCCTTTACCATTTAAACAGAGCATTTTCGCCGGTTATATGTTGTTCGTTAAAAACTGTAAACACAAATGACCGCAGTTGTAACTAGTCAGTTTTTGTTTATTGGTATAATTGTAGAAAATGTTTGCATTGTCCGACGCTGTTTTGAAATATCGAATTATTTCCGGAGATGGAGGCAGATTGCCAAAACTATCGAAATAGTAGATTTTATTTTTAAATTTTTGATAGGCCACCCAATGCGTTCCCGGTCCTTGTGTGTTGTCCAAATTTATAATACCATTTTCAGTCGTCAACATTTTTTTGGGCATATTATCGCTCATAAAAATGCCTCTGAAATTTGGAATTTTTAATTTGTTTACATATTTAAATAAATCGATATTTGTTAACGCTCTTTTTGGTAATTTTATTTTATTATTATTTATTTTTTTTTTTTTAGATTTTCCACCTCCTCTATACGGTTTCAGGTAATAGCCTTTGCCGGCTTTTTTTCTGTTTGCGCAGCATCTTTTTTTCATTCGTTTTAGCACTTTAGTTTTAATTTTATTTTTCGATGACGTTGATTTTTTTTAGCAGCATTCCTTCTGGTCCTGCCACCTCCGAATTTACTTTTCGCATTCATTATGTTGGTAACTGCATAAGCGGCTGCCCTTTCGCCCAAACTTGCGTCACCTGACGTTACGCATTCCCAAGCTCTATTGGCTAATTGCTGATCGGCGACGGCTCGATGACTCGAATCTGAATTTTGTGAATAGACAACGTCGTGGTCTCTGCACGCTCGATCTAATTTATTTATACCGGCGTCACCCCTCCTTAATCTTTCTTGTAATCTTGTTCCTGGTCCGCAATACTGATAGCCCGGAATATGTAATTCAACTGGCAATAAATCTATAGCCCGATTTATAACCTTTCCCGGTAAACTTGTCAATGAACTTATTAATCCGCTGCTGCTGTACGCACTAAGCTGTTTTTTAGACATTATGTCCTCTTCTTCGTCTTCCGCCTCTTAATGGCGACGGAGGCGATATGAATATTGTTTCTTTCGGTTCTGGTATCAAATGGGCATCTGAAAATCCGACACTATCAGTTTCACTCGCCGCCCTCGGTTCCGATTCTTTATTCAAAATTTTTTCTTTTAATTGCTTTCGTAATTTATTCAATTCACTGCGAATCTGATTTGTACGTGTATTAATATTGTTTTCCAAATCTGCACATTTTTCATTAAATATTTTTAAATTGATAGCGTCTTTGTCTTCTTTCGGTTCGTGTAAATTCGAAAGTCTTTTATTTTGCATATCAAAATCACCGCTTTTGGTTATTTTAAAACCGACGCCAGGAGGCCCAGGAATTCTGTTTCGTCGAAAAGACGCGTTATGCAAATGACGCCCAAATTTATCAACACTCATAAGATGATGTTTACTGGTGAACAGCTAATAGCGAAATGATTGTGCAAAATTATGCAATAATTCCGGATTCTTTTAACTCCTCAATTATAGATATTATCTCGTTATTATGGCCTTGATTGCCTGCCAACTGTGATGCCATTAATAATCTTAATCGCTCGCATAATTCGTTGGGATCGTTCCAGTAAATATATGCCGGTTTTTGCTGTTCATATTCTTTCAATATCAAACCGCTTCCACCGGCTTCCCAATCTATATTAGATTTAGGTTTACGCGCCGGAAACAGTTTTGAAATTATTTTCGTATACTTATGACTTCTATTTGATTTTAATTTTCCTATAGCAGAATTGTTGACCCTGTGTGCATTTGTGATAAGTAAAATATGTCGATATTTTGCAAGATCTTCCTCTGTGTAAATATGATCGTCGAGAATTCGCTTAAATAACAATTCGTATATGCCTCGTGTGCCTGCATATCTTATATCGTCGATTATTAGGTCGTCTCCGTTAATTTCCAATTCCTTATCGCCAATCATCCATTTATCGTTTTCTATTCGCACACCGAAAACATTATCCGCTTGTCTGGGCCTTTTTATGAAATTTAAAAAATATTCGATTGATAATTTACCTGTAAATGTTTTTCGTATAAATTCTACAGCATCACGCACACCTTTAGGCGTATTCAATAAACCACTAATAGACGGGCTCGATTGGTATACAGTTTCAGGTTTTAAAGCAATACTCGTTTGCATTTCTTCTTCATAATCCTCCATTTCTGTTTCTATGTCGCTGTCTGTAGAGATTTCGCTTTTTACGTCCTCCATTGGCTGTACGGGTTCTAAAGGTTTTCGCTTCACAGGAATCTCACTGTCCGCCACAATTTCGGTATTGGCGGCCTCATCACTCATCGGCGATTCCGTCGTCTTTTCGACCCATTTCCGTAGTAATGTTCTTCTTCGGTATCGTATTTTTTTTCTTTTCGCTTTCAGATCTTTTTGTTTTCGCTGTATAGTGGCCAAAAGTCTTTTCTCATTCAACTCATGCGTCGGCTTATAGCTAAATTTTTCGGCATACTCTTTTATCGGTTTAATCAGCGGCTCCATAATATTTTTCTCAATATGCCCTTCCATGTCCGTAATGCATCGTTTTAGGGCGCTATGTTTTTCTTTAATTCTTTTTCTCAATTCTTTTATTTCTAAAATAATTTTTTCGCGCACGTCAAGTGGTTCGGTCAGAGATATCTTTACAACTGAATGAATTCGTCAAACATTATTCGATATCGTCCGTTATTTAATTTTCGCCCTTTGTCTAACAGTAGAAATGAATTTTCGTTTTTAGACCAGGCCAATGAACACATTTCTTTGAAAGCCTCAAATTTCATGTCTGCGTTGGCGTGATCATTGTATGCATGACGTATATTTCTTTCGTCTTGTCGAAATAATATCACTAAATTAGCGTTATCTCGTATCAGTTGCTTTGGTATTCTGCTATATGTTTGGCACAAGTAGAATGTATCTACATCGTTATGGCGACCCATTGCGAAGAAATTTCGAATATTATTTTGGCGTTCGCACATTACGTCATCAAATATCATAATTGAGTTTGGGCTGATTTCATTGGGATGGGGCACATCGTCGTTTTCGGTGAAAATAAAATAACCGACATTTGGTACTTTCGAAAATATGCGACTTAGAAACTGATATTTTGTTTGATTAATCGATTTGGAAAAAATATAGATATTCTCAAAAAATAATGCTCTTGGATGGAATATTAAATTGAACATGAGATTAGTTTTACCACAATTTGACGGTCCCACAATAAGACATCTGATGGAATTCGGTAAAAGCGGGCCATTACGCCCATCACACTTATTAGCGCAATTATTTTCGAAATATGTGTCGAAATTCATGACACGTAACGTTTGACTTTGTTTCACCACCTTCATCACATTAATAGATCCTTTTCGTTTATCCAAGTGTCTTTTGTCTTGTCATAACCTAGCCAGCGAACGAGTAATTTATTACCTTTACGACGCACCACCTTTTCAATGAGAAATACGTCACTAAATTTTGTTTTACTCAATTCCTCTTGATAGAAACCGCCCTTTATCTCATTTCCAGATTCGTCCTTTAGTTTATAGGTCACTGGAATAGTTGGTTCAACTTTCCAAATTTTATATATTTCGTGGCTCCAAGACGGCCAATAACCTTTATTGAAAGTCTTTTTCAACCTGCTGATTCTAACTGCATCGCCCACATTAAATCGGTTGCGTATAGATTGCTGTTTCTTTTGTCTATTTTCAACTATACGCCTGAGTACTAAATGCTCGTTATTTTCATTGACATCGGCGGGTCGCATTCCAATTGTTCTGTGCACGGTATTATTATAATTTTCAACTATATCGCCCAAAATGTTTAGCCATTTATAATTTCCTTGCTCGCTAAACGCTCTCCACATTTTCGCTTTCAATGTTCTATTTAATCTTTCAACTATAGACGCTTTCTTATCGGAATGCGTAGAATAATGATTTATATTGTATTTACTTAGTAAGGATTTAATTTTCGAATTAAAAAATTCGGTTCCCTTATCGGTTTGTAAGTGACGCATAGAATATGTATCTAAAATCGGTTGTAATGACTTTTCCATTTCAACAGCATTTTTAGACTTCATCGGCACCGCCAACGCATATTTACTAAAACAATTTATTAAAACCAAAATATATTTATAACCTTTATTCGCTCTAGCGAATGACAGCATTTCCACAAGGTCGGCTTGGTAAAGATCATACAATCCTTTCACCTCAACATGACGAGTGGGAAAATTCCTACGAGCCTGTTTATGAATCTCTCTCGCAATGCCCCTCCTCACTGTTACAGCTGGCGTTGTCATTGTTGTTCTGACTAGCCTAAAATGAATAAATCGTTATTTCAATTGTGTATTATTTGGATAGCCTTGAATTACCCACTACGATTATTAAGTGTCTGCACGAATCTTATAAGGAGGTGTTAATCAAACGCAATACTGATGGATACAATTATTCATTATTAAAAGATATTATGACTATAAATATACCCGATAATGAAGTATACGAATTTTTAAGAGTGTATTCCAAAGAGAGTTTATTGAGTGATGATTTCATGCTAATGAACTATCCACAATACTCAGCGCCGAACAATACAGAAAATTATTAAGGTGGGGTCATCGTCCAAAATCAGATGGACAATTACCTGTTTTCAATGTTAGGACAATAGGAGTTGCTGTGACATGTGTGTTTACGTCCAAAATCAGCAACAGAAATTATTATAGACAATGTAAAGGTGAATAAATAAATTATTTAACACATAAATTGAAACATTTATTTTATACAAACTAATTTACATCTTTTCCTGTTTACTTATTAACTAATTTACATTTTGGTGAATAAATACGATGTTCAATAGCTGGAACGTCTTTTTCCTGCCAACTATGAATTTTTATATTACAACAAATACAAACAGCATGATCTCCAATTGAATTATAATAAAAACCAGATTGTACCATGTCGTCGATATTTGGATATGGTTTTGGTCAATTTGCGAACGTATCTCGCATTTTCTTCTCTATATCAAAAATGGACAACTTACACTCTACATAATGTTGGCCAATACAACTTACATTTAAAATTTTGTACATTTTTTTTCTCATACATTCATTTACATCTTTACAACTTATTTTTTCGTTTTTATTACTATTTTCAATAAAACCCTCCAAACCGCAGTAATGTTTTTTTACAAAACCATCAATACACGCATTTTCATCAGTATCAATAAAAGAAGACGTCATTTTTAAGTGTAATAAATTCTGTACACAATATTATAAATATTTACACAAATTTGATATATTTATTAAAAATTTCTTTACTTAAACTTAATAAAATACACACAATGTGTTTACCAGACAATCTGTTAGAATTTTTCACGCATTGAAAAGAATTGGACGTGTATTGAACTCAGCGAATAAATGTTTCCGCCAATCGCAATCACTACACAACTGCCAAATAGAAGTTGTAAATAAATGGATTGACTCCTCGCCATCAAAGCGAACTAAACACTTTCATTCTAACTAAAAACAAATATCGACCACTAGGTTACATATATAGTTTCATTCATAATTGTATCTATTATTTGAAATGCCTAATTTTACAGAAAAATTCAAAATATAGTACCATATATTATGTACCATATTATCTCTGTATAGTATCAAAAGAGAAGAATTAAACTCTTTATCAATTTGGAAGGTTTTAATCACATAAACCAACAACTGTTGGGAGTTTTAGACCTGTATTGGAGAAAATATTAATTGTTAAATACAGCATCAGTCGAGTTGCACCTAATTTTAAAAGTATTTATAAAAGAAACTGGAGGTTTGTTATCCTAGTATAAACTGGCAACAGATCCATATTTTAAATAAACTTATTTAAACATCGTCTTTTAATAATAACTTCTACTAATTCTATATAATTTCTGTTGTAGTAATTTTATATTGGTTTTTATAAATATGAGTGTAAGATGGAGTTTGCACATATTTATAATTTGTAACGACGAATATATGGAATAAACCTCTCTTTTGTCCGAGTATAGATGTAAGTTAACTGTCTAATAATATAGGAAAAAACTTGATGTTGCTAGTGACCAGGTTGTGCCCTTACTAAAATAGCACCTTAAATATACATACAAATATAAAATGCAATGTCAAGCATGTCACTAACACATTTTCCACTTATCAGCTAAAATTTACTTTGAAGTTAAAACTCGAAATGTTATATCATGTTTCTTTTGAAATAATGTATAAATTTATTCACAGTGACAGCCTTCTTTAACATTGGCTCTAGCTGGGATACTGGATTACGGATGTTGGTATTTGCCTGGTAACAAGGATCAACATTTCCATTGCAAAGGACGTTTATTTACTAGGAACTGTTAGAAGAATGTGTGTTTTAATTGGTGATTGCCTTAATTTGATTTCATGGGGACTAGGACGAATTGGGATTTAGTGTATATCTCGTTTTACTCTTACATTTTATAAAACTCAGCCTGACTCAAGTTCTGTTTCTTAATATAACAGGACATACCTAAAACATTTCAGGACTTTGAAGATAAAAATCTAATCTTCTAACTAATTCAAATATGCCTAAAGCTTATTACAAATTATCAAACACTGGATAAAATGTTATAATTAAAAAAATATATTTATTTCAGAAGTAGCAAAGTCGTTAGAAAGTAATAAGTGGTTTAAGGGATGCATCTCAGCTATTTATAAGAAGCTTCGGATACTGTCGAAAGTACTTTGTTTTCAACAGGAATTGGGAGAGATTATAGTGGATGACTATAGCTTACTTAAGGGAGGAGGATGCTTTAGTGAAGAACTATAAGTTTAAATAATGCTAAGATATTTTACAGAAAGCCTAGAGGTGATTAAATGGTTGTCCAGTATAAGTATAGTGGTTGGCACTTCTTAAAAAAAAAAACAATTAATTTTTGGAAAATATTTTCACTGACAAATTCTACTTTGTACCTTATTAAGGATTCGGAAATACAATTTCGAGTTGTAGTATACAGTAGTTGTCTAAATATCTATAGAGGCTTGACAAATATTTATAGGTGTAAATAGTATATTGTTACATTAATCTAATGTCAGCATAACACTATGTACTATTATAGTCGTTCTGTTTACTCTCTAATTTGTTGTTTGTATGTTTCCTTGAGTGTACTTGACCTTCTAAGGATCTACTATCTATGTAACTTATGTCTGTGCGACATATTATCTTCGTCAACATTTGGTCTCCCCTCTAACTTCTATTCTCTAATCTTACGCTTGTTCTCCCTTCTAACATCTGTCGTCTCGTTTGTCCGCTTGTTTCTTTCATCTATTGTATATTCTCTGGACCTAAATATATGCTTTATTTTACCGCCTATTCCCTCCTCTAAATCTATTATCTAACTTAACGTCTGTAATCTCGTCTTGCGTCTATTCTCTCCTTCCAAGTCCATTCTTTCATCCTACGTCTATTCTCTTCTATAACGTATATTCACTTTAAAATAAATTCAGTTAAATCTCAGACTTTATGTTAATGGGGATGTTATATTTGCATTTTCCAATACGTCATTATCGTCCCTCTACCTTCCACGTAATATCCTGTTAGCTATGGTAGAGCAAATCTTGTTTTAAATTACCTGTTTTGTTGACACTCCTTCAAATCAATACATTTACTTATTCGAATGTTCAAGCTTTTTTTAATATGGTTACTTGAATTCTAGAAGCCAAATACAACCTGTATTCCTTAAAACATATTTACGGATAACAAAAGAGTAGCTCTCTTCCACTTTGAAAGCATCAAAGTGCTTATAGGTTTTTGCTTAATAAAGGTTTTCAATCTCGCTGCTGTTATATTTCAAGCTGAAGCAATTTCACCCGAGAGCATTTCAACTTGCAAAGTACGTTTGAAGATGTATTTTACTTTACGTTCTTCTACGTAGCATCAAAAAGTACAGCTTACAATTACTTACGTCAAGAAGATTAGCAGTATTCCTGATAAACAGATTATATAATTTTAAAACCATTTTTGTACATTCAAACGTTATTCAAGTTAAGATGAAACCGTTTCCTAAATCCGTTCTTCGGCGAATATAAATATATATACAATTCTCAAATGCACTTTATACATTTGCGGAAAAACTATGAACAGTTTAAAGTCCCTGAGATCAACTTGAAACAAAATCTGATATATTTATCGTTTTATTCTTCTATTTAATTGTAAAACAATATTTATCACAATATTGACGTAGGTTTTAATCGATAGTGGTTCTTACTTCTAATATTACCTCTAGGTGTATACGAGTTTAGGGCCAACTAATATCAATCCATCATAATGGCCGTCATCCATAAACTTGGATGTGTGCACGCGGGTACATACACACACACACACGAGCGCAAGAGCGGAATCGTGAGGGCGCACTGATGCTATTTAAACAATTGACACGTGAAAAATAGTCATTCTGTCAGTCGTTGCCAATGATTCTATAAAGTGGACAAGAAGGAGATCAGAAGAGCGGTGAGGATGAGGACGCTCACTGACAAGTCATAGACTAGAATATTGGCGGGAATCTAAAACCTAGAATGAAAAATCATGCCCTTATGATACCAACATCAAGTTTTTTACTGTCACCTTGGCTTTGATCGGTAGCCGGCCCGTGTTTGATCTGCCGTCAGATTTATTACCCATAGTATTATTCAATGAGAGGTTATTTGTAGTGTTATATTTTGGTTAGTTACCTATGCAAAACCTAACTTTATCTTTTAATTTAGGCTTGCTGTTAATTGCTGTAAATTTGTATTTAAACATAACCTCCAAATAACTTCTATGCATATCTTCGGTACAATTCGTTGATCTCCGGATTATTACGTATTCTCATGGAATCTCCGTAAAGAAGTCATTAATGTGAAGCCATCACGTGTATTGCATTTTTTTGCACATGCTGCTTCGTAAGATGTGTCACTTAGTAACTTGTGGTAAAACAGGCCACTTTTCTAATGTAGTGTACTATGACAAATTAGTCTTCTTGTCATAGTTGCCTTTTACGGAAAAGTAGCACTATATGTCAGTGTAGCCTATTTACCAAAGTAGCCTACTATGACAATGTTGCCTACGTTGCAAAGTTCCCTACCTTAGCATAGTAGCTTATTTGACAAAATATCCTACTTTGAACAAGTAGCCAACTCTGCTAAAGTAACCGACAATGTCAAAGTTACCTACTACGGCAAATAGCCTAATCTGGCAAAGGCTAATGTAAGAACTTCGATAGATTTCGTTCGATCACAAGTTAAAGCAGGCAGCTCAGCAATAACATGTTTATGTACTAATGTAATGTACCATTTAGATTTTCTATCACATGGTTTTTGACAAACGAAACATAGCTGAAAACTATTTCCAGGCACAGCAAAAGTATCCATTCTTACTATCAGACAATGAAACAACATGAGTAGAATATACTGTCATAGAAAGTAGAACGTACATTTTCCTCTGTAGCGGATAAACGGCCGGTGTTATTAATAGGTTTTATTATGAATAAATGTGTTTCTGTGCCTCTTAACCATTTGTGATAGAAATAATAAAATAATTAGAGGTTACATTGGATAATGGACCAGTAAACCATTAAATAGTGCAATAGTGAATGAAAACCTCTCCAAGATCTAAACCAAACCTATTTTAAAACCGTTCCCTACCTTATATAAAATGCCCGTTCTCGATCGGGACGTGATTTAAATAACAGCAGAACCTTATTCCAAAGTAGAACGTCTCAAACTTACATTTTTATGTCAAAGCTTTTCCCTCGATACGAAGTGACGTGTGTTTGATTTTATGCCATCAAAAAGTTTCCACTCGACTGAAACAATAATGCAATTCAGGAATTTATTTCTTTTCCCTTCGGATTACAATCGGAAACCCAATCGCTGTCTTCATTTTACAGGTTTTAATTGAATAAATTTACATATTACTGAAAACGGGTACGATTGCATTATTATCTTCTTAACTTCACAATTTGTACAAGATATCTCGTGATTACATCACCTTCTCAATAAACTGAAAAATCAATTGTTCTTGAGTAAGCTTGAAACATAACACTGCAGTAATCAAATCAACTGCAGAAATATGATATATCTCTCTCTTTCTCCCCCCCCCCTCTTTCTCTCTGTATATATGCAATGGGGATCCATATATATATGTAGTATAATGTAGTCTTAAATATTAAACATCCTTTATTCTGTCTCTTTTGATACAAATCTTAAACTTTGGGATATTTCCGTGACATAATTGGAATAAATGTGGAGATGTTTTACCTAAAGCTATTTCTTAATAATCCCTCGTATGTTCTGTGAGTGAACTCTTCTTTTGTTTCCACAAAAGTGTCAATATTAAAAAAAAAGTTATTGGTTATTTAAAATAAAACTTTCTGGTTCCTTTTTCAGTTATTAAATTGATTTCACGTCTATGTATTATTATAATACATTTTTGCAATACGATAAATTGTTGGCGTTCCTAAGCTCTGTACATCTCGAAGAAAGCTAATTGCTTCGCTATGGCTTTGCAACCAGAGCCTCATAAGGCCTTATGGATACTAAAATGACCTTATATGTTATCACTTTCAGTTTCGTACCTCATATTCTGTATGGCAATTTCCAGGCATTTCCGCTCTTTCTTTAAAATAGTATCATGATCAGAGTCCTAAAGAATAATGGAGTTTTTTCCCTCTAACAGCAGATTATTCTTTTTAGCACTTTTTGTTTCAGATTTCAGTAGCAATAGATACTTTTTCCATTCTTGGAAATACATCTAGGTGTTAGGATCGTTCTATTAGTAAGGGGTCAGTGGCTCTGAAGACGCATAAGGCTTCTCTTCTATCTAATTTATATACTAAAACTCCAGCCATCCGAAACAGTAGGGGCTGGAGCTCCATTTCGATAAATAAATTCAGGTAATTGATTGTCGAAAAAAGAATCAATTTTAATTAGTTATGGTATGCACGTTGCTAATAGGAGAAAAACCTCATCTTCTAATTCTTTGTTTTTCTAAAGTAATTTCCTTCGAACCGTTCATTCTTCATTTCAAAACACTGACACGAAGTTGAAAAGTGTAGGTTTGCTCCTTTCAATGTCTGAAATCGTTGAATCTCCGTACATCTCAGTCAACTGTTTACCCGTAATTATTTTACCTGATTGACCTAATTACTTTATCGCTGATGACAACTCTTAAAAAAAAAGTATATGGTGATTGACGAAACTCACCAACAAACGTAAAGACATATGAATGATATAATAAAAATACTCACATTCGGGCTTGGACGGACAACAATCAACTACTGTATGCAAAACTGCACTGGAACGGTGACTAAATTGACTATTTAGATAAGCTATGCAGAGAGAGAGAGTCCCTAACACATGTAGACAGAATAATTGATTTAAAAAATCTCATCCATTTAAGCTATTATTGGTTCTTTGTTTTGAAAATTTGTCTTAAATTTTTCTAAAAATTGAAAACGATTCGAATAATCGGCGAAGGGGAGAGTCGAAGCTCTGATAATTGTAGTTTTACTGTATTACAATTATATTTCTAACAAATTCTACATCAGGTATAAGGCATCTTAAACTACGTTTTTCCTTTTCTATTTGAATACATCAAATTAAAATTCATAATTGTTTCCTGAAGACAACTTTGAGTTGGACATCTTTCTTTAGGGCTCTCCCCACCTGGCTAATCCTTTACCTCGGTTGAATTGTAGTAAATATGGTTTAATTATTGTAAAAATATTTTGGTACATGATTGTTTTCCCTGAAGATGATAATAATTATTTTATTAACGAAAAGCTTTAAATAACTCTACTTTATAACGGTATCACGGGCCAGGAGTTTCTCCGTTTGAGAATGGATTAGTGGAAGCGGTGTCTCATCCTAGATATCAAATTCCTCACTATTTTTTCGTTATACTTTCTTACTTTCAGTTCCTAAATCCTTGCATTTCTACATCTTTCTTTCTTCAAACTTTTCCACATGAGCCTTATTTAACCTTCAAGTATATTTTAAACCTCAGTGACTTGACAAAGTCGTAAGAACAGTAAATGTGTCCAATTCATATCTATAGACGCAGTATGCATCAACTATTTAGTTCCAAATGTGCGGTCTGACGTTGATATCAGTATGTACAAAATGACATTACCCAGAAATATTAAACTGCTGTGAATTGTATTGCGAATATTTTGCGAATATTTAAGACGAAATGTCTTAAAATAATATATTGCAATTTATTTTTCTACTATACAAAGCTGTTTTACATTCTGAACAGAAGGAGATTCTGAATGAAGGGTTGCGCCGTCACTAGCAAAGATTACGAATATCTCCAATAGAGAATATTTAAGCACCTAGTAATATTCAAGGCGGTTTCCCTTAACACATTCTAGGGGATGGTCAGCCTTTTAATCATTTGGAATTGACCTCTTGAATTCCACGCAGGGAGTAACTATATTTCTCTTTGTGTTGAAGGGACTTCTGAAACAACAGTTCACAACAGGCCCAAAGTTTATTCACAGTTTATCTTGCAACGAGAAGCTCTTTGTCTGAGATAGAAATCTTTACCTACCCTAAACTCACGGTCATATTAGTGGAAGTGTTTACTTTCTGGTAACAAATTCAACTGAAGACGCTATGGGTTTAATTCAGAGTTTACGTATATCAAGAATTAGATAAAAACACTATTGAACTCTTTAAAGCTTTATGAATAGTGATAAGAATAACATTTAAGTTTATAGTTTAAGTTTAACTGCATAAATCTTTCAATAAATTGGAATTTTACAAGTTTTAATACTCCTGATGGAATGGTATTCCATAATTATTGCTTTATATTAAGTAACATGAACAAATGACAATTTTAAAACCAAACTCGTCAGACTTTAAGGCCTATCCATTGTTGTCAAATTATTATTTTTCTCTCGAAAAGTCATATTTAAAGAATTCTTTTTTCAATGAATTAAACAACAGGCATAGGTTTCTTTAAGAAATGCCGGAAAAACAAGAAAATATTTATTTTGTTCCAAAATGTTAATCCGTTTTTCTTTCCCACCAAGCAAGAAGATAAACTCCATTTATCATGTACTAATCAAACAGTTTATTGATTAGTTATTCTTTTATTTTATTCATCCAAATTATCAGGTAATATCTTCATGTTTAATATTCAGCTAAAACATAACTAATAAGTTTGTCCTTACTTGTAACTATTTGCTCACAGTTATGTAGATAATGTATGAACCAATGCAGCAGCAAGAGAGCCGCAGAATGTATTCAGACGGTATTTAATCAGAGCACTACTCGTGTATAGAGTGAATTAGCAGACGTCTTGCAGGAATCGTTTCTTTAACGGAATCCATTTTGGGATATTTCTAGATTAAATACACAAGCTGGCCTTTATTGTCAGGAAACCTCAATAAATAGAGTTCCTATAAAACAAGAATCTTCTTTTGATTCAACTCTTGGATTTCGTCATAGACCTCTCTGGATATCATCAGTTGTACTACCGTTGTAAACAGTTCACCTAAACTTTCTCATAGACGCCTCAACCAAGGAATTTATCTACGTACTACATACTTTGTTCCTACATTTTTTTTTTTTTAACAATGAATCGCAGATGTGAATACTTCTTCCCTCAGTTATATGGTTCCAATCTAATTTTCGCCTTTTTTATAGTTGTTAATAATTCACGTCGTTTCTTCTTTTTGCTAATAAGGCCTAAATTACCAGGACTAGACATTTATAATAAAATTTAAGTTCAAAGGCAAACACTCATGATCAATTTAGATACTATTTCGTGTTGTTTTCTATTAATAGCGTTGTTATTAGTTAGTTATAGACAAGCTGTTGTCTTCTCACGCAAACAATTATTCAGACTAAATAATTGTTTTGCGCAAAAGGCAAACTATATAGTTAAAGCAAAGTCGTCAATGTGTAGAATAAACTAGCAGAACACAGATTATATACAACGATGACGTAACTGAATAAGCTTCGGAGATATTTTTTAAACAAACATTAAAGTTCGTTAGAATTATAAATCTAGCATTAAAGTCATTTGACCTGACCACAAGAATAAATACTCTTCTACTCGTACAAGTATACAAATCACATTTTCTTTAAAACTCCTTCCCTTAAATTTTGGTCTTCGTAGGGCCTCCTCAACCTTGTATACTTATTCAAACATCGTTTCCAATTTCCACGAAATATAATTTCAATTGTTTTTAAAGTCATCATGATTTATATTAAATAGGAGATTTCTGTAGAATTATGATAAGATAGAAAATGGTGATTTTAGTTTAAAGCAACCATAATTTTTTCCAGTTAAACCTCTTCCTAAAGTTAGTGAATATGTCAAATGTCTTTCAAAATTGTAATCAATGTCATTACTAATGATAAATCTAGTACATAATTCTTTGGTCCTCCCTACATTGTGCTGCTTTCATGCAGAAACTAAAACCTCCCTTTTTAAATATCTCTCTATCTTACCTTCTCATCGCCTCCTTTATCTTGCCTCTCAACAATATTTACACTATTCTCCCACAAGAAACCAACGAAGAGTAATCCACTAGGAAACCAATATCGTCTAAACTAAACTTATAGTCCTAATCTATTTATCCTCAGGACGCTTTAGTCAATCCTCGCCATGTGGGAGGAGTGAAGTTTATGTAGTCACAGTAGCTGTTAACCTAAACAAGTTAAAAAGACGTTTTTATGAGTTGTAACCACTTTTTTACTATATGTTTCATAGCCTAAACTGAATCATCATTACTATCGACAACGAATTTATAACTTGGTACAAGAAATATAACTTTTATCTGATCACTGTACAGTTCACTGTTTGGTATTATAGTTGTTTTGTCAGAGAAATCCAGCCTCATATTATGCTTACATGTAAATTAACGCAACCTAACTCCAAGATACCGGTAATACTATGACAAAGATATGTATCGATTGTCTCTGTTCCATCTAATACAATGCGTTATGTAATCAGCGGATGGTGGCAATGCTGATTACCATAAGGCCTCTTATCTACCTCCTTACGATCATACCTGTGTTACATGTTTATTATTTATTATAATGCTCTTGGAACTACGCTCATGAAATGTTTTAGTTTTAAAATAAGCATGTGAGTTCAATTTACAATAAAAAACGGATAAACGGTAATTTCATACTTATAATTTATGTTGTTTTTATTCAGAATTGTTTGTGTGACAAAAGGTTTATCAAAAATATTTACCACACACGCATTGTAAGATTAGCAATCATTGATGATAGCTTTTTAGTAGCAGAACATGCCTGATTTAAATAAACCTAATTAATTGGATAGTCATGTATAGGTGCCCACATTTACCTCTGTACCTGACAGTGTTTGCCGAGGTGAGGCAAGGTTTAGGGTGAAATAGACGCCCCTCTAAAAACATTGGTTGCCCTGATTTGTTCTTATTCTCCTGAGGATTAATATTACAAAACATTATTTATGTTTCTTACTGTCGAAAGTTTATTAATTATGGTAAAACATTTATATAAATATTTAATATGCGTACCCCCTGACAAATGTTTTTTCATTTGCTAGTAGAGACAGGAAAGGCCGGGCGTACAGCTAAACGTCGGCAATTATAGTGAGATATCTAACTGTGTTTCCAAAGCATTTGAGCAGAATTTAGTTTTACTTTCACATTGATCAGATATATGAAGTATGCGATGACTCCTAAATAGTTCTGCTTCTCACGATATGCATGTTGGTGGCTATGCGGCTTTTTCTTTTGTTGTTGTTTTTATAAATACACGTTCTAATTAAACTTTAAGAATGAAGACATAAAATAGAGGTAGGGTACCTTATAAATTATTGGGTATATTCTAGTATCTTTTTCTTATAGTATTCGTTACAGCTGGTAAACTTTCTGAGCTAAAGACCGTATTCTCATTTTACAATGAACATTATTTACTAGGACATCGATATAAAACCAAATTATTTGGGAACAAATTAATACAGTACAACAGGAAACACACATACACACACAAACACAGACACACTCGCACACACCCATCTATATATATATATATATATATATATATATATAGAAAACACATCAATTAAATACAATAGGAACATATATTCTAAACTCATATTCAAGAAACATTTGTTTATTGATTCTCTTTCTAAACTTTGTAAATAGACGTAAGGCCTCTCTTCAAATAAACTGTGAAACCTGTCATAAAGCTCGATATGGCTGGATATACGTAACGTCCGTAAAGTATCAGGCTTACTGCAATATTTGTTTCCCTAGTACTATCTAAAATATAACAAGCACTTTTATACATACGTGTTTTAAATTAATTTAAACTGATTAGTTTAAACATGTGAACTTTTAAAGGAAACGATCGAGAAAAAAGAATACAAAAACGGAATTACATAAAAATATTTCTCTAAAATCAAGCTTTTCTAAATGATAAGAATTATCTCGGTTTATTTTGCATAAAGGGATGTATGTACTAATAATACTAATAGTAAACATCTAGTACTATCAATTAAGTCCTTGCGCTTTATATAATATATTGTCAGCGCAGTTAATTTATTCGTTCCATTCATTTTTTCAAATTTTCTTGTGCCTAAAATCACTTTAGTGAATCTAATCACAGAACCCAGAAACGCTGAGATCTAGAGCTTTCTAGACATTTATTCAGTTCACTAATAACCTTACTATGAAGTTCATACCAGAAACCTAAAAGAGCAAATAGAAGAATACAATACCGGTTATTTGTCAGAGCGCACATTACGGCTTGGTTAGTGTATTTATTCTATTAGGATATTAAAAAAATCTGAAAGAGACAAAAGATTCAAGGGCGCAAGTATAATGTGAGCTAGCAATCAGAGTCTTACAGTTCGTTGGAACTAATTGCTTTCTCTTTTCAAGCTTTCTCTTTTCATGGTATTTATTGATAAATGAAATAAGCTTTATAAATCAACGCTCTTATAAAAATTGATTAATGCAAATCATTGTAGGAAAATAATCTGTTATGTCAATGCCACCAGGGAGTTACTTGTAAACCGACTTATCTTCAAAACAAAGTTTTTTAAATGAAAGAAATATAAACAAACAAGGGAAAATAGAGAACAACTACTTACGTACCTGAATATTTTTTTACCGGTACACTGTATCTTTAAAATTGTAGTCATTATTTAGTTTCAAATTTTTGTTTGGTTTACGACTGGTGAAATATACAATCAATCCTATTTTCCCCTTATTAGTGAGATAACGTTTCTATAATATAAATAACACAAATTTTCTTGTAGTTTTTTGTCAAGTTTTAAAGATATTATCCTATGCTTACGTAACTAACATATAATAGGACATCAGACGCGGTAGCTTACGTTAGCGACCACTTGGAAATACCATAAAATATAATTAATTTTAACAATAGCTTACAATTAATTATTAAAAAGGAAGCAACAGAATTGAATAGGGGATAGGTTGGAGAAGAAACTTGTAGCACCAAACTCTAGTGAAAGGTTTTGACAAAGTATTTAGTTAGGTATTCTCATAGTGGATGAGTATTCAACATATCAAAACAAAAAATAATTGTGGAAAGATTCACGTATGTCAAGTACTCAACGAGCTAGATGTGAATCTTAGGTATAGCAGGAAACATTACCATAAATAGTAATCAAAACACTTATATAATATCTTCCAACACATATAAGTTAAATTACAAAGTATCGTAAATGGACCAAATAAAATGTATTATGTATTACATATATATATATATATATATTGTAACGGTTCGCCCTTGTACCTAGGAATTTATCTTTATTTAATATGTTACTTTGCTTATTCCAACCATTAACATTTACTTACCAGGGCTTCTAGTCCTACGTCGCAGCTCAGGCAGAAACTGTCTGTCTGCGACGTCCTTATAAATCTTGAAGATAGAACTAGGTTACGTAAACACATAACTATAAAATGTTTAAAGACAATAAAAATGTATTTGTAATGTGATATGTCAGATTTTAAACAAATTACAAATCAATATGTTAAGAAATCACCTATTAAATTACTGCAAACTAATTTATTATTTCAAATGTCATTCAAAGTACCGTTTGGTGGTAAGGTAAGTAATAAAATTTATTATTTTTTTAATCTAACAATCACGGAACGATTGGAGGTACCGTTTATGTTATACAATTGTCATGTCGGTATTTAATTTAGGTAATATTACGATACATTTATCCTTATTACACTAAAACGTACCTTGTCAACCACGTATCTTGTATCACACTATTATTTTCAATTTAACACAGCACATCATTTTCACATACCTGCACTTACACGATAGGGCACAAAATTTAATTAAAGAAACTCATTGAAATGCTTCGCCTTCTTCCTTACGTACCCCTTATTAAAGCACTGCCGGCCTCAACATATTTAATTCTTGAATGATAGCTGGTTTTCTAAATAATGTCAGAAATATTGGGGTTATATGCCCTTCACAACTGTCTCGTCCAAAGACCTGGCTTACGTGACATGGCGTGATCACCCCCTTTTTCCTTAACTGGACCACCGTACCATAGTTTTAATGATTTGCCCGCTAGGTGCGCCTTACTCGCTACGTTACATTACCAAGTGTTCACATAGAAGACAAAAATTGTCTTTTATGTCGGCTCGATCTTATTATTAAGTAAAAATTAAAAATATAAATTCGTTTATATGTAATACCCATATACTTGAGAGTTTTACAATATATATATATATCACCTTGCATTCACGCAAACACAAATATACAGACACATAAATAAATAAATAAATAAATATATATATATATATATATATATATATATATATATAAATATATATATATATATATATATATATATATATATATATATATATATATATATATATTTATATATATACTTGTATGTATATGTGTGTGTGTTTGTGTGCGTTATGTTTATATGACAGGTTGTTCTAGCCTTCTTTATGTGTCCACGAACTCAATTAAATTGAAGAACTTATTGTTCACCTAGGTTTTATTTTGGCTGCCTTTGACAGTGTTATTTCTTCGTTAAATATGATTTGATTCGCAGATGTGAATTATATCCTACGCCAAATTCGAAGCAATTATCTTCAGAGGTACTATTACACGTATAAAGTTTAGCACTAAATGATGGTGGGGGGGTATTAGCAGAAATAAAGCAGGAGTAGGCCTACGTTCAGACGAATAAAAATGGGAAATTTAAATAGGAATAGAAAGTGTTAGAATCATATCTTAACATTAAATAATAGTAAAAGAGGAACTAAAGAAAACATAAAATAGAGCGGTAGAATACATTTTTTTTATAATTAGAAAATATTTTAGTTAACTAGCAAGAATTATGAAAGTATATTGCAAATAAATGCAATTAGTAGATGGGCGGATCTACTTCAATGTATATGAGTGCGTGAGAGTGTACAAACTCTTCAAGAACAAAAATATCTATATCAGAGATTATTTATAATAACAAAAAGAGCTTGTTGACAGTTTGCGAAGATCTGATGATTCCTGTGTATATAATTGGCCGGAAGCTAGAGCTCAATGTCTTGTTAATATGGTTTTTGTTTGAATATTCTTGCTTTAATAAATAACTATTTAAAGAGAAAACGTCATAAAGGGGGTTGATTTAGGAAATGGAGATATTATCCTAAGACCACAGGAACTATTTGCAAATATTAGACATTTTTTTAAAATGAATTTAAATCGTAAATTAATTAAAACCAATAATTTTATTGTTTTTAAATCTCAAACCTCAGAATAAAGCTTTTCGAACTACCAAGTGCTTCTTGATATTTTAGTAGATTGTACTTTTCTCGACGAACCAATCATTTAATAAATCCTAATGTATTAGGCTCTCTCTTTTTATTTCTTCGCTATCCCTTGCAGCGCTGATTGCTACATAGACCCTATGTTTTAAAACATTTTCGTAAAAAAAAGAGTTTTTAGCGGGCGCTGACAGTTGTAAAGCTATTCTACCCTTACCTCCTTACCCGTAGCCACAGGTTGGTTTAACCAATCCTTCACCACTTTCCAGCTGACGTTTTAATTGCTGATGGATGTTTTAATAGTTAACTAGAGTTGTATTGACGCCTAAAGACCAAATTTACCTTTATACTCAAGGAATAACCTCTAGAAAACTTGTTATTGAATTCTCATTGAAGGAACTGGAAATAGTTAATAGACAAAGGGAATTCTAAATCACGACTGCCTAAGAGTGGTTTAAATTGGCCAAACAGAGAAACATTGCAAACACTTTTGATCACCCGAACAATGAATCTTAATCACTTCGCATTGGCAGTGAGTTTAGTGGCTGTAAATTCTGCAGCTGCATTAATACTTAAATGTAAATACTTCCTTGTCATTACGTCATAGGGTAGGGCTAAATTATAAATACGTTCGTACACAATTTAGATCAGCTATGGTTCTCCAAGATAGAGTATTTTTATCAATCTTCTTTCTCACTTCTTTACGCTATAAAACCCAACCAAACATCGTCAAGGGTGATATATATATATATATATATATATATATATATATATATATATATATATATATTTATTAAATACAGTATACTATATTATATATAGTAGCATGATGCTTCTATTAGCTTTCGATATAGAGCAGTAACATTTTAGGGTTTAAATTTATTTTTAAATAAGGTTTAAAGATTAACAATGGAAATTATTAGTCTCGATTTAAACAAAAAAAGTTTTGGTACTATAGTATAATCGGCCAAGATTAGTTCTTTGATAAATAGTCTTTAAACTAACCTATTCAATATGTTTGAAATCCATTCTAGTAATTTTGGTCATTGAATACAGCTTCTCTACTTCATGTATCAATAACCAAATCTAAATTACATCCGATTGCGATATGTTGGAACAATTTGTAGCGTGTGCTGGTTTTGTTGATTGATGTGTTTTATCGAGTGAGTTGTAGCCGTTCAGATCGTTAATGTGATGTCGTTAATGTAATATGTCTGTTGTTTCTTGTTCGCTGCCTTTCCTAATCACACAATATTTTAGTTTATTTTCATTTTTAAGTTACATTTTACAATATATTTTGACAGATTGTTATTAGAGGTTTATTTCTCTTACTAGCTATATTTTGCAACATTTCTGTTCAACTATTTTTAATTCACTTAAGGGTATTGTTAAACATTCATTGGTCTTGTTCTAAATTATAATTAGTTTAATGTGCAATACACCCAATACAGTTTATTATTAAAGAAATAGATCCATCACATTTATGTAGATCAATCCAACATGTTCCTTTCAATGACCTATTCATTAACAAAACCTAACTTATAGCTTGTTTTGTGTATTTATTTTAAATAGCTTTATCTGGTGAAGTAGCCAAAATGCATACATGCATTTAATGTTCCTATATAACATTGTTAATAAAAGTTTTTATTTTATATTTGGTATTGTAGCGTTTTGGAACTCTTAACTCTAATATTTACAATTAAGGTTGTAAAACTAATTAAAGTGATATACCTATTAGTTTTTGTAATGTTTATTTTAAAATGTTGCTACATTGTAAATAAAAAAAGTACAGTGTCAGACAGTTCTAGTGCCCGAAAGAAGCGAATTCACCATTCCAAGGATGTAGTTATTAGGTCCTACTTTCTTTCAGTAGTATATGAAGAATGTACAGCTTAAGAGTGGTTGGAATGCAAATATACAACTCACCATCATCATAGTTATATATTTAATGTAAATTTAGTGAAATATAAATAATTATGCTTAGTACCTAATGAAAACTTTTGTTGTAACTATTAACCTAATAATGTATAATGAATAAGTTCAACTAAACAACGTGTTAAAACAGCTGTCCTATAACATGAACTATAAGACACACTAAGATTTTCTATGAAATCATATGTTATCACCTTATATAGGCTGAAATAGCTTTATCCAGCACACTGAAGCAACATCGGCGTAACTCCTAAATGCTTTAACAAAAGGAGATATCCAGCATTACTTTTGCCAATGGAAAAAGCAAATTGAACGGAGTTTAGCGAGGGAGAATACACTGAAGGTTGAGCATTTCACTGCAGAATAATTTTTCAATAAAACCTTTTTTCATAAACATACTCGTTATTCAATAGTCAGACCTGATATGTATATACCCCTATGTACAGTAAAAGCCTCTTTAAATACTTCCTTTCAATATTCCAGCTTACGGTTTTTTCTTAGAATCTTAAACGTAGCTTAAAAAACATACTAATTATCAACGAAAATATGCTTTCATTACCGCTTAATACGTTTTTTGTGACAGAACTGTTTGTCAAATATTTCCAGAGACTTACCGCTTAGCAATAAATTATAGGCGAAAAGCATTATAGTAGTTGTATAGAGTTTAGCAGTCACGGTGCTCTATAATACATGTTGGGTAAATCCTTTCCTATTTCCTCATTTTTCCTCAAATACAACATTGTGAGTGAGGAACAATTATTCTATTATAATTCATTTTTTATCTACATTTTTACTACGATTGGAGCGCTGTCTCTACTCATCTTGCGGCCGAACGTAGTACTACAACAGTTACAGTTGTGGCAGACAACCGTCTACAAGTAAGTGAACTTTCCCACTAACTCTTTAAGATTTCATAACTAACCTTGCCTTAGCATCCTGCATTCTATTTTGGGGTATATTAGCGTCAAATACTATTATTTCGTTAATATAATTATAGCCACAGTTTGTCAGTAACTTTTACTTAATTATTGCACAAACAATACATCAATGAAAAATACGTTTATTACGAAACGGAATTCAATAGCAAAACAATATTAATTTGATAAAGACTGCCTCAAATTTTTCATCAGGATGTTTACATCAATGATGTATAGAGTCCCGAATTTACACGTCACGGGAGGACGTCAGCAAGCTTCTGTTTTCATAGAACAAAATGGCTTGATTTGTTTACTGTTGCTGACTTGATTTGGCAGATGGCTTGTTTATAACCAGGTCAAATGCAACGGTGGAAAACTAAGACGAGAGAGACTTTCATGTCTAGTGTGCACATGTGTTAGAAAATGGCAGAATTTCTCAATTTTCTACCCATTGTACATTCTGTTGTCTAGAATCTGTCGTGGTGAATGTAACGTGACAAAGGCTCGTTCTACAGCTAAACTTCAGCCCCAGTTCAACCTTTACTGCCATTATCTTAGCATGGTTGCCTATCTTTATGCAATAGTTTAACTCGAAATACAACATGATGGTAGTGATGGAGCTAAGTTTACGACATAGAGACTACCCTGTTCAGGCAAGCTATGACCGTACAATGTTTCACCTTCACTACGTGATTATCCCTTATCTACGGTACTTCTAAAAATGTCGTCTCCTCTAGCAGGTTAGTGTCAGCCAGTTGACCTTTGGAAACAACCTCCCTAAAAAATGTCCAGATTTCTGTCATAATATTTCTCCACTTTCAGTCTCTTCTGTTTCTGCAAATCAAATGGGACTACTTTTATTCTGAAATTTTAAACAGTGAATCTTCAAAAACGTTACGTTTCATTAATATTTGATTGACAGGGGGATTTTTGCACCAAAAGTTTGTAGGAACCGTATTTAAAAATAATTAGGAAAAGGTTAAGGTTTCTTTGAATGAATACGCGAGAACGATGAATCTAGGCCTCACTAGCCTTAAAACCGTAATTTGTATTTGCTTTGAATATATATTTTTAAAGTTTATAGCTTCATTTGAACTTTAACTACCATGGTGTGTCAGTAGGCTCGAGGGCCCAGTAGGCCACTATACCCGACATTGTTGTCTAGTAACGTTTTTGTCACTTAGTACTAATCGACTGATGTTGCTACTTTTGAAAAAATAATAGAGTGTATTAAACAACAATTTTCAGGCTACGTACACAAATAATTACCATGTTCTTTTTCTTTATACAAAAATGCCCAGAGAATTATAATCATTTTGCTATTCTAGGAACTGGTGTTCGGGAGTTACGTCCTGACACACTTATTTCTTAACAATGTTCATGATGTTGAGTTGTGTATCCCAATTAAAATAAATTCGTTAATTAAAAGAAGTTCATTTGTATATGCTTTATTTTTAGGTTATATAATTTTTAGTGACACATTATAATAATTTTTGCTATTGTTTTCAAAATTTTACAATACTGTAAAAAGAAGTTAGAAGTATTGACTAAATATATATTAGTTCTTAAAATACTAATTTGGTCACTTGGATAAACTTGTCATTATCAAAAAAATTAATTAAAACATAAATTGCGTGAAAATAAATTGTTAAATTTTAAAAATTATACTTGTTATGATTCTTGTAAAACATTAATGGAATCATACACAATACTTATAGGAGAGAGAATTTGTTTACCCTTTGTGCTGTATATAAAATATTTATAAATAAACACACATATATATATATATATATATATATATATATATATATATATATATATATATATATATATAGATATATTCTTGATATTTTACGTTATCCATTGCTTTTCCGTTACACTGACTTTATGAAGTTAATATATTACTATTGTAAGTAATATTATCCACCATTAACTTTCACAATGTCCGTTTTTAAGGATTATTTCACAACTAAATATTTAGTCAATATTTCTGACTTACTTTTAAGGTTTTGTGAAATTTTGAAAACAGTAGTGAAAATCATTCCAATACGTCATAACAAATATGCGTGTCGGCCCGTAACTACGGACAAAAAGCTCTTAGAATAACATCATGTTTTTAATCCCGTCGGCGTTTATCTATCAAACAAAAACCATCGTAATTACATCTGTAAGTAATGTGAAGTTTGTTGTTAAATACTGTGTCTTCATTTTTCCAAAAGTAGTAACACCAGCTGAGTAGTACTAATAAACATAAAGCGTTAAGAGGGCCGACGGTATTCGGTTCAGGGTACTGGCCGTCGCGTCAATTCGTTGAAGGTTAACAGAAACTGACGGTGGAAAACCACATAATATATCAAATATGAAAAAGCACTTAACAACATTCATTTTGCCCAAATTTATCAACAAAAAATATCTATACTTGAAGAAACTTTATCCTCAGACACAGGACCTACAAGTGATAGTCTGTTAAAAATCAACTGGGATTGAGTAATAAATACAAAATAGGCCTGAATCAGTTGCACTTATTCCAGACACCTGCAGAAAAAAGGTCCCACCAGATGTGGAAAAGGTATGCCCCACTAATCCAGAATGTAGAGCAAGAAGGTACCCCAGGGGAATTGACAGTAGAAGAAGAAGTAAACAATTATCTGGGGGAACCATTAGTCAGTCCAGATTGTGATGATGGGAAGTATTGGGCAGTACAAAGGGCCAAATACCCTCATTTAAATGTAATGACAATAAAATACCTGTCTGCCCACTCGCGACAGTGCTTTCTGAAAAACCTTTCTGAACTTCAGGAGTTTTATATGACAAGCGATGAAACTAGCTTGACCCACAACGTGTTCAAATGCTTGTGTTTTTGAACAGAAATGTACATTACCTGCCAGACTTTTAATTATTAAAAACTATCCTATTTGTATTAATTTTTTACTTTTTATATTGTTCGTTTGTTTATAATTTTTGTTTTGTTTTGAGAGACAATATAAATAGGCTTAGGTATTTTTTCAAACATCATAAAATAAGTAACGTTCACATTTTTAACTTTAAAATAAGTCATTACTTTAACCTGATAGGTTTTTATGCTTTTAAAAATTCCTATTGATAAGTCTAGGTTGAAGGTTTTGTGTAGCCTATTACATTAAAACAGAACTTTTAAAAGGTTTTGCCATTTGACCAAGATGTTAACTAAATTAATTATTAGTGAACTAGCATGTAAGCTAATGTAACTTGAAAGAATCGAAAATCGACTAAAGAATCGAGAATCGAACGGAAAATTTCAGAATCGGAATCGGAATCGGAATCGAAAATTTTAGGAATCGGCCCATCCCTATATATAATAGTGCGCAATGATTAATTAATTCCTGAAATCGTCAAAGTACAATGGTTTTAAAACTAATTAATTAGTAAGCACAAAACAAAAATAAGGTAAATTCAAAAGTGACATTTTTTTCTAATTTCTCCTATAATTAATACTAAAATATTGATTATATTTTTATTCAACTTTTGAGAACATTTATTTTGAAATTTAAATTAATGTTAAAACAGATATTTTTCAATAAATAAAACATTTATGTAAACAATGTTCTTTAAAAGACATACACAAGACTCAAAATTTAATCATTTATTTTTTCATAAGCGTTTCAATGACAAAGTCATCTTCATGAGTGAGTTTTCCTTTACAAACTCTATCTTACAACTAAGGTTAAAGTATGGTTACAATTATATATTTATACTGTGGGCGTTGCCACACCAACCTGTCAAAACAACAGTTATTAACATTACTTCAAACATGATACATCAAATAGAAATATAGTACCAAACTCATTAATTATTACAAATCTCCTATCCATATAAAGAATTACATAAAAACAAAATAGATAATTAATATTTCAATATCTTTATTTCAAGATTTTAACCAAAAAGTTACAATCAAAAATCCTTTTGTAACACTAATTAGGCTACTTTAATATAGAATTTTGAATAGGGACTAACCCATTATTTCCAATATTATTTGTATTGTTAATTATATACAAAGTGTCCCACGCATTCAATTCAATATAGCTAAGAACGTTTTTTTATCATGGTTACGACGTCTACTTTAAATTCGTGCTTTCCCTCTAAACAATTTTTCGCTATCGTAGACTTTTCTAGTCTGTTAAATTTAACGTCGAAAAAATGTTCTTTAGCCCTAGTTAAAATATTTCTTTTATTTGCCTATCTATTTCAGAGGACATTTTCTAAATTTCTAGGAGTTGATTCCTGACTTTTTTCTGTTAGGTATGTTGTCTTTATGGTTCCATAACAACTTCTTTAGGTTATTTACAGTGATAATTATCACGTTCAACCTATTGTTTTTTCCCCAGATATTGTCTCATTTTATTAGTCAGTGGCGGATGGTGAGTTATTTTTACCCATTGTTTCTTCCTTTTTATTTCTTATTAACATACTTAATAAAAGTACGTTAATAAGAAATAAAAATTAAAAAGAAGGGGAACAATCTTTCTTTAGGTTCTTTTTATATTCAAGGTTTATCACTCAAAAATAGATTCCTTTTATACTTTATCTGCTATTTACATACTATCTACATTTAACTCATTTTCATTGTAGGCCGAATTTTCCGATATGTATCTATATCTGGTTTGTTGTCTTTCTTGTCGGTTCCCTACTCTGTACTTCATCTTTAAATCCATCGTTTTCGTTCTTTATGTATTTAGTCTTTGGTCAGTACTTCAATTTAATTTCCATAATTTGACTCGGTATGTGACGATAGGTTTTATGACAATATAAATTTTATTAAAAGAAATTTTATTTTTACTCACTTTTATATTTCATTATTAAAATTGCAACTTTTTTTACTGTAACTATTAGTTAAAAAATCTAGATAAACTTTGCACAACTTTATTGACTAGTTTTTAATGCGATGAAAATTATGATAATCATATACAATTATACAATAGTTTATTAAGACAAACGCATTGCTCTGTATATCTCCAACAAATATTATATAGATATAATGCCTACAAATTGTGATAAACATATGTAAAACTAGAATAAAATATTCATATCCTAGGGTAAATAATTATATAATGACATTTACGAAAGGAAAAAACATTAGAGCTTTGACTTTTAATTTTATAAAACAACATTACATACCTTTAGTCATGATAAAAATAAATCAAATGAAAAATTGAAAATCCAAGAGTTTTGCAAATATTTCCGCTAAAGTAGAACGCTTTGCGATTGGAATGTAATTAACGATTTAAATGCAAACTTTTGATTGTGTTTAAGAGGTTTCATTTATTTAAATTAAAAAATTCTACTACAGTTTCAATAAATTGTTACTTGGAGTTGCTTGTTAAACGTTTTTTTTATCTATCATTTATGTTGTGGAGACCTGGTGATAAATATTTGCATTACTTTATAATACTGAGAGTGATAGGATGGTTTAAATGTATTATTACTATCTGGGCAGTAATAAAGAAAGGAGTAATAAGCACACTATTTAGAGTTCTTATATATGATATTACTCATTTTGATCGCACAATAATTGTACAACTGCAACTAATAACGTATTTTCATTCGAATACTCCGTCTTATCGGTCATTATTAGATCTACCTAATGTTATACGGTGACCAAATCTTTCTACTGTATTGTTCGGCCACTTTTCTTGCTAGGAGGTTTCACGGGAATGTACATTTCTCCAACCTGATGTCATTCATCTGTGAAATCACAAGCCGTCTCACTTCTTAATTGTATTAAATGATTACCGTTCCTTCTTCACTTATATTTTGTATTCCGTCATATCGTAATTGTTTAAATAGGACGCTCCCTGGAAAGTATTTATTTCTGCGACTTATTATTTTGGCCTCATGTGCATCCTGCAACTTAAACCTAAACCCAATATTTGTTATTAATAACCTTTCTTACGATATTGAAAATTCTGGTTGTACTTGCATCCTTTAATTGATTTAATATATATGTCACAATATAACTATATTATTACTAATTTGTTTACAATAAAAGTAATATTTATCTGTAACTCATACATCATCTAATGTATGGCGAGTTTTTGTGCTATAACTCTTTCTTTACTCTGTTCAGATATACTGGTTTATGTCAATACTGTTTTAATTGTTTAATGTTTTTTTCCATTCCATATTATTTTGTTTTTAAAATTATGTCTAATGATAGTTTAATTTTTTACAATCTTAGTTTATAGTACAAAGAAATGTGAAACGCGAGATGATCCTTCTAATCCTTTCTGAAATTAAGTAATGGTCGATAACACTTGTGGTATTTGGTTTTCGTCGTTTTATGATCATTTATCCTGTTTGTTACTTGTCAATATATTTATCTAAATATTAAATATGCTCTCCTTGTTTGATTTGATCTTCATAACTGACTTCAAACCACAGGCTGCCCTAAATACTAAATATTCAGTTTTTCGCAGCCACCTCTTATCCCTCTTTTCAAAAGGTACATAATTATTTAATTACAAAGGACGTTTTAAAAACACAGAATATACTTATGTAAGTATAGTCCCTGCAAAGATTATTGTAATTATTACATTTTATTTTGTTAACAAGCCTCAGGTTAAACGCACATATCCAATACTAGATAGAATAAATCGGCACTAATTCACCCTTTCTAGAAATATAAATCCTTATTCTGCAAAACAGCAAAACACATAGTGTGTTTTTACATTATTGTACATCTTATTGTTTAAAAGTTAGGTGATGTTTTTTTCATTGTTATAAATAATCAACAACTACTTCCTTTAATAACTACTTTTAATAAAATAAGCTAAGAAAACAGCATGTACTTAGCAATTCATATGCATTGTAAATATAAGAGGATTGAATAAATATAGTGAGAAAAAACCTTCTGGTAGAAGAAATATGGCAGAAATGGAAGAGTTAAGGTAGAACCTACTTGTATACGGTATCGCAGCTGCAGAAAATAAAGGATTTCCTTATTGGCATTGAACAAGTATATATATATATATATATATATATATATATATATATATATATATATATATATATATATATATATATATATAAATATATAATACGTTTTCTTCTTTAATAATTTCAAACAACATAGGTTATTTAAATACAAGAATATATATTAATTAATAAATAAGCTTGTATTTGAAAAACCTAAGTTGTTTTGATATATATGTTTATAAATATATATATATATATATATATATATATATATATATATATATATATATGTATATTCTCCCTACCTCCCCTATCCGTTCCACCAGGAGGGTAAATCTCCTTCACCTAACCCAATTTTCCTATATTAACAATTTTATGAATTCTTAGGAGTAGCAAACTAAATACCAATGAAGCCCAGAAATAACCAGTAGACGTTCTATCACATTCATTCATAAATGATTTCCTTATTGGCGTTGAATATGAGTGTATATATATATATATATATATATATATATATATATATATATATATATATATATATAATACGTTTCCTTGTTTAATAATTTTAAACAACATAGGTTATTTAAATACAAGAACATTTATAAATTAATAAATATGCTTGTATTTGAATAACCTATGTTGTTTTAATATATATATATATATATATATATATATATATATATATATATATATGCATATATATATATATAATTATATATATATATATATATATATATATTTATTTATATTTATTCCTCCTCTCTCCCCTATCTGTTCCACCAGCAGGGTAAATCTCCTTCACCTAACCCAATTTTCCTATATTAACAATTTTATGAATTCTTAGGAGTAGCAAACTAAATACCAATGAAGCCCAGAAATAACCAGTAGACGTTCTATCACATTCATTCAATTACTGATTTATTATTCGTAAAAAAAGAATTACCCCTTGCCATTCTATATCACAATGCCCGCATCAATTTTCCACTAGGATTGTAGGCGTCATTAATCTGTCAATACGTCGAGCGAAATACAACTTCCGCCTATTGATTGTGCAATCGTCCGTTATGAATATTGAAAGATTGTTGCTGGGATCAAGCACGATAAGCCCTAGTGCTTCTGCGTCATTAATTCTCATTTAATAAACCACTTAATTCTATGATACGGTGTTCTCTCCTGCTAAAGAATAATACAAATGTATAGGCCTATAGTTGAATCAAGCTACACTTTTTTATTCTGGAATAATTGTATTATTTTTTAAAGAATATCAATTGATAACTTAAGTATTTTAAATTGCAAATATATTCATCACGTCTGTGAGTACGAGATGTTACTTAATTATTTTCAATGATTTCGAATATACGTGGGTTTAAATTTGAAATGTTAGTTATGAGCCGTTTTAAGTCTATTACAGTAAACAGGAGTTTAACGGGAATGTATCTCATTCGAAATTATATACTTTTATTTTTTCTCTCTTTCCTACATCTTTTCTTTCACCCTCAACCCGTCTCTCTTTCGTTTTCTTTTCCTCTCTCAATGTCTCTCTCTCTCTCTCTCTTTCTCACTTTTTACCAAATTATATGACACTTCAATGGTAATAAACGTAAGCACATAGCCTAAAAAACTGCAATACATTTTAGTTTTATTGTTTAACAAAATCTCATTCTACCTCCTTCACCTCCGTTCTCTCTGTCTCTATCTCCGTCTTTTGTGTATATTTCTTTGAAGCTCTGCTACCGATGATACTAAAAAATCTCCCTTTTTCAGGACCATGATAGCTTAATTCTCTGCACCATACCTACCTATATTATGTCTATACTTTGAACTTAAACAGTCGTGTTCGTGACGCATACCTCTTAACCATTTAAAAGATTTAACCTTCACTGTTCAACTATATTTCTTTCTCTGTCCTTCTCTCTCTCCTTCTTACTTTTACTGTCTTATTCCTTGAAGCACCGCTTCCTATACTATTACAAAATCTCCCATTTTCAATACCAGGAAAGCTTTACTCCTCTACAACAAATCTAAATTTATATTTCCTACATTTGAGTTTTCCACGACCGTATACGTGGTAAATATCCCTTAAACACTATATTAAATTGTAGTTTTAAAGTTTAACTATTGGTCTTTCTCTCTTCCTCGCTATAGTTCGCTCCGTCTTTATCTGCGTTAATGCCTCATTCACGAAAGCGCTGTTATTATTCACAATATTATTATTATTGTGAAATGTGTTTTTAAAGCCATGCATAGCCTATACTAAATATATCAGAATTAAACTAAAATTTCACTAAAAAGTTTTCAATGGATATAGAAAACTAGTCGTCAATTTAAAAAAAAGGTATACTTGGAATGAATTATAAACTTGAACACTTGTTAGTTATTTTATTAACCAATGTACTGGAGCAGTTTTTAAAGTTAGTGATAATTGTATTAGAATGATACGTTAGTATGTATGGGAATACTCGCTCACAATATCCGCGTTTGTTCTGTGAATTGGCAAAATGTTTCAAGTTAATTTTTAAATAATGTGTACTTATATTTTGCTTTCCCTACCACACCAAAGTATAAAATACATTTCTTATCATAATATATATGTACAGTATATCAACACAAGTTAGGCTAATTGAACCGACACAGTTTTATAATACCATAAATGATATCTAAATAAACTCACGTCAGGCTATTTGGACCCACACAGTTTTATAATACCATAAATGATATCTAAATAAACTCACGTCAGGCTATTTGGACCCACACAGTTTTATAATACCATAAATGATATCTATATGTTCTATAATAGTTCTATAATACATTTTTAATGTATTTTTCCTATCACTGAACCCGTGGTGTTGTATTTACAACTTACTTACTGAATCCAACCATTACAATTCACAGGTCTTAAATTTGTTTATGTATTTTAATAAAATAATATGGAAAAGTGTTGCTTAGATTTATATTTGTATTCTATTTGTTTATGGTTTATTTAAATATGAGTAGGAATAGAAACACATAACTAAATTGTCATTTTAATAAGGATTTCGCAACTCTAAACACTAAATACAAGAACTGAGTAATCTATTTTCGAACTATCTCAATCATTATATTTGTTTACACCTTGATTTTCTCATTTAGAAACATTTAGTTTGTAAAATTGTAATCAGTAAGTTCTTTCTCTACTGTAAATACATTTCTAGATAATAAATAAATAATAATAACTCTCTATACTTTGTAATATTTTCGGGAATGAAAAGGAACTATCAGGATCTGAGAGTATACAAACTGAATAATGATTCGTCGTCTAGAAAGCACTGATTAAGAAAGCAAAAGTAATAATAAAAGCAAGAATATGGTGTCTTAAAAATAAAAATTCCAATTTTCCAAAAATTATTCCTAAGAAGTACAACATTTAATCCACAAATAAAACTATTTTATTAATGACCCAAAATAAATTCTTGTAATTGCTCAGCTACAAAGTAGGTGTCTACAAATCTTTCTGAAATCAAAAGATTTTAAGGTTTAAATTGAACTTTTTCGAAGCCTAAACTACAGTGAAATTGGATTCGACAGCTTAGGATTCATGACGAATAACAATTGCAAATTTAGGAAGGGCTGGGTTACAGTTATTTGCCCGTATAAATTCCGTGTTGCCCTGCTGTAAACTGTAGACTGACCGTGACTAGATACGGTTGTTTTTTGTTCCTTGTTTACTTCGAGTAATTGGTAACTAAAGTGAGAAGGCGGTGTTAATAGACTGAACACTGTTGGTGTATATGCGTGACTATACTTCTAGCACGGAACAAACTAAATAGTTATTTATATTAAAACATAGATTTACTTTAATATGTTCTACATGATCTTAGACTCTAAGGAATTTAAATTAATAGACAGATACTTGTGTTTTACAATAGATGATTTACTTTGCTCAGTTTAAAGTTGTAGCAATTGCAGGTAATACAATTAATTTTGTTAATCCCTCATTTCCCAGTAGGTAACAAATCTCTTATATTTAATATTTCAACTAATATAACCTTATAAAATGTACTTCATTAAAATAGCGTGTATATAGGTTACTGCACTTGCTTTGGTAAATCGTAAATTTACTGGATTGAAATAATTATTATTTCTTTAGCAAAGTTATAAAAGATTTATAAATTTCTCAATATTTTTATTTTAAGGAGTTGGTTTCGGATTTAATTTAAATTATTACTTATAGTTGTAGATTCTTGTTTTTGGCGTTTATTCTTGTTTCACTTCCCTTGACCACCAATTCACTTACTAATATTTCCCCTTACTTACATCCACCTTTCTTTATTCACACCAAATGGTTCATTACCGAAAATGAACTTTATTGGTGTAATGTCGCCCTCCTTTACTTTCAGTTATTACTTAGTTGTTTCCCTTACTTAATACCTTTTACTATTCTCACTTAGCGATTTTTATTTTTATTTTGTTTATAATTAATTACCACAATTTACATGTCTTTCTCTCTCTCTCTCTCTCTCTCTCTCTCTCTATCGAGTCCCGGATTTGATTAAAATTTTCTTGTTTCCTTTTAAAAGTTTACGTAGGCGTTTCACGTTCTCTCTAATGTGATTGGTTACCTAATGTCTCTAATTTTTCTTCTGCCCTATCAAAACGTTTCTTTCTTAGCTCTCTCTTTAGCTTTGGTGTAAGCCTGTAGCTGCAAGCTGCAACTGTATACTGGTCGTGTTTTTGCGTTTGTAGAGATTTCAAAATTTGCATGGTTCCCTCGATATCTAGCTAACTCTCTTTTCATCGAGTGATCAAGTCACGTCTTTATTTAGATACAATACAAATTTCAATGTTTATTATTATTAATGGTTATCAGGTGCGTGCAGTAACCCTTTTTGGCAAAAATATTACAACAGTCTCTTACAATTTAAATATGTTAAACATGTTGTCCTAACTTATAAAATGTCACCCTAAAATAGATTCCTTGGTGAATTTACCAAACCCATTATGACACAGGATTTAACTTGGTAGCGAAGTCTAGAAGTCTAAAAAATATTTATTCGACCTTAGAATTAGATTCGGAAAATCTATCTTTAATATAAGCTTTAAAGTTTAACCTCCATTATCATCAATATTGATGGATTCTGTCCTAAAGAGATAAATGTTTCAAGTCTGTACATATCATGAATGATATAAAGAAGAGAATGTATAACAAGAAAAGTAATATAATTTTTAAGAAACATACTCAACCTATCCATATTTTGTTTAAACTAATTTTCTTTTCAACACACATAATGTAGGGATGTTTTAATCAATTTGCGTAACATTTGATACGGTAGCCTATACAATAATGACTCTAATCATTAGTTACCAACATAGTCTAAGAGAGTAAGTGCTGCGATACTCTCGTGTCGTGAAATATTCAAAGGAAAGCCGTGCGACTAGCCCTACCCTCCAACCGCTAATTATTATTCTAGGATCTGAGTTTTATAGTTGACCTTGGGGTTGAAAAAGCGAACAGAAACACTTTGCCGCATCTTGGGCTAGAACCCAGTTTAGTAGGCAAGTGCTCCCACCACAAGACAAACTAACCGCCGAAGTGTATACACAACTGGTAAATAAGGTACACATACAGATACAGAAACACCTAATAATTACAGAAATCGTTAAATATTTGGAAAATTTAATATAAGAGAATTAGTCACTCAGGGATAATTTTATGAAAAGGAAGATTCTAGCATCAAGAAGAATGGTATCTAAACTGACATTGATTCCCAGGTTGAAAGTAATAGCTTCAAGAATTATTGAAACTGAGATCAAAATTGATAATAAAAGTAGGATCAATAAACATTTATTTTATATAAATTCTAGAAATAGGATGATAGGATGTTTTGTGTCTCGCTGATTTCATGACTAAAAATCGAAGTTACATTAATTATGATATCTAGCATTAAGGAAAACAGATCTTCAAATAATGTCTGATGCTATTATTAGATAAGGATTAGAGCTAGGGATTAAATATAGGATGCAAAAAAGGAATCTTAATGGTGATAATTTCTAGGGTAAACAAATAAAATTTAAACTCTGAATTATTTTAGGAGCTAATAATAAGGATCCAAAAAGGAACTTTAAGCATGATATACTCCAGGGTAAACAAATAGATTGTATGTTCCGTGGACCTCTAGGATCTAGAATGATTTTTAAAACACTTAATTATGGGTTCAATTGATTCTAAAATCATGTTTTGAGTGTCTTTGGCACTTCGTTCAAAAAAGTAGTGACTATTAGGATCAAGAAACAAATATCAAATTATGTCTGATGTAATTAATAAAGATATAGATGTTATTTAGACATTGAAAAAAAGGATAAATAATTTACTTTTAGCTGTCACATTTATAGGGTTAAAAATATAAAGTTTATACTACGATTGATTTCAGGATCTAACATTAGGGAATGTTTTTTTTAGGATATAAAAGTTATATATAATCACTACTCTTAGACTAGGATGATGTTAATAGTACTACAATACCTCTTAATAGTCTGATGTCACTAGGATTAAACGAAGGACGAAAAAAACCTTTTCCGGTTGACTGATCTTAGACTCACTCAAAGTAAAATCAGCTTATACAAATGATTAGTACTAAGAACTGATAGACTTTATTTTTATTAAAAAAGTTTATTTTTAGAAAAATGGAAGCAATTTTATTACTTATTGCATCTAAAGTGAAAAACGTAAACGTTTTTCATAACAAATATTTTGAAAATAAATCAGGTTTTCTTAAAATGTTTGATCGTTGTATTAAAACTGAAGTAGATAGATAATAAATATATTATCTTGAGAGTTAATGTAGAAGAAATAGGAGGTGCCTTGGAAAAGACTATAAATATATTATGGAAAAACATGTAAATGGACTCTGTACTTAGATTACATAATGAAAATTTATGACTGGAGGTTTTGAGCATTGCTTCCGTTATTTCCGTAAATAATAAATGATCAATCGTTTTAAATTTAATAAAGCATTAAGCTTCCGGCATCTGCCTTTTATGTAAAGATAATTACGTGAATTTTCAAGTAAATAGAATGTAAACGCCATTGTTGCATATTTTAATATAACTATTGGGCTTCTGGCAATAATATATTAGTGGGCTTATAAAATATACTAATATAACCGGGTTTTGTGCATTTTATTTTGATATTCGAATGAAATATAAAAGTTTGTAATTAAAAGAAAACAATTTACTGTCGAAGGTAAGTAATATTTTTAAGAACAATGATTTCAATAAAACTCAGACTTTCATAGATATCAATTTTTTATAGTGTATATAAATATATATATATATATATATATATATATATATATATATATATATATCCGTGTGTGTATACACTTTGATATTAATTGATATCTCAATATCAGAAATAGGTAATAGGAATCTCTCGCCGACCCTAAAACGCATAACTAAAATCATGTCGAGTTAGACCTTAGATTTGTTATTTTCCCCTTACTTGGGCTTAAAGACTGGAAAAATATTTTGATCAATGTTAGACTACTTGTTTTTAAGAGAAAGTGAACAACGAACGCAGATATTGGTAGAAGGAAATGAAGGCTAGCTTTGAAACATTCTTACCGATTTAAAGAACATTTCACAGTCGCATTTCAAGATTTAACTTTTATCGTTTTACGCAATTTCTTGAGTACACATCATTGAGTAAGATTCTTAAAGTATTGAGACAACTTCCTAGTCCTTATGGAATTTTAATGGACTTGACAAAGTGGAAACCATTTATACGTAAGAAATGTAAACTAATATTGAAAATAAACTTCCACAGTTTCTTCTGTACATTCTATAAAACAGATTTAGGACACAACCATTTTGGTTTGAGGTGTGTAATTGTGTCATGAACGAGGTTTTGTTATGTAGAAGAACGAAAAGTAACATATATCTTCAAACGTACATTCAAAGTTCAATTACTCTCGGGTGAAATTGCTTCGGCTTGAAATATAACGGCACCGAGATTGAAAACCTTCACTAAAGCAAAACCTTATAAGCACTTAGACGCCTTCAAAATGGAAAAACTACTCTCTTGTTGTACGTAAATATGGAACAAAGCAGGATGTATAGTATTTGTTTTATAATATTCAAGATATATGAAAACTGGTAACTATATAAATTCCATGTTTGTATCGCTGTATAGGGATTAGTCAAATGCCATTAAATTTGATGTAATAAACACGCCTTCATCAGTCATTTATTTATTAGGCACAATGTTAAACATCAAGTATTTTTAATGACACAATTCGGTCCCGGTTGTCTATTCAATTCGTTCAAAGACAACTACACACACATCCACACACACACACACACACACACACACACACACACACACACACACATACATACACACACACACAGACACAGACACACACACACACACACACACACACATACACGCGCGCGCGCACACACACACACACACACACACACACACACACATATATATATATATATATATATATATATATATATATATATATATATATATATATATATATATATATATATATATATATATATATATATATATATATATATACATAGACACTCACACGCACACTAGTTTGATTAGTTTTATTTTGTAACAATTATTTAAAATAAAACTTTAGTTAGGCGATGATAACCTTGATAGGTTTTTCGCCTGGAAAAAAAAACCACGCACAGTATGAAAATAGTATTGCATACACCAATATAAAGCACAATCGAGCTACAACATTGAAAATAAGTTATTGCAATCGAAAGGAAACCGTAAACTAAATATTAAATTAATTATTTTTCAGTATAAGAAAGTAGAAGCAATGTTTTCAAAACGTTGTTAGCGGTCCCCCAGCACAGAGAGTAACGGTCAACTGAAGTCGTCATGCGGTCAAACAAAAACTACAATTGGCTGAAACATCGACGAATGTATTTAATAAATTTTAATTAGTCCTATGTTATTATACAGGGAGTTTTTATTTAATAAAACACGCAAAACGTGAAAACCTTTCCATTACGGCCTATTTTCTGTAGTTTCATTTTTAAAACTTTTAAAAGGTCTTTTCATCTACTTAAATAGAACCGAGCAGTATTCATACAAATTATATTAGTGTGCTTCATTGATACCGGAATTATTTCACAAACATAAAGATATTAACGAAGTACGTTAGATTTAACAGTCCGTTTTCCAACTACTTATTACATAGATTAAAGTAAAATTTAATTAAAAGGCAATAGAAAACTATTCACTTTACATTAACCGTCCAGGCGTAAACGTGTAATGTAATTCGCAGCATTTAAAGTCAGCGAAAGCCTTTATTTTATAAATACTACTGTACGTCGCTGTTACTTAAATTCCACTTTGTTTTATTAAAACCTTCTCCCTCTTTGAATACTTAGTCAAGTTCTATTGCAATAAGTCTGTTTCTTTTAAAGTTAGTTTTAGGGATTTTTAAAACACTTTAAAACATTTTTAGGTTTTCATTTGTTAAAGTATTTAAATATTTATACTATATTTTAATTTCAAATGCATTTTTTTACCATTTGCTAAACTTTACATGGTAAAATAATATTTCGATTTTGTTTAGAGAATATTTTTATTGGCGGAAATATGAAATGTATCATGCCTAACATAAATATACCGTGGATACTAAATGTAATATTATATTATGTAATAACATATTTGAATTAAAGGTATCTAGTTAGATCTAGATTGCATAACAACCCACTATTAAAAGATTATATCATGAATATGTTCACACGATTAGAGTTTTCTTGAAACTAACTAATAGGTATTACGTTTCAATTAGGACCTATTGCGATACAAATAAGAGCTGTTAGGTGTAAGGGAGTTATTATTAGAAAACAAAGAATATGTTATGGGATTATTGTAACACTAATGTATTTAAATGCACTCATTCTAGTTATATCGTTAAAATAAAACCTTGTATTTTTTGCCGACATATTTTCTTTTTCAAATATCAAAAGTAAGAGAGTATGTTAATACCTGATACCTTGAAAAAATGTAATTGGTCTTAAACCGATGAAATCAGTTATATTAATATTCTTTTAGTAGTTAAAAGGATTTATTTCAAACATTCAAAAAACTCTTTTTTTACTTTCGTATTGTAGTTATTGAATAACCAAATACTAACATTATTTAGCTAAACTAATAAATTTACAATAGGCTTTTTTAATTTTCACCTATTCACAAAATGGGAGGTCTCGATCTAATGTATAATTGCGTTGAAACTTTCCTTCCAAGCAAGACTTGTATTTTGGGGTTAAAATTATTACCAAGGGACGAATAATCTCTTACAACAATTAAGGTAACTTGAGTGTGAGAGTTTACTCGTTGTTAAAGTAATTTCCTGAGTAGGCGATAAGGAAGAGGAAATGTCGTACTTCTCGTATACATTGTGAACAAGTAGTAATATAGGTGAACCGTGTTGTCTTGCGTCCAAATTTTACAATAATTAATGAGCTTACTGATTTTTAATTACTCATTTTGACGTGTAGATCACGAATAATAACCTTTTCCACGGAAAATATGAAAAGTTAATTTTTTGCACATTTTTAATGTTAGTCTGTAATAGCATGTATAGCGTGACCTGACCGCGCAGTAGCTATAGCGCCCTTCACTACATCAAAGAATATTTATTTTAATACTAAACCTAAAATCCGCAACAGTTTTTTTAGTTGAAGTCAGTGTATTTGGAGTTTACTGTAGTTAGTTGAAGTCCGTGCACTACGATTATTTGAATGTCGCGTATTTGGATAGTTCACGTATTTGAATAGTTGACGTATTTGGATAGTTGACGGTTGCGTAAATTGTGTGCGTATAGTTTGGTTTTTGCATGGTTTATGTTTGACAATTAGCTATAATGAGCGATTTGTTAATTACGGTAATATTTAGGTTTCAGTGTTTTATTAAATCTGGAGTTGTTTTAAATTTAATCACTACATCATATTACTATCGTTTTGTAAATAGAGTTAATGTTTAAATCGATGTTTAAGTAGACTATTACAATTATAATAAGTCACTTAGATACTTACATACAAACATTCATTTATAAATACACAGTTTAAAAGAAAAGATTTGTGTATGGTATTGGTATAGATAAACGTTTTAGTTTTTTCCAATTACATTATGATTTTATCAAAATCAAAGTTGACAAGTTTCTTCTTTATAACAATGTTATGTAAGTTGTAGTTCCTTGATGAAAGACTAGGTTACCTTTTACTTAGACTAGTATCTTACTGTATTTTACTTTAATATTAAGGTCTCAGTATGCTGTTTACATTTAGAACGATTTCTAAAAACTGTCCTTAATTAATAATACAATATATTTGTGAAGAATTTAAAAATATATGATTAGAAGTATATATATATATATAAATATATATATATATATATATATATATATATATATATTATAAATTTATATTTATATATTTATTTATATATATATATATATATATATATATATATATATATATATATATATTTATATATATACATATATAAATATAAAAAGTAAATATTATCCATTAAAAGTATTCTTGTTTTTGAAATATTTTTAATTTATTATTTATATACATATATTTATATATATATATATATATATATATATATATATATATATATATATATATTTATATATATATATATATATATATATATATATATATATATATATATTATTAATGAAGGATAAGTATGATATATTTTTTTGATCAGCTGGATAATTATGTTGAACGTTTTCTTCAAAAGGTCTTGTAACTTGTGTCTCCAACCATCCTAAGGAGGCTATGTTTGGTTGCACAGCCTATGTAAAAATATCTTGATACGTTTAGTCCTCTACTAATAAATGAAACTACTCCTCTCTTGGATACCGCTGGCGAGAGTGTTGTATAGGTGTAAGAACGTTTTATAAATGACTAAAAGGCACGGCAAAAATGCTTACTAAGGTAAATTGAAAGTTTCATATAACCTGTTTCACAGATTTCGTTCGATCAAAAGTTGCAGCCGGCAACTCTATTTTGACATTTTTATGTACGAATGTAATGCACCATTTTTTAGATTCTCTTTCCTAAACATATTTCCTTGAAATAAACAAGTTATGCTATTTGAACGAGTATTGTTCTTTCTTTGTCATATGGAATAATTAAATACATTTCCAAATATCGAGGTGGCATTGTTGATGTCTGACATAATGATGTATGAAATGTATTATTATGGTAAATAATGAACTTTAATTGGCTTCAATTACTTCAGAGAGAAATCATATGTAATATTATTTAATAATATTACAGTGACGGTAGGAAATCATTGGAGAAATAACATTGCACCTAATCGTAGACAAAATACACACACACACACACATTTATATATACATATATACCCACACACACATATATATATATATATATATATATATATATATATATATATATATATATATATTATTTATTAACTTAAAAGTTTTTCATAATCAAGATGTAATTCAACATTTACAAATTTGCTGAAGCTTTTCGCTGGTGTACAGTTCCAGCATTCTCAAATTCTAATACTCAAAAGTCTTTGAGTAGACTTTGAGAATGCTGGAACTGTACACCCGCGAAAAGCTTCAGCCAGTTTGTAAATGTTGAATGAAATATACATCTTCATTATGAAAAACTGAAGTTATTAAATAATTATAATAAATCAAGAAAAAAAATTCTCTCTCTCTCTCTCTCTCTCTCTCTCTCTATATATATATATATATATATATATATATATATATATATATATATATATATATATATGAAGAGAGAGAGAGAAATTTACATTGAAAGATCAAATTTGTAAATACATATTCTTTTACATTCAAATCTTATTAGCCTCTTTCAGCTCTTGTACATGTTAATTGGTGTCTCTATAATCATGCATGGATCTATATATACGAGACATTGCTATTTGACGAACGAGTCACAGCTTTCATCGATTTTCAGGCACACGAATGGTTCCTATTATTACTATCAGACAATGAAACATTAGGGGGAGAATCTACTGACATAAAAAGTACAATTTCCATTTTTCTCATTAGCGGATAAACGGCTGGTGTTAATAATAGGTATAATGTTGCATGAATAAATGTGTTTCTGAACCTATTAAAGGAGTGTAAAAAAATAAAATAATTAGAAGTTAAATTACGTATTTTATAGACAAGTAAAATACTAAATGGTTCAATATTGAATACAAATCACTTCCAGTTCTAGATGCAACCAGATTTAAAAACAGTTCCCTACCTTATATAAAATGCACTTTCTCGATCGGGACGTGATTTAAATACCAGCAGAACCTTATTCCAAAGTAGAACGTCTCAAACTTACATTTTATTGTCAGAGCTATTTCCTCGTGTTTGATTTCATTCCCTCAAAGAGTTGCCTTTTGACTGAAATAATAATGCAATTCATGAGTTTATTTCTTTTTCGTTCGGATTACAAACGGAAACACAATCACTTCCTTATTTTTTTTACAGGCTTTAATTGAATATATTTACATATTACTGAAAACGGGTTCGATTGCGTCATTATCTACTTCACTTTTTCAATTTATACAATATATTTCGTGATTACATCATCTTCTGGCGTAACATGAAAATCAATTTTTCTCGAGTAAAATTGAAATATAACACTGTAGTAATCAAATCAACTGAAGAAATAATATCTTGTTTTTCTCACTGTCTGTCTGTTAGTCTGTCTGTCTGTCTGTCTGTCTCTCTCTCTCTCTCTCTCTTTCTCTCTCTCTCTCTCTCTCTCTCTCTCTCTCTCTCTCTATATATATATATATATATATATATATATATATTTATTTATAAATATATATATATATATATATATATATATATATATATTTATAAATATATATATATATATATATTATAACATGAAGATATGCAACTATTGGTAAAACTGGTCAATGTTTGAAAGAAGAATGATAATAAGTTAGAAATGTTAAAGAAAGAGCTTATAAGGGTAGAATACTAAAAGCTGATATAGATGTTTAACAATTGTAAATTCCAGTTAGAGCAATAAATCAGTCTTGGGTACAAAATACAGGTTACGATTATTTCTAAAGTTCAATGAATTCTGAAAATCCAGTGAAAGTATGGGAAAGTTAACTTCCGTTGGTGTGTGGGAACTCATAAAATTAGGGTGTAACAGGGAAGACACAAACCAGCAGAAAATCGTTGACCGAACAATAAGTGTTAGAAACTTTAAATAGTTAGTTGTGATTGCCTCAAAACATAAAGAGGGTGGCGATAAAGCTGTTTCTTAAAAAGTAAAACCATCGGTAAACAGGAACTAAATTTGGAAACTTCTAGGAAGTGCAGACGTATTTTTGGTGTAGGTTGGGAGAAAATGTTTTAAAAATGGAAATGTAGAATAGAAAGGTGAAATATTTGAAGAAAAGAAGAAGATATTACGTGAACGCGGTCGTTCAGGAAATATATGAGTAAATCTGGAAAACCTATCGAATCTCTAGTATCTGGATGGACGACCCGCATTATCTGTGTCATGGGGCAGTGACTGACTTATATATATCTCCCTTCCTAAGTGTACCTACGTCACGGGTCGGGAGGTCACTCAATTAGGATTGGATCCGTGAGAAGGTGTTTCATCCTAGATATTAAATACCCCACTGTTTTATCTTTATCCGATTTAGTTTTCAGTTCCTTCAGAATTCCACATCTGTCTTACTCATAAGTTTTCAAAAATAAACATATTTGTCGAAAAAACAGTATTTGTATCCAATTCCTTTACTATCCAAGTACCTCACTATTTAGTTGCAAGTCTTTATATTAAAAAGTTTAAAATGTGCACAAGCCAAATGAAACAGTACGTTCGAAGAGAAAGGTAACTCTAAAGTGACATAACTGCTTCTTAAATGGTGAATACCTATTAATAATAAAAAATTTAATTATTTTGTCTGATTCGGCTGTTATTGATAGCTAGTTATGATAAGATAAATAAAGTTGCACACCAAAACTTTGGTTTGATTCAAATTGAATAAAAAAATCAGGATACAATGTAGCTTACAGAACAAAAATTAAAAACCAAACGGCTATGAAACACAGCATTAATAACAATACCAACAATATAATAACCCAGGAGTATACAAACTAAAATGCAACAACTGCAATAAGATCTATATTAGACATAGAGGCAAATCTTTTGCCAAAAGGTATGAAGAACACAAAAACACACTACTATTGAATTCATCTTCGAAAATCACATCTTGGACACAAAAACACTCATTCATACTATGAAAAATTAACATGAGCATCCTCCACACATGCAACAAAGACCATAAATTAAACACACAGACATAGTAACAGACATAAAAATGATATCCTAAAGTAACAAACACGACACGGATCACACATACTCTTCGATCACATTACTTCTAACTTTCAAAACATGTTACCAAAGAAGCACAACTGCAGCAATCATAACGGCAAATATGCGAGGCTGAAGAAGTCGTAAGACGAAAACGTTTCCTCCAAGTGTAGGTTAAAAATTTAACAACCTTTTGTTAACATAAAGTCTGGTCACAAGAAATATCAAAATCTAATAAGTAACCCCCTTTAGTTTCTAATATTTTAGGAAAGAAAAGAGCTGCAAAAACGAGACTATAGAGATTGAGTAAAAGTTCTTCATTTAGAGACCCCTGCGTAAAGATAAATGAGCAATAAAAAAAGACAGAATAAGTTTCTGCTAAATGTGAAAATAACCAAATTTTCAGTATCACAAAAAATACTTCCATAAAAATAGAAAATTTAGTGAACGAATTAAACTAGTCTGTGAGTAACCTAAAATAAATACTTCTAATTGCTCAATTACAAAGTTTGAGTTTACAAATCGTTGTGAAACCAAAAGTATAATTATTTAAGAACCTTCGATGCTTAAATTATACTGATATTGGCTTCGACCGCTTAGAATTCATGGCGATTAACAATTGTAAATTTGGAAAGGGTTAGTTATCTGCTATTTGCCCCATTAAAATTCCGTGTTTGCCGTACTGTAAACTTTAGCCTGGCCGTGACTAGATAGGGTAGCGTTTTATTTTGCAATTCGATTAATCGGTAACTGAAGTGTGAAGGCGGTGTCTATGGACGGAACATGGCCTTTTATTGTGTGTAACTATAATTGATCACACAGAATTAACTCAAAACAAATGTATATATATATAAGTTATATAAACATTTTGTGTGAACATTTCATAATTAAATGCGTGCTAGGAAGATTCCTGCTTACGCAGCTTTAGTATTATATAGGTGTGAGAACAGAGCCCCGGCAGTGTGTAAGTCGCCTCTGTATCGCACAGACGTTTTCCACTCCGATTGAGTGCATATCAATTGTATTGTTTTATTAAGTAAAAATTTATGTAACAGTTTTCTAAATTAATTGTTTATTAAATTCAAAGGTTTGTTAAAAATAAAAATCATTTTTAAAAACCTTTCTTGCTTAATATAAAACGTAACTGGCGCAGTCGGTAGGACACCTCAAGGAAGTTAGTGAATATAACGTCCGTCGGTTTTAACCGTTAATTGAGGAAACCTTAAGTAGAGTGAATATCTACAACCACTTAATAGAGCGCATATCTATTAAGAACACGAGCGAATATCGTGTAGGTGAAAAGTGAAAAGTGAAAGTTGTTCAAATGAGCAAAGTATTTTGGATCAACTTGTAAGTAGATCTTAAGACATAGAATTAAGAAAAAAGTAGAGTAAATACTTTTTAATTTTATATAATTGATTTTTAATTTTTATTATTTTGAAAAATAATATTAAATAATGGCAACGCCAACATTAAAAAAGGAGTATCTTGACATGATACCCGAGTATAGTGGAGAGCCCACTATGCTCCACAGATTTATCTCAATATGTGATAAGATAGTGAATAAGTTTTATGTAAGCGAAAATCCAGAGGATTTTCAAAATGAGTATCTGTTCTCCTCTATTCTTTCTAAATTAAAAGGCCAAGCACTGGAAATGGTTGTAAATTCTAACTCTTACAATTGGCACGAAACTAGAAAAGTATTATTAATTAGTTATTCAGACAAAAGAGATTGTTTCACATTAAACTTAGAGATGTCAGAATTAAAACAAGAAAGTAACGAATCACCATTTCAATTCTATGAGAAAATTCAAAAGTTACTAAATTTACAAATTTCATTTTTTATGAATAAAGAGCCTCAAAGGCAGATGGCTAAAGACATTTTAATAGAATACGTTCAGAAACTAGCTTTAAGAGTTCTCCTTAGGGGTTTGCATGAACCCATCGGGTCACTAATGCGTACCAAGAACCCTAACACTCTTAGTGAAGCACTTAATATGCTCACAAACGACTTCCAATTTAAAAATAATAAAATGTTTACTCAGCCAAGCAAACAACCAGTCTTTCAGAAAAGCCAAACTCATAACGTAAGAAGACCAATACATACTGAATTTAAATACCACCAAATACCTAAACAACCTTATCAACACCCAAATCCTTCCTATAGACCACCAACTTTTGCTAATCAGGGTCAGCCTCAAAGGGGACAACCAAACAACAACACTACTAAACCTCAGTATCCTCAGCGAAATACGGGTTATCAACCTACCCCTATGAGTATTTCCACCAGACAGACAGATAGGCCTTCTAGACAAACGAATTTGTATCAAATGACCGGACAAGGAGCCGAAAAAGACGATTACACTATGTACCAGACTAATGGACAAGAATCATTCGCTTTTGAAGAAGATCTCGGGAAAGAAGAGTACTTCGAAGAATCCCAAAATTTAACCGACAACTACGAAGAAGAGACCGCTAAAATCGATCAGGACGATTTTTTAGGACATACAAGCCTCGGAATCGATTTTCAATAATGAATCTACAAAGCGAAAATAACGAGCTACCATTTATATACGACACAAACACCAAATCTAGAATATTAATTGACACAGGCAGTACTAGATCATTTATGCGAAAATCTTTAGGCTGGAAAAATTTTAAAACAAGCATTAAAAAAGAGCCGTTTGAAGTAATCACCGCACACGGCACTTCAAAAGAAAATTTTTGTTGCACCATACCTCTGTTGTCTAAAAAAGCAATTAAATTTTATTTATTTGACTTTCATCAGAATTTCGACCTATTACTCGGGCTAGACAATATAAAGGATTTAGGAATAAGCTTAGACTTTATAAATAATAAATTAATACTTTGTGATGAGGAAATCCCTATTCAATATTTTAACACTGAAAAAGGAAGTTGTAATAAAACAGACAGCACGTCAATAAAGCAGGAACAATTTAGTTATGTTATACAAGCCCGCACTAGCCAAACAGTTAAATTAAAAATACAAAATATTCATAATGGAGAAGGTATTTTACCACACAAACAAGTGAACGGATTAGAAATTCCGCAGTGTATAGTTTCAGTGCATAAGGGTGAAGCCTATTGCCCTATTATAAACAATACGGAAGAAAATGTAAAATTAACAATAAGTAAACCATTAGAAGTAAAATCTTTAGAGGAATATAATATTTTCAGACCTGATGCAATGCAAATGAAAGCTAATTTCAATTTATTAGATTATAAACAAAAAAATTCGAGAAGAAAAAATTTAGATTTATCAAAATTTAGAATGGAACATATGAACTCGGAAGAAAAATCCGCTATAACAAGTTTAATAAAAGATTATGCAGATTTATTCCATATTGAGGGAAACGATTTAACTTTTACCAACCAAATAAAACATGTTATTAGGACTACTGATGAAATTCCCGTATACTCCAGAAATTATAGATATCCAGAGATTTACAAGAACGAAATTAATAAACAAACTGAGGACATGCTTGAACAAGGAATTATTAGACCTTCAAATTCTCCATGGAACTCTCCTGTCTGGATTGTACCCAAAAAACAAGACGCTTCTGGCAAAAGAAAATTTCGATTAGTAATAGATTTTAGAGGATTAAACAAGAAAACAATTGACGATAAATTTCCCTTGCCAAACATTACCGACATATTAGATAAATTAGGACGATCTCAGTATTTTACAACTTTAGATTTAGCCTCAGGATTTCACCAAGTAGAAATGGATAAAAATAGCATAGAAAAAACAGCGTTTTCAACAGAAACGGGACACTATGAATTTTTAAGAATGCCATTTGGACTAAAGAATAGCCCCCCTACATTTCAAAGAATTATGAATAACATTCTGAGAGGAATCCAAAATGAAACATGTTTAGTTTATTTAGACGATATTATAATTTACTCCACTAGCCTCCAAGAACATATACAAAGACTTAAAGAAGTATTCGACAGATTACGCAAAGCCAACTTTAAAGTACAGCTGGATAAAACAGAATTTTTAAGAAAAGAAGTAGCGTATCTAGGGCATGTTGTTACACCGGAAGGCGTAAAACCTAACCCAGCAAAGATTTTGGCAATAAAAAACTATCCAATACCCAAAACCACCAAACAAATTAAAGGATTTTTAGGACTAATAGGCTATTATCGAAAATTTATTAAAAACTTCGCCAAGATAACAAAACCCTTTACTAACTGTTTAAAGAAAAATGCAAAAATAAACATAGAAAATCCAGACTTCATAGAATGTTTTGAGACATGTAAAAATATACTGACTAATGAGCCAATTCTACAATACCCAGATTTTGAAAAGGAGTTTACTCTAACAACAGACGCTAGTAATTTTGCACTAGGAGCAATTTTAAGCCAGGACAAAAATGGGAAGGACCTTCCTATAGCGTATGCCAGCAGAACTTTAAACGACAGCGAAACTAATTACTCCGCGATTGAAAAGGAATTACTAGCAATCGTATGGGCCACTAAACACTTTAGGCCTTATTTATTTGGAAGAAAGTTTAAAATTTATACAGACCATAAACCTTTACAATGGTTATTTTCAGTTAAAGAACCAAATTCCAAGCTTTTAAGATGGAGATTAAAATTAGAGGAATATGATTATGACATAAAATACAAAAAGGGCAAATTAAACCAAAACGCCGATGCCTTGTCTAGAATACAATTGAACATTACTAATAAAAGGTCAACAAACACCCAACACACTGTAGAACCAGACCTTGATTTATCTCCAGCTGGATTAATCCAACGTTTCTTCCCGGAATTAAATGAAGATAACGAGTCTATGGTCGTACAACTCGACGCAACAGATAATGCCAACTTAGAGTACGATCAAGAAAGTGACAGTCAAACCGTGCATTCCAACTTCGAAGGGAACACCCAAATTGAAATACCAATTTCCGACGAACCTGTAAACTTTGGGAGAAATCAAATATTTTTGTCACTAGTAAAATACGAACCAAAGAAAGTAAAAATTATAAAACTATTCGGAACTTCAAAAATTCGTTTAATGGTCGAAATATCAGAAAATAACTTTAAAGAAGACATAGTTAACTTCGTAAAATCATATTTGGTACCCAAAATAAAATATAATCTATATTTTGAAGACGATTTTTACGAGAAATTTGCATCATGCGTAGCCAAAAATTTCAAACAAGCTGAACTAAATTTGGTTAAGTGTAATAACAAACTCTTAGACCTAACTTCGGAAGAAGATACCTTAGAAACGATAAGTAATTATCATGTCAGCAAAACCAATCACCGAGGGATACAAGAAACATACGAACAAATTAAGCGAAGATATTATTGGCCTAATTTAAAATCACTAATCCAAAATTTCATAAATCAGTGTGACATATGTCAAAGAACCAAATATGACAGAATGCCCTTACAATTAGAGATGAACTTGACGCCTACAGCTTCAAGGCCTTTCCAGATAATTCACATCGACACTATCTCTTTAGAAAAGAATGCGTTTATCAGCATTGTCGACAGTTTCACAAAGTATGCTCAAGCTTATCGCTTGGGAAGCTCTCAAGCTACAGAGATTGCAGACAAGCTATTAGATTACTTTGCGCAGTTCTGCTTACCAACAGTTATTATCTCAGACAATGGAACGGAGTTTAATAACAGGATTGTGAAGGAGATATTAGACCTGCATAAAATCAAAATCCATTTTATCAGTACACAAAACCCCCAATCAAACGGATTATGTGAAAGATTTCATTCCACCTTAATAGAACACATAAGGCTGTTAAATAATCAAATCGAATTTAAAAAAGACAGTATAATTAAGAAAGTAAAATATGCTATAATTGCCTATAACAATAGCATTCATTCAGTCACAAAATTAACGCCGTGCGAAGTCTTATTTGGACACATAAATTCAAACTCTTTATTAGATATAGATTTAGAAAAACAAATTGTAAATGACTACGTTTTAAACCATAAGGAAAAAACAAAAATACTTTACGAAAACATTAGGGATAGCAATCAAAGAATTAAAGAAAAAGTTTTAGAAAAAAGGAATGTAAACAAAGAACCACTTCCAGAAATACCATCTGAAGTTTATATAAAGTCAGTTCAGAAGCAAAGCAAAACGAAAAACAGATACAGCAAGGAAGAGATAGCTTCAATAAACAAGGAAAGAAAAACTGGTAAAATAAAGCCTAGACATCATAACACAAAAGACAAGATACATTTGTCGAAAATTAAAAGGCCTAAGAAGATAAAAAATGTAATTAATGCTCAAAATAATTTTCCAGGTCCCTCCTGTTCGTCATTGGCACAGCCACCGACTCAGCAGAGATCAGAGAAGTCAACAACAACCTCGGAATAATCCCAATAGACCTTGGGCCGGCCAAATTAGAATCTTCCTACCATACCTTTGTCCACTATTTTGATGTAAGAAACTTAGTAGCTCATCTAAATAACATTGATGCTTATTATTATGACGTATTGCAAAATTTTGAAACTAGTTGCTACAATTGTAACGGTAGCTTATTAAACAATGAATATGTAACCGATAACAGTAATAGAATAAGAGATATTGTTAATTATTTTAAATATGTTAATCACAGTAAAAATGTAATAGAAGAAAAATTAGAAATTATACTCTTAAGAGAGAATGGTAACAAAAGAACAAAAAGAGGTCTTATAGATGGACTAGGGTCCGTTATCAAATCTTTAACAGGCAATTTAGATGCATATGATGGTAAGAAATATGACAAAATAATTAAAGATATTGAAAATGAGCAAATTAAGATTAATTATCAAATTGAATCTCAATACTCCTTTAGTAATAATATTATGAAGGAATTAAATAAAACTTTTATTGTAATTGATGAAAATTTTGTAGAATTAAAAAATAAGTTAAGTATTGTGAATCGTAATGTAAATGACTTTGTTGAACTAGAAAAATTTAGAAGTATTCTAAACCAATTGAACATTTTATATGACATGATGTTACAGGTAATCACAGATTTAGAAAATTCTCTTACATTTTGTAAACTAGGTGTTGTACACCCTAGTGTTATTTCAACCCAAGAATTATATGAAGAATTAAACAAAATTTATAAATATTATAATGAGAGGTTACCTTTAGAACCTAAAATGGAAAATATGTGGGAATTAGAGAACCTAATTAAAGTTAATTGTAAACTAAATTCTGAAAGGATTGTTTATTTTATAAATTTACCCATTGTAGAAAAAACTCAATTTAAATTGTATAAATTACACTCTATACCCACAAAATATGAAACAGATTATGTAACAATTATACCAAAAGTAAGGTACATATTAGTGTCTAACTCTGTAATATTAGGTTTAAACAATGAATGTAACTATAAAACCGATTCCATATACTTTTGCTCATTCGACATTCTAACACACCATAAATTAGACTGTGAAGTTTCCATTATCAGGAACAACGATGCCAGCAACTGTGAATATACTGCATTGGAAGTTACAGACAACTTAATTAACTGGATCCCAGAAATCAACCTTTACCTAGCGACCTTCCCCAACAAGCAGACTCTGGAAATTACCAATCGCAAGGCAACTACCACCGTCACCCTTCAAGGCATATATTTGATAAAAACTAATAATGATTCAATCTTTTTCAACAACATGAAACTGAGCCATACATCAACAACTTCAGGAGGCCATCCTATTTTCATGGACACGTCCAAACTACAATTTTCAATGAGTAAAATGCCAGAATTCTCAGTAAACGTTAAACGCCTAGAGTTGGACAAAATAAACACAGAAATCATCTCAAGAATTGACCCAACTATGGAAATAACCCACCACATCAGTATCTGGACTATTGCCCTTTACGGAGGCGTATTCAGCAGCCTTATATACTTCGCCCTCATCAGGAAGAAGAAGAAGACTTCAACCAACGCCGAAACTTCGCCAACCCCCGAAGTTCTCTTTAGGGATGGAGGAGTTATATAAACATTTTGTGTGAACATTTCATAATTAAATGCGTGCTAGGAAGATTCCTGCTTACGCAGCTTTAGTATTATATAGGTGTGAGAACAGAGCCCCGGCAGTGTGTAAGTCGCCTCTGTATCGCACAGACGTTTTCCACTCCGATTGAGTGCATATCAATTGTATTGTTTTATTAAGTAAAAATTTATGTAACAGTTTTCTAAATTAATTGTTTATTAAATTCAAAGGTTTGTTAAAAATAAAAATCATTTTTAAAAACCTTTCTTGCTTAATATAAAACGTAACTTATATATATATATATATATATATATATATATATATATATATATATATATACATATATATATATATATATCGCAATATGTTTTCTTGTGTATTAATAAAGAACAAAAGTCAAAATACAAATACAAGAATTATATTTGAATTTACAATTCAAAGCTTTTCGTTGGCTAACAGTACCAACATCATCAGGAATATTAAACAATTGTTTAATATTGTTTAATATTCCTGATGATGTTGGTACTGTTAGCCAACGAAAAGCTTTGAATTGTAAATTCAAATATAATTCTTGTATTTGTATTTTGACTTTTGTTCTTTATATATATATATATATATATATATATATATATATATATATATATATATATATATATATATATATATATATATATATATATAGATGGATAGATAGATAGATAAATGTATATGTATGTTGTGTAAAATATTTAAAGGACCACAGCTTAGATCACTCTAAACTAGCTCCCATAGTGAGTTTAACAAACTCACTCTCACACAGCATTTCACTTGGTACCGAGTTCCTGAGCGCCCTTTAATATGCAGCTATCTTAAAAAAAGATTCGACAAATTTTTACTTTATGCACGTTTTAACTAACCTATAGTGAAGTTTTGCTTATTCTCATGACGTTGACATACGGTAAAAGTATTCGGGCTAAACCAGTTTAAATAATGTTAAACTTGTTGGTGAATGAATTGATTATTATAAGATATTATAAGATAAGTTTATAAGATATTTTTTAATAAAATCCTTTTATGTACAGCTGGGTGTAAGGGAATATCAAAGTACTATACATTTAAAATGTTCTGCCGTGTTACTGACAAAGGTTTTTGGATGAATCCACAAAAAGAGATTTTTTCTCGAAAGAGTGCCGTGTTACACAATGTATAGTGTAGCAGGTCACATGTGTGCAGATGAACTAAAGAGTCTTATCAGCAAAATAAAAATTGTTAACTTATGACTCTTGTTTTAAAGTAATTGGCGTCCATAAAAATCCAAGACATTAGACTTTTAAAATTAAAACCTGTTGGCAGTGCCAAGGTTTCCTAAATACCTTAATTAATTATTGTGAAGTTTAATTATTTTAATTTTAATTTACGAGACATATGTTGTCTCTATACCCAAACATGTACTTCAGAGGGTTAGTTTAATCTACAAGTTTAGGTTAGAGTTACTAAATGTTATTCATGCAAAATGATTCTTTAAACAAATGAAAAATATTTCAACTGTCGGATTTCCTTACGTACGATAATTCGTTTATATTAATTCGCAGCATCCTAGCCTTTAGGGAGACAAACAATAAAGTACGAAAGCGCAAACATTTTTTGTACAGTGAATTGTTTTAATAACAATAGAATACATTTTAAGCTAAATTAGAATTACTTATATTTAAAAAAATCTGATGATTCTCATGTGCAAAATCACCATGACAACGAAAACTACCAAGTTCTTGGCGAATTCTTCCAGTTTAACCCAGATGTACTTGCAGCACATAGTAGTTGATCTGACTAAATGTGACCCTTAGAGAAGCAAAAGATGTAACAAATAATGGTACATATTAAAATTGTACTTAATCAATTTCTTGGAGTACAAATTAGGACAAAATTATTTTAGCTCTTTATAATAATTATAAAAAAAGTCATTTTAATTTTAGGTATTTACAGCTTGGCTAGTGAGATTTATTCAATAAACGTGAAAATTTAAAAAAAGTAGTAGTTTAGAAAAAATTACTAAGTGTAGCCGGCCTTGAAGGCTACACCGTTGTCTTTACTTGTCGAGATTATTAAACCCATGTTTAGTGAGATTTAAGTGTACTTTTAATACTTACATTAAATAAAAAAATTAACTTGTGCCTATTTATTTTTATGACACTGAGACTTTTATGGAATATGACTTTTGGTTTAGCTGTTAGCAAGTAACTAACAATAGATAGATAGTTTTGTTAGTTTTAGGTTTTACTAATAACCAAGATTTTATAATAACTGCAAAGTTCAAGCAATCTATGATTTCCTGGTTTCAAGGGGGCACAATTATTACATTGTGGGCATAATGAAAAAATGAGGGACATTTTTTAATAAAAATGCTTTAGTTATTTAATTTCAATTAATTAAAGATATTTCAATGTATTAGAATATATTCGTTTTAAAAGTTTCTTAAATGTAAACCGAACCGATATAATATCATTTCTATCTTAGAAACTGAACCAAGATTATAGTTCTGTTCCTGCAAATTGGAATCGTATGTCCTTGTACCTACATAATACGTCGTGGGCGGTGGTTACGTGTAATAGGCTTACTTGTTAGAGAGATGCGTACAATGTCGCTGTGCCTTGCAGCCACAGTGCCGCCGTTTTCTTTGTTTTCACGTTAATAGAACTCTTTAATATTCTTGTAACATAACGAGATTCTGTAGACAGAGTGACACAAACTTACAAACAAATTATTAAATATATATTTGTTGTACATTATTATTATTATTATTATTATATATTAAAAAATAAATACTTCAACACTAACATAAATAGAAAATATAAAAAACAAAAAATTCAGTTAGTTTAGTATCTACTAATACAACAGGCCTCACAGCTGCCAGTTGACGTCATCATATCTAGACCTTCATCTTCTCACTTGCTAAACCGGAATGTCTGAGTATTACCGTTTCCTAACAAAAATCATTTGCTGTAAGTGATTATATTGTGTAATTGACATTAGTTATATATTATAACAAAGGATAGCACCATAAACATTATTACAAAGGATTAGTATTCATTATCTCGAAAGTTTATTATAATATTTACAACGTATACAAGGTATTCAACTATTCTGAAAGGATTTATGTTATTAACAATTCTATTGCTGCAAGGTTAATAATTTCCGTTTTTTAAACTTTTATTTTGAAATATTGTCTTTTTTCATAACTATTCAGGATTATGTTTGTTGATGATTTTAAAATTGTATTAAATATGGCTTTCTTCCGCATCGTTCTCTTCTTTCTTTAGTACTTTCCCTTGATGATGTTTGAGCTGACAATTACTAAGCACTATTGGAATTGCTCCTTCCTTCAGCTCTATCCAACAGATAGTTGTTTCATCTGTGTATAAGAATTTTCTAATAAATATAGGTGGCCAATAGATCAGAAACCTTCATTACCTAAACCACAAATTGCAACAAACTAATTTAGGTAGGTATAGGTAAGATATAGGTAGGATAGGTAAAAAAAGAAGCAACATAATATAGTTTTGTTTTCGTCTTTTATTTGTTCATGTCCTTGACCTTTCAATACTTCACCTTTCAGACCTATTGATAATATGATCTAAGGATATACGATGATTTAAATCAATATTTAATCAGAAACTATTACCTTTATCTTATAGCACTATTCAGGAAAATCAACGTTCAACTGAAAAATTTTAACAAAACATATTAACACCAATTTACTACTAAAACAACTATTAGAAGAATGTCGTATTATAACGGCCCCGTCAAAAGTTGAATAAAATAATTCTAATAAAAGAATGTGATGTTATTATAAACACTTTATTAAAATACTATTAAGAATCATAATTAATTCATTTAATTCATGAATGTACTGTTATAACGACTGTATAAGAGGTACGTATTAATATAATGACTGCAATAAAATGTGTAATAAGATACCTCTATTAAAGGAATGTATTGTCAAGATTTTATTGTTGACTGATAAAAATCTCCATAGTATGTATTTGAGGTTGTAATGACTTCATTAAAAGGACTATTAAAATAACTGAACTAAATGATTTTATTAATGATTGTTTTTACTACACTGACTCTATTAGATGTATGTATTATATAATGACTGCATTAAAATGTCTAATAAAACAACTCTATTAAAGGAATGTATTATTGTAAGGACTCCAATCTTGACTAACACAATAATTCTATTCAATAATGTTTTATTATAATGACTTTAATAATATGGCCCCAAAAATGAATGTAAATTAAAATCTATAATTTATTCATTTCTTTTAATCCAAATCTGCAGCTGAATAATCTGTGTTCAAAGAATCAATGGCAACTTTGATGTAAGTCCATTCAGAATCAAAGGCTGAAGTCTTCATTCACTAATGTTACCGGAAAATAAATACTTCTGCTTACCTGACAGTGTTAGCTCGGAACCAGTAATCACTTTAAGCTCAGACAAAGGCCTCTGCGTTCAAAGTTAAACTCTGTGAATCAACTTAAAGTCAGTTAGAGATTTGGTAATGTTTTGGAAGAGTCATTAACACAAAGTGAAATATTGTTTCTCCTGGCGGCGGAATTTTGGAAGTTATTGCAGAAGGAACAAAAGCAACGACCTTTCCCTGGCGGTGTTTAGGGAAAACCGCCCAAAATATTAGGAGGAGCTTAATTTTACTCTGTTGGAGATATCTGCGATCCTTGCCGACGGCGACAAAACCTTCCTTTGGCCCTTTCAGGTCTTTCAGATCTCTTTCGGCACGGGAATAAAAACAGTTATTATACTAATACATAAATAATACATTATAAAGTAATAAATGTTAAGTATTAACGAATGTTCTAATGATGAAAATGTACAATGAAAAACAATAAAATGAACAAATAGAAACTATTTTAAACAAAATCTCAATTTCCAAAACAAATTCTTTAGGTTATTTATATTTTAAAAATTTTTAAATCGATTAAAATACTACTAAAAAGGTATTATTCCTCATAGGTTGAAAAATAAAATAATAAGTCACACATTATTAATTTTTACATTTTTTTAAACTATAGAGCGACAATATCCAAAGGAGGAAATTGAAACTGGCAATATTGGTAAATGCATATAAGTTTTTAGAAGAGGGACGATTAATATTTTACGTATGTGTGTACTAGCAACCACAACAAATTGCTGTTAACATTTGATCTCTTCCTGGAATTGTGAACTGAATTTTTTTCAGTTTAGCACATTACTCTCTTCTATATAATAAGTAACATAACCTTGATTTTTCCCCAAGAGCATGGAACCGCTATAATACGTAATGACACTGTCAGTGTGACGTTGTTTAAGAGGTGCAATTAAGTAATTGAAAAATTCAGTAAATTGTTTGTTGCTGTTTTAGAGGTAACGTGAGCCATTAGAATTTTTTATTGACAGTTCTGTCTTTATTTTTTATCCTGTACTTAGATTTTTGAAAAGCATAGTCCAACTGTACTGGGTTAGCCCGTATGGTATGTGAAAGTTTCTAAGAAGAAAGAAAGATGGTAAAAGAAGTAAAGCTATGAGTTGGACTATCTAGATCTTTAGCTCTCCTCTAAGCTACAACGAACACAAACATAGATGCCTAATAAGTAGAATCTACTCCACAAATCCAACCCTAAACAGGTCACTAGCGCCCGAATGACTACGTCATGCCCGATACAGCAAACACGGTGTCGCGATTCATGATAGCAATTTGCAAGAGATTTCCCCCTCAATGTAAGGCCTAGACTGCAGACCGGTCCACCACTGGGACGAGACGAACTCCAACCAGATATTGGCCCAGGTTTTTCGTACCTTTACTGTATTAAGTACAGAGGTAAGACAATGTTATTTGATAATGATTTACTTAAAACTTTGCCACCAACAAAATAATATCGAACTTCTAAAGGGGTACCGCATTTAAAAACTAACTCTACCTTCAGGGAGCTAGTGTTTAGAAACATTTAAGAACCACTTGGATAATATCATTCACACAATAGCAATGTCTTTTACGTCTTCAACAACTAGAAAACTGGTAAAAAAGAAGTTGAACTACGTTTCTACGTAATATATATATATATATGGCATATTTCGCTTTCCAATTTTCTTTGCCAGTTAATAAATATTAATTTTGTAAACAGGCTAATGGCAAATCCCAGACAATTTTTGGTTTGAGGAAATTTCTTTTTTTAGGAATTTCGGAAAGAAATTGTTAACTTTGAGTGTTTGAAAAAGGAGATTTGTCTTTTTTTTCATAAAAGCTGACACCTAAAACCCGTTCTTTTATAATATAGTTACATATCATATCCATCCATATATCTATTGGTAATCCTAAGCTCCATATCACTTGAAATGCTTTAATTTGATACTGACATTACTAAAATATTATCCTTCATTAATAGTTAATCGATCATGCCTGACGCTACTTTTATGTTTGCCCCAAGTCCCCATAATACTTAATAGTAACTATTCTTATTTTATACTAAAATCAATCGAAATCTAAAATTCTAATAAATTGATTTAAAAACATTTATCTATGTACAATATAGAAATATGACAATGTAAAAAAAAAAAAAAATTCTGTGTCTTTAAGGAATGATTTATAACGAATTCTGTAAACTAGAATTGATAAATATTAAACGCTTTTTCATTAGATTTCATTTTATAAACAGTTCGTTATTCAATCTCTGAGATATTTGGAAGAAACGTTTCTCTGTCTCGAGCATAAACTCTATATTGCATTGCTTCTGATAATAAGATTTCTATAGAAGCCTGAAATAATTCATTTAAAATAACGTCACAGATGAATCACTCGAACGAAAGATTATCTGTTCACTTTATCCGTTCGGGCGAACAAAGCCGCTCTGTTAAAGCAACTTAAATACAATTGAAGTTAGGAATGCAATTAAATGATGAGAAACGGTGCGTTGAATGTTAGTGATTTCAGTTTTGTAAATCTTTAGATCTGAATAATATAACTTTAAATTTGTATAAGGTCACTGATGTGCGCCAATAATTCGTTTGCTTTCATCGGAAAGGGAAGTTATAGAATGGTGTGAAAATATGTATATAATTAGGGATGGGCCGTTTCCGATTCTCGATTCCAGGAATCGTCGATTCTAGGTATCGAGGAATCGTCGATACTCGATTCTTCATCATAAAAGTGTCGATACCGATTCCTATTTTGTTAACTATTAAAATATGTGTGTGGAGTAATTTATTGGAAAAATAATTAATTACCAAGTATGTCTTATTTATGTATTAGTTGATTTGAATGAATTAAATGATAAAAGTAAACGAAAATATTATTATTTATGAAGCAACAGCAATCAAGATCGTAACCATTTCTGGTCGTTCGACATCGCTCGTCTCTCTCTCTCTCTCTCTCTCTCCCTAGAGCGGGTTCGATTCTCTCTCTCTCCCCCCCACGTGTCTTACTGCCACTGATTTATAGATGTCAGAACAAAACACAAAAAAGTACAGTAAAAACTCGATTAACCGTGGCCATGATGGTTGAGCGAATAGACGGATAACAGAAACACTGTATTATTCCTCCGAAACTTGACCTCAATAAATTATATTATAGACAGATATCACTCTCACAGTAATGTAATAAATTTGGGAGCGAAAAGAAAATAAACACGATTCTAATAGCAAATGAAACTATTTATTACATGATAAGCAGATCCGCAAAGTAGCTACAAATGTAGCAAAATAATGTACAGTAATATAACCTTACAGGTGAAATAGTTCGTGTAGTTTAACAAACAAAGCGAACGCGTCACTGCACCTTAATACTTTAGCTGCCGGCCACAATATCGGCGTTTTCATAGAGAATTGCCAAAATATTTTAAGCTCATTTTTAAATAATGTGTTCTTATACTTTGTTCCCCTATCATATCTAAGTATGAATATACGTTTCTTATAATAATATTTATAAAAATACGTGACGGATGAACTGGTCCAACATTGTTTTTTCCTACCGTAAATGAAACGTAAATAAACTCCGTCGGACCAATTGACCCAACATTGTTTTTGATTTATTTAAAATTATCTGTGCAACACTGTTTTGATATTTTTTGTGTTTTGTGTTAGCAAGAAACAACAAAACCATAATTTCATGTCCCGGTTACCCAAATAATAAACTGACTGGTGATAAAAGTGTTTTGGCGTCTATCACTAAGACACGTAAACGTGTCACATGTGATTGATTTGTCAGTTTATAAATATTTTGAATATAGAACTAAAGTGTAATATATTCTCTCTCTGATAAGTAATGCTACGTCCTGTAAATACTATCCAAGATTCGTATTAAGTAAAAGTTTTAACACCAAATAATGTACCTGTTAAGGAATTTACGTTATAATTTACTTCCTAGTAAGGATGAGTTTATCTAAGTGTATCAATGTTTGTACTTAACTTTCACAAAGTCCGTTTTTAAGGATTATTTTACAACTAAATATTTAGTCAATATTTCCGACTTACGTTTAAGGTTTTGTGAAATTTTGAAAACAGTAGTGAAAATCATTCCGATACGTCATAACAAATATGCGTGTCGGCCCGTAACTACGGACAAAAAGCTCTTAGAATAACATCATGTTTTTAATACCGTCGGCGTTTATATATCAAACAAAAACCATCGTAATTACATCTGTAAGTAGTGTGAAGTTTGTTGTTAAATACTGTGTCTTCATTTTTCTAAAAGTAGTAACACCAGCTGAGTAGTACTAATAAACATAAAGCGTTAAGAGGGCCGACGGTATTCGGTTCAGGGTACTGGCCGTCGCGTCAATTCGTTGAAGGTTAACAGAAACTGACGGTGGAAAACCACATAATATATCAAATATGAAAAAGCACTTAACAACATTCATTTTGCCCAAATTTAGGAACAAAAAATATCTATACTTGAAGAAACTTTATCCTCAGACACAGGACCTACAAGTGATAGTCTGTTAAAAATCAACTGGGATTGAGTAATAAATACAAAATAGGCCTGAATCAGTTGCATTTGTTCCAGGCACCTGCAGAAAAAAGGTCCCACCAGATGTGGAGAAAGTATGCCCCACTAATCCAGAATGTAGAGGAAGAAGGAACCCCAGGGGAATTGACAGTAGAAGAAGAGGTAAACAATTATCTGGGGGAAACCATTAGCCAGTCCAGATTGTGATGATGAGACGTATTGGGCAGTACAAAGGGCCAAATACGATCAATTAAATGTAATGGCAATAAAATACCTGTCTGCCCACTCGCGACAGTGTTTTCTGAAAAACCTTTCTCAACTGCAGGAGTTTTATATGACAAGCGATGAAACTAGCTTGACCCACAACGTGTTCAAATGCTTGTGTTTTTGAACAGAAATGTACATTACCTGCCAGACCTTTAAATATTAAAAATTATTCTATTTGTATTAATTTTTTACTTTTTATATTGTTCGCTTGTTTATAATTTTTGTTTTGTTTTGAGAGACAATATAAATAGGCTTAGGTATTTTTTCAAACATCATAAAATAAGTAACGTTCACATTTTTAACTTTAAAATAAGTCATTACTTTAACCTGATAGGTTTTTATGCTTTTAAAAATTCCTATTGATAAGTCTAGGTTGAAGGTTATGTGTAGCCTATTACATTAAAACAGAACTTTTAAAAGGTTTTGCCATTTGACCAAGATGTTAACTAAATTAATTATTAGTGAACTAGCATGTAAGCTAATGTAACTTGAATGAATCGAGAATCGACTAAAGAATCGAGAATCGAACGGAAAATTTCAGAATCGGAATCGGAATCGGAATCGAAAATTTTAGGAATCGGCCCATCCCTATATATAATAGTGCGCAATGATTAATTAATTCCTGAAATCGTCAAAGTACAATGGTTTTAAAACTAATTAATTAGTAAGCACAAAACAAAAATAAGGTAAATTCAAAAGTGACATTTTTTTCTAATTTCTCCTATAATTAATACTTAAATATCGATTATATTTTTATTCAACTTTTGAGAACATTTATTTTGAAATTTAAATTAATGTTAAAACAGATATTTTTCAATAAATAAAACATTTATGTAAACAATGTTCTTTAAAAGACATACACAAGACTCAAAATTTAATCATTTATTTTTTCATAAGTTTTTCAATGACAAAGTCATCTTCATCAGTGAGTTTTGCTTTACAAACTCTATCTTACAACTAAGGTTAAAGTATGGTTACAATTCTATATTTATACTGTGGGCGTTGCCACGCCAACCTGTCAAAACAACAGTTATTAACATTACTTCAAACATGATACATCAAATAGAAATATGGTACTTAACTCATTAATTATTACAAATCTCCTATCCATATAAAGAATTACATAAAAACAAAATAGATAATTAATATTTCAATATCTTTATTTCAAGATTTTAACCAAAAAGTTACAATCAAAAATTCTTGGGTAACACTAATTAGGCTACTTTAATATAGAATTTTGAATAGGGACTGACTCATTATTTCCAGTATTATTTGTATTGTTAATTATATACAAAGTGTCCCACGCATTCAATTCAATACAGTTAAGAACGTTTTTTTATCAGGGTTACGACGTCTACTTTAAATTCGTGCTTTTCCTCTAAACAATTTTTCGCTATCGTAGACTTTTCTAGTCTGTTAAATTTAACGTCGAAAAAATGTTCTTTAGCCCTAGTTAAAATATTTCTTTTATTTGCCTATCTATTTCAGAGGACATTTGCTACATTTCTAGGAGTTGATTCCTGACTTTTCTACGTTAGGTATGTTGTCTTTATGGTTCCATAACAACTTCTTTAGGTTATTTTCAGTGATAATTATCACGTTCAACTTATTATTTTTCCCCAGAGATTGTCTCATTGTATTAGTCTGTGGTGGAGTGTGTGTATTTTTACCCATTGTTTCTTCCTTTTTAATTCTTAATAACGTATTTAATAAAAGTTCGTTAATAAGAAATAAAAAAAAAAAAAAAATTTTTTTAAGTTTTCTTTAGGTTCTTTTTACATTCAAGGTTTATTACTCATGAATAAATTCCTTTTTTACTTTATCTGCTATTTACATACAATCCATGTTCAACTCATTTTCATTGTAGGTAGCATTTTCCGATAAGTATCTATATCTGCTTTGTTGTCTTTCTTGTCGGTGCCCTACTCTGTACTTCATCTTTACATCCATCGTTTTCGTTCTTTATGTATTTAGTCTTTGGTCAGTATTTCAATTTAACTTCTACAATATGACTTGGTATGTGACGATAGGTTTTATGACAATGTAAATTTTATTAAAAGAAATTTTATTTGTACACACTTTTTTATTTCATTATTAAAATTGCAATATTTTTTACTCTAACTATTAGTTACAAAATCTAGATAAACTTTACCCAACTTTACTGACTTGTTTTTAATGCGATGAAAATTATGATAACGATATACAACTATACAATAGTTTAATAAGACAAATGCATTTCTCTGTATATCTCCAACAAATATTATATAGACATAATGCCTACAAATTGTGATAAACATATGTAAAACTAGAATACAATATTCATATCCTAGGGTAAATAATTATATAATGACATTTACGAAAGGAAAAAACATTTGAGCTTTGACTTTTAATTTTATAAATCAGCATTACATACCTTTAGTCATGATAAAAATAAATCAAATGAAAAATTGAAAATCCAAGAGTTTTGCAAATATTTCCGCTAAAGTAGAACGCTTTGCGATTGGAATGTAATTAACGATTTAAATGCAAACTTTTGATTGTGTTTAAGAGGTTTCATTTATTTAAATTAAAAAATTCTACTACAGTTTCAATAAATTGTTACTTGGAGTTGCTTGTTAAACGTTTTTTTTATCTATCATTTATGTTGTGGAGACCTGGTGATAAATATTTGCATTACTTTATAATACTGAGAGTGATAGGATGGTTTAAATGTATTATTACTATCTGGGCAGTAATGCTTTGCAATTGGAATGCAATTTACGATTTAAATGCAAAGTTTTGATTGTGGTTAAGAGGATTCATTTATTTAAATTAAAAAATTCTACCACAGTTGCATTGTTACTTGGAGTTGCTTGTTAAATGTTTTTTTATGTATCATTTATGTTGAGGAGACCTTGTAATAAATATTTGCATTACTTTATAATACTGAAAATGATAGGATGGTTTAAATGTGAAGATGATTACAACATCTTCCGACGTAAATGCCGCTGTAAAACAGAAGCTCTACCATAACAACCAAAGAAAATCATCACTTCCCGAGCTTAACTTCGACCGGGAAATAACACAAAGAATTGCCAGACTGAGGACAATGAACCTCAAAGACATGAAAATCTTGCCTGATGGATCAAGAACATACCCGAAATGTAGGCACTGCCCAGGGATACAGCTTGATCCCGATCATCTCTTCAACTGCCCGTCCATCATTGCAGCACTATTTAAAATTGACGTAAACTGACCCTTTATACGGACAAAACTGCAGATGTGGCCAGTGCAGTGCTTCACGCCTTTGGACCCGTGTAACTGTGCTCTCTCTGCCTTTCTCTGAACACAATTTTTTCTTCTTTTTCTATTGTTTTTATTCTATCGTTACACGACAACAACAACAACATTACTATCTGGGCAGTAATGAAAAAAGGAGTAAAAAGCACACTATTTAGAGTTCTTATATGTGATATTACTCATTTTGATTGCACAATAATTCTGCAACTGCAACTAATAACATATTTTCATTCGAATACTCCGTCTTATCGGTCATTATTAGATCTACCTAATGATATACGGTGACCAAATCTTTCTACTGTATTGTTTGGCCACTTTTCTTGCTAGGGGGTGATGTCATTCATCTGTGAAATCACAAACCGTCTCACTTCTTAATTGTATTAAATGATTACTGTTACTTCTTCCCTTATATTTTGTATTCCTTCATTCCTTAATTGTATAAGTAGGACGTTACCTGGAACATAGGTAACATAGAATTCCCTGAGACTAATTATTTTGGCCTCGTATGCATCCTGCAAATTAAACCTAAACCCAACCTTTGTACATTTTGTCACGATATTGGAAATACTGTTTGTACTAGCATCCTTTTATGATTTATTGTATATGTAACAATATAACTACATTATTAATATAATGTTTACCATAAAACTAACATTTATCTGTAAATCATACCTCATCTAACTTATGGCGAGTTTTTGTGCTATAATTTCCAACTCTTTCCCAACCTTTTTCAAATATATTAATTTATGTTAATACTGTTGTAATAGTTTAACGTTTTTTCATTCTAAATTATTTTGTTTTTAAAACTATATGTCCAATGTTAGTTAATTTTTTTTCAATCTTAGTTTCTAGTACCAACAAATATTAAACGCCAGATGATCCTTCTAATCCTATCCGAAAATAAATAATGGTCGATAACTTTGTGGTATTTGGTTTTCGTCGTTTTATGATCATTTATCCTGTTTGTTACTTGTCAATATATTTATCTAAATATTAAATATGCTCTCCTTGTTTGATTTGATCTTCATAACTGACTTCAAACCACAGGCTGCCCTAAATACTAAATATTCAGTTTTTCGCAGCCACCTCTTATCCCTCTTTTCAAAAGGTACATAATTATTTAATTACAAAGGACGTTTTAAAAACACAGAATATACTTATGTAAGTATAGTCCCTGCAAAGATTATTGTAATTATTACATTTTATTTTGTTAACAAGCCTCAGGTTAAACGCACATATCCAATACTAGATAGAATAAATCGGCACTAATTCACCCTTTCTAGAAATATAAATCCTTATTCTGCAAAACAGCAAAATACATAGTGTGTTTTTACATTATTGTACATCTTATTGTTTAAAAGTTAGGTGATGTTTTTTTCATTGTGATAATAATCAACAACTACTTCCTTTAATAACTACTTTTAATAAAATAAGGAGGGTAAATCTCCTTCACCTAACCCAATTTTCCTATATTAACCATTTTATGAATTCTTAGGAGTAGCAAACTAAATACCAATGAAGCCCAGAAATAAACAGAAGACGTTCTATCACATTCATTCAATTTCTGATTTATTATTCGTAAAAAAAGAATTACCCCTTGCCATTATATATCACAATGCCCGCATCAATTTTCCACTAGGATTGTATGCTTCATTAATCTGTCAATACGTCGAGCGGAATACAACTTCCGCCTATCGATTGTGCAAGCGTCCGTTATGAATATTGAAAGATTGTTGCTGGGATCAAGCACGATAAGCCCAAGTGCTTTTGCGTCATAGAATCTCATTTATTAAACCACTTAATTCTATGACACAGTGTACTCTCCTGCTAAAAATTAGTACAAATTTATAGGCCTATAGTTGAATTAAGCTACATTTTTTTTATTCTGGAATAATTGTATTATTTTTTAAAGAATATCTGTTGATAACCTAAGTAATTTAAATTGCAAATATATTTATCACAGCTGTGAGTACGAGATGTTACTTAATTATTTTCTATGATTTCGAATATACGTGGGTGTAAATTTGAAATATTAGTTATGAGTCGTTCTAAGTCTATTACAGTAAACAGGAGTTTAACGGGAATGTATCTCATTCGAAATTATATACTTTTATTTTTTCTCTCTTTCCTACATCTTCTCTTTCACCCTCAACCCGTCTCTCTTTCGTTTTCTTTTCCTCTCTCTATGTCTCTCTCTTTTTATCTCTCTCTCTCTCTCACTCTCTCTCACACACACGCTTTTTACCAAAATATATGACACTTCAATGGTCATGAACGTAAGCACATAGCCTAAAAAACTGTAACACATTTTAGTTTTAATGTTTAACTAAATCTCATTCTACCTCTTTCACCTCCGTTCTCTCTGTCTCTTTCTCCGTTTTAAGTGTATGATTCTTTGAAGCTCTGCTACCTATACTATTACAAAATTTCCCATTTCCAGGACCAGGATAGCTTAATTCTCTACAATATAACTACCTGTATTATGCCTATACTTTGAACTTCCACAGTCGTGTTCGTTGCGCAAACTTAACCATTTAAAATATTTTAATTTCATTGCTCAACTACATTTCTTTCTCTCTCCTTCACTCTTATTCACTCTCTCTCCTTCTCACTTTTACTGTCTTATTCCTTGAAGCACCGCTTCCTATACTATTACAAAATCTCCCATTTTCAAGACCATGAAAGCTTTACTCCTCTACAACAAATCTACCTATATATTGGCTATATTTGAGTTTTCCACTACCGTATACTTGTTGGATATCCCTTAAACACTATATTAAATTGTAGTTTTAAAGTTTAACTATTGCTCTTTCTCTCTTCCTCGCTATAGTTCGCTCTGTCTTTATCTGCGTTAATGTCTCATTCACGAAAGCGCTGTTATTATTCACGATATTATTATGATTGTGAAATGTGTTTTTAATGCCATGCGTATCCTATACTAAATATATCAGAATTAAACTAATATTTCACTAAAATATTTCAATGGATGTAGAAAACTAGTCGTCAATTTAAAAAAAGGTATATTATACTTGGAATGAATTATAAACTTGAACACTTGTTAGTTATTTTATTAACCAATGTACTGAAGCAGTTTTTGAAGTTAGTAATAATTGTATTAGAATGATACGTTAGTATGTATGGAAATACGTTTTCACAATATCCTCGTTTATTCTGTGAATCGGCAAAATTTTTTAAGTTAATTTTTAAATAATGTGTACATATATTTTGCTTTCCCTACCACACCAAAGTATAAACTACTTTCTTATCATAATATATATACAGTATATCAACTCACGTTAGGCCATTTGAACCGCCAAAGTTTTATAATACCATAAATGATATCTAAATAAACTCACGTCAGGCTAATTGGAACGACATTGCTTTTGAGGTACTTATGTTTTCTTATCTGTTCATCACTGGCTCAACATGCTTTAGGCATCGCGTGTAAAAGTAATCATGAAGCCAAAATTCCATGTTCCAGTTGTCCATATAATTGGGTAACTGTCGAGAAAAGTGCTTTCTCGGTTATCATGTAGACATGTGAGCGTATATATATTATATATTTTATATTAAAAATGGTGATATGTTTTCTTGTAATATACTTAATAAATTAAAAATATTTCAAAAACAAGAATACTTTTAATTAATATATTTATTCAAAGCTTTTCGCCAATAAAATAGTATCAGCATCTTCAGGAAAAGAATTATCTAATAAAACATTTTTACAAAATTAAATCATATGTACTACAAAGAATCATATGTTTATAAGTATTGCACTTAATGTAAATTTTTCTACAACATCAATGACTTTATAATTAGTTTGGTGCCTTATTCTCACTTGAATTTGTTCATCAATTAATTTGCCTTTAACGGTATGCTTATAAAATTCCAATGTTTCAAATATATTCATTTTTAATCCTTTATTTAATTCTTTTATTAATTTCATATTTTTTATTTCCGGAAACTCATGTCCATTATTAACACAATGCGTAGCTAAATTTTATTTGTATATGTTTGGTTTGATATAAGCGTTTAAATATTCTTTGTATTTTCTTTTAATTTCTTTTTTGTTTGTCCTACATATAATTTATTACAAGTTTGACATTTTATATTATATACTCCATTTTTTTCGTGCATATTATTTTGATTTTTGTTATTGTTTATTAAATTTTTAATTTTAAAAATTACATATAAAACTGATAATAAAATTTATAAAGTCATTGATGTTATAGAAAAATTTACATAAAGTGCAATACTTAAAAGCATATGATTCTTTGTAGTACATGTGATTTAATTTTGTAAAAATGTTTTATTAGATAATTATTTTCCTGAAGATGCTGATATTATTTTATTGGCGAAAAGCTTTGAATATATATATTCATTAAAAGTATTCTTGTTTTTGAAATATTTTTAAATTATTATATATATTATATATATATTAAATATGGTGATATGTTTTCTTGTAATATAGTTAATTAATTAAAAATATTTCAAAAACAAGAATACTTTTAATGAATATATGTATTCAAAGCTTTTCTCCGATAAAATAGTACTAGTTTGTTTAAAACAAACAAAAAAGAAATTAAAAGAAAGATACAATGAACATTTAAACTCTTATATCAAACCAAACATATACAAATCAAATTTAGCTACGCATTGTATTAATAATGGACACGAGTTTCCGAAAACAGAAAATATGAAATTATTAAAAGAATTAAATAAAGGATTAAAAATGAATATATTTGAAACATTGGAAATTTATAAGCATAAAGTTAAAGCTAAATTACTTAATGAACAAATTCAAGTGAGATCAAGGCACCAAACTATTTATGAGGTCATTAATGTTATAGAAAAAATTACTTAAAGTGCAATACTTATAAACATATGGTAGTTTGTAAGACATATGATTTAATTTTGTAAAAATATTTTATTGGATAACTGTTTTCCTGAAGATGATGGTACTATTTTATCAACGAAAAACTTTGAATAAATATATTCATTAAAAGTATTCTTGTTTTTGAAATATTTAAATCTATTATATATATATGTTTGTTTATAAATATTTTCTATACAGCTCGAAAGGTAAACAAATTCTCTTTCTCATAAGTAATATGTAAGATCCAATTACTGTTTTACAAGTTTAATTTTTAAATTGTAATAATTTATTATCTCGCAATTCATGTTTTAATTAATTTTTTTGATAATGATAAGTTTATCCAAGTGTACTAATATTTGTACTTAAGTTCCAACCAAATTAGTATTTTAAGAACTAATGTATATTTAGTCAATACTTCTAATTTCTTTTTACATATTTATAAAATGTTTGAAAACAATAGCAAAAATTATTATAATACGTAATTAAAAACTAAATAGCCAAAAAAAAATCATATACAAATGAACTTCTTTTACTTAACTAATTTATTTTAATTGTTAATTAAGGATAAATAAGGATAATTGAGGATAAACAACTCACATCATGAACATTGTTAACAAATAATTGTATCAGGACGTAACTCCCGAACACTAGTTCTAGAATAGCAAAATGTTATAGTTCGGTAGGCATTTTATTATAAAGAAAAGGAACATGGTATTTATTTGTGTACGTAGCCTGAAAATTGTTGATTAATACACTCTATTATTGTTTTCAAAAGTACCAACATCAGTCGATTAGTACTAAGTGACCAAAACGGTACTAGACAGCAATGTCGGGTATAGTGGCCTACTCGGCCCTCGAGCCTAGTGGTAGTTAAAGTTCAAATGAAGCTATAAACTTTAAAAATTAATATTCAAAGCAATTACAAATTACTGGTTTAAAGCTAGTGAGGCCTAGATTCATCGTTTTTCTAGACAGAAACGTAACTTTATCGTTTACATTCAAAGAACTTAACCTTTTTCCTAATTATTTTTAAATACGGTTCCTACAAACTTTGGGTGCAAAAATCCTCCTGTCAATCAAATAATAATGAAAAGTAATGTTTTTGAAGATTCACTGTTTAAAATTTCAAAATAAAAGTAGTCCCATTTGATTTGCAGAAACTGATTTGCAAAAGAGTCTGAAAGTGGAGAAATATTATGACAGAAATCTGGACATTTTTTAGGGAGAGTGTTTCCAAAGGTAAACTGGCTGACACTAACCTCTTAGAGGAGACGACATTTGTAGAAGTACCGTAGATAAGGGATAATCACGTAATGAGTGTGAAACATTGTACGGTCATAGTTTGCGTGAACAGGGTAGTCTCTCCATGCCTCCATCACTACCATCATGTTATATTTCGAGTTAAACTACTGCATACAGTTAGGCAACCATGCCAAGATATAGTAAAGGTTGAACTGGGGCTGAAGTTTAGCTGTAGGACGAGCCTCTATCACGTTACATTCTCCACGATAGATTCTAGACAACAGAATGTACAATGGGTAGAAAATTAAGAAATTCTGCCATTTTCTAACATCTGTGCACACTAGAAATGAAAGTCTCTCTCGACTTAGTTTTCCACCGTTGCATTTTTTCTCGTTATAAACAAGCCATCTGCCAAATCAATTCAGCAACAGCAAACAGATCAAGCCATTTTGTTCTATCCAAATAAAAATTTGCTGACGTCATCCTGTGCCTTGTAAAATCGGGACATCCTGATGAATAATTTTAGGCAGTCTTTATCTAAGTAATATTTTTTTGCTATTGGATTCCGTTCCGTAATAAACGTATTTCCATATCCATTGATGTATTATACAGTACCGTGTCTTCTAAAACTCCGTAGAACTACCATAATGCTTTTCGCCTATAATTTATTGCTAAGCGGTAAACTTTCCGGAAGTATTTGAAAAATAATTATGTCAAAAAAAGCGTATTAAGCGGTAATGAAAGCATATTTTTGTTGATAATTAGTATGTTTTTGAAGCTACGTTTAAGGTTCTAAGAAAAAACCGTTTGCTGGAATATTGAAAGAAAGTCTTTAGAAAGGCCTTTACTGTACATACGGGTATATACATATTAGGTCTGACTATTGAATAACGAGTCTGTTTATGAGGAAAGGTTTTATTGAAAAATTATTCTGCAGTCGAATGCTTAACTTTCAGTGTACTCCCCCTCACTACACCCCTTTCCATTTGCTTTTTCCATTGGCAAAAGTAATGCTGGAAATCTCCTTTTGTAAAAGCCTTTATGAGTTACGCCGATGTTGCTTCAGTGAGTTGGATAAAGCTATTTCAGTCTATATAAGGTGATAACATATGATTTCATAGAAAATCAGGACAGCTGTTTTAACACGTTGTTTAGTTTAACCTAATTTAATCTAATACATTATTAGATTGAAAGTGACAACAAAAGTTTTTATTAGGTACTAACCATAATTATTTATATTTCACTAAATGTACATTAAATATATAACTATGATGATGGTGAGTTGTATATTTGCATTCCAATCACTCATAAGCTGTACATTCTTTATATAGAATGTAGGACCTAATAACTACATCCTTGGAATGGAGAATTCGCTTCTGTCTGCCTCTAGAACTGTCTGAGACTGTACTTTTTTATTAACAATACAGCAACATTTTAAAATAAACATTACAACAATTTATAGGTATACCATTTTAATTAGTTTTACAACCTTACTTGAAATTATTAGAGTTAACAATTTCCAAAACGCTACAATAACAAATATTAAAAAAAACTGTCATTAACAATGTTATATAAATAAATTAAATCCGTGTATACATTTTGGCTACTTCACCAGAAAAAGGTATTTAAAATAAATACACAAAACAAGCTATAAGTTAGTTTTTGTTAATGAATATGTCACTGAAAGGAACATGTTGGTTTGATCTACATAAATTTGATGAATAACTATTTCTTTAATAATAATCTGTATTGAGTGTATTGGACATTAAACTAAATATAATATAGAACAAGACCAATGAATGTTTAACAATACCCTTAGGTGAATCAAAATAAGTTGAACAGAAATGTTGCAAACTATAGTTTGTAAGAGAAATAAGCCTCTACTAACAATGAACCAAAATATATTGCAAAATCTAAACAAATATTAAAAATAAACTAAAATATTTTGTGATTTGGAAAGACATCGAACAAGAAACAATAGACATTACAATAACGACATCACATCAACGATCTGAACGGCTACAGCTCACTCAATAGGAAGCACATCAATCAACACAACCAGCACACGCCACAAATTGTTCCAACATATCGCAGTCGGATGTAATTTAGAAGACGTTATTGATAAATGAGGTAGGGATAATTCAATGACCAAAATTACTAAAATAGATTTCAGACATATTAAATAGGTTAGTTTAAAGATTATTTATCACAGAACTAAGCTTGGCAGATTATACTTTAGTTCCAATCTTACTTTTCTACAAAGCGAGACTAATAACTTCCATAGTTAAATTTTAAAATTTATTTAAAAATAAATTTAAACCCTAAAATGTTACAGCTCTATATCGAAAGCTAATAGAAGCGTCATGCTACTATATATAATATTTAATATATATATGTCACCCTTGACGATGTTTGGTAGGGTTTTATAGCGTAAAGAAGTGAGAAAGAAGATTGATAAAAATACTCTATCTTGGAGAGTCATAGTCGATCTAAATTGTATACGAACGTATTTATAATTTAGCTCTAGCCTATGACGTAATGACACAGAAGTATTTACATTTAAGTACACTTCCCTGTAGAGATAGGGAAAGGGAGAACATTGGATTAATGCAGCTGGAGAATTTACAGCCAAAAAACTCATTGCCAATGTGAAGTGATTAAGATTCATTGTTCGGGTGATCAAAAGTGTTTGCAATGTTTCTCTGTTTCGCCAATTAAAACCACTCTTAGGCTGTCGTGATTTAGAACTCGCTTTTGCTATTAACTATGGCCAGTTCCTTCAATGAGAATTCAATAACAGGTTTTCTAGAGGTTATGCCTTGAGTATAAAGGTATATTTGGTCTTTAGGCGTCAATACAACTCTAGTTAACTATTAAAACATCCATCAGCAATTAAAACGTCAGCTGGAAAGTGGTGGAGGATTGGTTAAACCAACCTGTGGCTACAGGTAACGAGGTAGGTGTAGAATAGCTTTACAACTGTCAGCGTCCGCTAAAAACTCTTTTCCCACTTTATCATAGTCGCAAGTATAATGTTTTGCCTCTAATAGATCAAGTCTGAGGATATTTTTATCACAAAAAATGTTTTAAAACATAGGATCGAAACAAAGGGTCTATGTAGCAATCAGCGCTGCAAGAGCTTTCAGGAATAGCGAAGAAATAAAAAGAGAGAACTTAATACATTAGGATTTATTAAATGATTGGATCGTCGGGAAAAGTACAATCTACTAAAATATCAAGAAGCACTTGGTAGTTCGAAAAGCTTTATTCTGAGGTTTGGGATTTAAAAACAATAAAATTATTGGTTTTATTTAATTTACGATTTAAATTCATTTTACAAATATGTTTAATATTTGCAGATAGTTCCTGTGGTCTTAGGATAATATCTCCATTTCCTAAATCAAACCCCTTTATGACGTTTTCTCTTTAAACATTTATTTATTAAAGCAAGAATATTCAAACAAAAATCATATTTACAAGACATTGAGCTCTAGCTTCCCACCAATTTTATACAGAGAAATCATCAGATCTTCGCAAACTGTCAACAAGCTCTTTTTGTTATTATAAATAATCTCTGATATAGATATTTTTGTTCCTGAAGAGTTTGTACACTCTCACGCACTCATACACATTGAAGTGGATCCGCCCATCTACTAATTGCATTTATTTGCCTTATACTTTCATAATTCTTGCTAGTCAACTAAAATATTTTCTAAAAAAAAAAAAAAATTATTCTACCGCTCTATTCTATGTTTTCTTTAGTTCCTCTTTTACTATTATTTAATGTTAATATATGATTCTAACACTTTCTATTCCTATTTAAATTTCCTATTTTTTTCGTCTGAACGTAGGCATACTCCTGCTTTATTTCTGCTAATACCCTTCCACCATCATTTATTACTAAACGTTATACGTGTAGTAGTACCTCTGAAGATAATTGCTTCGAATTTGGCGTATGATATAATTGACATCTGCGAATCAAATCATGTTTATCGTAGAAATAACACTGTTAAAGGCAGCCAAAATAAAATCTAGGTGAACAATAAGTCCTTCAATTTATTTTGAATTCGTGGACACATAAAGAAGGCTAGAACAACCCGCCTAAAAATTGTCATGTATACATAACGCACACAAACACACACACATATACACACAAATATATATATATATATTGTAACACTCTCAAATAATTGGGTATTACATATAAAATAATTTATATTTTTAATTTTTACTTAATAGTAAGATCGTGCCGACATAAAATCCAATTTTTGTTTTCTATGTGAACACTTGGTAATGTAACGTAGGGAGTAAGGCGCTCCTAGCGGGCAAATCATGTAAAATATCGTACGATGGTGGTCAGTAAAGGAAATTTGTGACGCCATGTTACTTAACATGGGGTGACGTCAGGAACCAATGAAATACGAATATAAGTAGGGGTGCTAGCGAGACGGGTTTCGCGCGTCCATCCAACTGCCCACTTCAAGCCAGGTCTTTAGACGAGACAGTTGTGAAGGGCAGATCTCCCCAATATTTCGGATATTTTTTAAAAAAACCAGCAATCATTCAAGAATTAAATATGTTGAGGCCGGCAGTACTTTAATAAGGGGTACGTAAGGAAGAAAGCGAAGCATTACGATGAGTTTCTTTAATTAAATTTTGTGCCTTTTAGTGTAAGTGCAGTTATGTGAAAATGATGTGCAGTGCTAAATTGAAAATAATAGCGTGATACAAGCTACGTGGTTTTAGTGTAATAAGGATAAATGTATCGTAATATTACCTAAATTAAATACCGACAGGACAATTGTATAACATAAACGGTACCTCCAATCGTTCTTTGATTGTTAGATTTTAAAAAAAACTAAATCTTATTACTTAGCTTACCACCAAACGGTACTTTGAATGATATTTGTAATAATAAATTAGTTAGCAGTAATTTAATAGGTGATTTCTTAACATATTGATATGTAATTTGTTTAAACTCTGACATATCACATTACAAATACATTTTTATTGTCTTTAAACATTATATAGTTATTGTTTACGTAACCTAGTTCTATCTTCAATATTTATAAGGACGTCGCAGACAGACAGTTTCTGCCTGAGCTGCGACGTAGGACTTGAAGCCCTGGTAAGTAAATGTTAATGGTCGGAATAAGCAAAATAACATATTAAATAAAAATAAATTCCTAGGTACAAGAGCGAATCGTTACAATATATATATATATATATATATATATATATATATATATATATATATATATATATATATATATGTAATACATAATACATTTAATTTGGTCCATTTACGATACTTTGTAATTTAACTTATATGTGTTGGAAGATATTATATAAGTGTTTTGATTATTATTTATGGTAATGTTGCCTTCTATGTAGCACCCGCTAAGATTAACATCTAGCTCGATGAGTACTTGACATACGTGAATCTTTCCTCAATTATTTTTTGTTTTGATATGTTGAATACTCATCCACTATGAGAATACCTAACTAAATACTTTGTTAAAACCTTTCACTGGAGTTTGGTGCTACAAGTTTCTTCTCCAACCTATCCCCTATTCAGTTCTGTTCCTTCCTTTTTATTAATTAATTGTAAGCTATTTTTAAAATTAATTATATTTTATGGTATTTCCAAACTGTCGCTAGCCTAACCTACCGCGTCTGATGTCTTATTATAGTTTAGTTACGTAAGCATAGGATAATATCTATAAAACTTGACAAAACACTACAAGAAAATTCGTATAATGTATGTGCTAGAAACGGTATCACACTAATAAGGGGAAAATAGGTTTTTTTGTAAATTCCACCAGACGTAAACCAAACAAGAATTTGAAACTAAATAAAGGCTACCATTTTAAAGATACAGTGTACAGGTTTTCATTAAAAAAATATTCAGATATGTAGGTAGTTATTTTATATTTTCACTTGTTTGTTTATATTTCTTTCATTTAAAAAACTTTGTTTTAATGATACGTCGGTTTACTAGTATCTCCCTAGTGGCATTGACATCACAGATTATTTTCCTACAGTGATTTGTATTTAATCAATTGTTAAAAGAGCAATTATTTATGAAGCCTATTTCATTTATCAATAAATATCATAATAATTTAAAAGAGAAAGCAATTAGTTCCAACGAACTGTAAAACTCTGATTCCTATCTGACATTGTAAGAGCGCGCTTGAATTGTTAGTCTCATTCAGATTTTTTTTTATTAACCTAATAGAGTAAATACACTAACTAAGCCGTAATCTGACAAATAACTGGTATTGTATTTTATTTTTCTATTTGCTCTTTTAGGTTTCTGGAATGAACTTCATAGTACGTTTTGTTATTATTGAACTGAATAAATGTCTAGTAAGCTTTAGATTTCTGCGTTTCTAGGGCCTGTGATTAGATTTACTAAAGTGTTTTAGGTACAAGAGTATTTAAAAAAATGAATGGAAGGAATAAATTAACTGCGCTGACAATATATTATATAAAGTGCAAGGACTCCATTGATAGTACTAGATGTTTACTATTAGTATTTTTAGTACATATATCCCTTAATGCAAAATAAACCGAGATACTTTTTATCATTTAGAAAAGCTTTACTTTAGAGAAATGTTTTTATGTGATTCCGTTTTTGTATTCTTTTTTCTCGATCATTTCCTTTCAAAGTTCGAATGTTTAAACTAATCAGTTTAACTTAATTTAAAACACGTATGCATAAAAGTCCTTGTTTTATTTTAGATAGTACTAGGGAAACAAATATTGCAAGAAGCCTGATAATTTACGGACGTTACGTATATCCAGCCATATCGAGCTTTATGACAGGTTTCACAGTTTATTTAAAGAGAGGCATTACGTCTATTTACAAAGTTTAGAAAGAGAATCAATAAACAAATGTTTCTTGAATATGGGTTTAGAATATATGTTCCTATTGTATTTAATTGATGTGTTTTCTATATCTATCTATCGATCTATCTATCTATCAATATATATATATATATATATATATATATATATATATATATATATATATATATATATATATATATATGAGTGTGTGTGAGTGTGTCTGTGTTTGTGTGTGTATGTGTGTTTCCTGTTGTACTGTATTAATTTGTTCCGAAATAATTTGGTTTTATACCGATGGCCTAGTATATAATGTTCATTGTGAAATGAGAATACGGTATTTAGCTCAGAACGTTTACCAGCTATAACGAATACTATAAGAAAAAGATACTAGAATATACCCAAGAATTTATAAGGTACCCTACCTCTATTTTATGTCTTCATTCTTAAAGTTTAATTAGAACGTGTATTTATAAAAACAACAACAAAAGAAGAAGCCGCATAGCCACAAACATGCATATAGCGAGAAGCAGAACTATTTAGGAGTCTTCGCATACTTCATATCTGATAAAAGTGAAAGTAAAACTAAATTCCGCTCAAATGCTTTGGAAACACAGTTACATATCTCACTATAATTGCCGACGTTTAGCTGTACGCCCGGCCTTTCCTGTCTCTACTAGCCAGTGAAAAAAACATTTGTCAGGTGGTACGCATATTAAATAAATTGTTTACCATAATTAATAAACTATCGACAGTAACAAACATAAATAATGCTTTGTAATATTAATCCTCAAGAGACTAAGAACAGATCAGAGCGATCCATGTTTTTAGAGGTTAGTCTATTTCACCTTAAAACTTGCCCTCACCCCGGCAAACACTGTCAGGCGCAGAGGTAAATGTGGGCACTTATAGTTATCTGTCTAATTAATTAAGTTTATTTAAATCAGTCATGTTTCTGCTACTAAAAAAGCTATCATCAATGATTGCTAATTTTACAATGGTTGTCTGGTAAATATTTTTGTTAAACTTTTTGTCACAGAAACCTTCTGAATAAAAACAACATAAATTGTAAGTATGAAATTACCGTTTATCCGTTTTTTATTGTAAATTGAACTCACATGCTTATTTCAAAACTATAACATTTCACGAGCGTAGTTCCAAGAGCATGATAATAAATAATAAGCACGTAACACAGGTATGATCGTAAGGAGGTTGATAAGAGTTCTTATGGTAATCAGCATTGCCACCCTCTGCTGATTACATAACGCATTGTATTAGATGGAACTAAGACAATCAATACATACCTTTGTCATAGTATTACCGGTATCTTGAAGTTAGGTTGCGTTAATTTACATGTGAGCCTATTATGGGGCTGGATGACTCTGATAAAACAACTATAATACCAAACAGTGATACGTACAGTGATCAGGTAAAAGTTATATTTCTTGTATCAAGTTATATACTTGTTGTCGATAGTAATGGAGATTCAGTTTAGGCTATGAAGCGAAGAGTAAAAAAGTAGTTACAACTCATAAAAACGTTGTTTTAACTTGTTTAGGTTAACAGCTACTGTGACAACATAAACGTCACTCCTTCCACATGGCGAGGATTGACTAAAGCGTCCTGAGGATAAATAGATTAGGACTATAAGTTTAGTTTAGACGATTTTGGTTTCCTAGTGGTTTATTCTTTGTTGGTTTATTATGGGAGAAAAGTGTACATGTTGTTGAGAAGCAAAATATAGGAGGTCATGAGAAGGTAACATAGAGAGATATTTAAGAATGGAGGTTTTAGTTTCTGTATGAAAGCAGCACATTGTAGGGAGGACCAAAGAATTATGCACTAGATTTATCGTTAGTAATGACATTGATTAAAATTTTGAATGACATTTGACATATTCACTAACTATAGGAAGAGGTTTAACTGGAAAAAATTATGGTTGCTTTAAACTAAAAACACCATTATCTGTCTTATTCATAATTCTACAGAAATCTCCTATTTAATATAAATCATGATGACTTTAAAAACAATTGAAATTATATTTCGTGGAAATTGGAAACAATGTTTGAATAAGTATACAAGGTTGAGGAGCCCCTACGAAGACCAAAATTTAAGGGAAGGAGTTTTAAAGAAAATGTGATTTGTATACTTGTACGAGTAGAAGAGTATTTTTGTGGGCAGGTTAAATGACTTTAATGCTAGATTTATAACTCTAACGAACTTTAATTTGTGTTTAAAAAATATCTCCGAAGCTTATTCAGTTACGTCATCGTTGTATACAATCTGTGTTCTGCTAGTTTATTCTACACATTGACAACTTTGCTTTAACTATATAGTTTGCCTTTTTGCGCAAAACAATTATTTAGTCTGAATAATTGTTAGCGTGAGAAGACAACAGCTTGTCTATAACTAACTAATAACAACGCTATTAATAGAAAATAACACGAAATAGTTTCTAAATTGATCATGAGTGCTTGTCTTTGAACTTAAAACTTATTATAAATGTCTAGTCCTGGTAATTTAGTCCTTATTAGCAAAAAGAAGAAACAACGTGAATTGTTAACAACTATAAAAAAAGGCGAAAATTAGATTTGAACCATATAACTGAGGGGAGAAGTACTCACATCTGCGACTCATTGTTTAAAAAAAAATGTAGGAACGAAGTATATAGTACGTAGATAAATGCCTTGGTTGAGGCGTCTCAGAGAAAGTTTAGATGAACTGTTTACAGCGGTAGTACAACTGATGATATCCAGAGAGGTCTATGACGATATCTAAGAGTGGATTCAAAAGAAGATTCTTGTTGTATAGGAACTCCATTTAATGAGGTTTCCTGACAATAGAAGCCAGCTTGTGTAGTATTAAGCGTCTTAACAGATTTAATCTAGAAATATCCCAAAATTGAATCCGTTAAATAAGCTATTCCTGCAAGACTCCTGCTAATTCAGTCTATACACCAGTAGTGCTCTGATTAAATCCCGTCTGAATACATTCTGCAGCTTCTCGCTGCTGCATTGGTTCGTACATTATTTACATAACTGTGAGCAAATAGTTACAGGTAAGGGCGAACTTATTACTTATGTTTTACCTGAATATTACACATGAAGTTATTACCTGATAATTTGGATGAATAAAATAAAAAAATAACTAATCAATAAACTGTGTTATTAGTAAATGATAAATGGAGTTTATCTTCTTGTTTGGTGGGAAAGAAAAACGGATTAACATTTTGGAACAAAATAAATATTTATTGTTTTTATATATTGTTTATTAAGTATTTATTGTTTTGTTGAAATATATATCTTGTTTTTCGTGATACTCTTTGCCTTTTCCGGCATTTCTTAAAGAAACCTATGCCTGTTGTTTAATTCATTGAAAAACGAATTCTTTAAATATGACTTTTCGAGAGAAAAATAATAATTTGACAATAATGGATAGGCCTTAAAGTCTGACGAGATTGGTTTTAAATTTGGCAATTGTTCATGTTACTTAATATAAAGCAATAATTCTGGAATATCATTCCATCAGGAGTATTAAAACTTGTAAAATTCCAATTTATTGTAAGATTTATGCAGTTGCTATAAACTTAAACTTTATTCTTATCACTATTCATAAAGTTTTAAAGAGTTCAATAGTGTTTTTATCTAATTGTTGATATACGTAAACTCTGAATTAAACCCATAACGTCTTCAGTTGAATTAGTTACAAGAAAATAAACACTACCACTAACATGACTGTGAGTTTAGGGTAAGTAAAGATTTCTATCTCAGACAAAGAGCTTCTCGTTGCAAGGTAAACTGTGAATAATCTTTGGGCCTGTTGTGAACTGTTGTTTCGGAAGTTCCTTTACCACAAAGAGAAATATTGTTCCTCCCTGCGTGGAATTCAATAGGCTAATTCCAAATGAATAAAAGGGGACCATTCCCTAGACTGGTGACGGCGCAACCCTTCATTTGGTTATCGACGTATCAGAATCTCCTTCTGTTCAGAATGTAAAACAGCTTTGTATAGTAGAAAAAAAATAATGCAATATACTATTTTAATATATTTTTTTTCGAGAAACTAAAAATTATATGACACGAACATATAGTGTAATAGTGTAAGTCCTATAACAGATTTTAAAAGACCACTACTGACGCTCTGGACACAGATTAGCATAAACATGCAATGTATCTAAGACAACAAAAATGTTAAACTCTGCTTGAGACTTGATTATGTACCGAGGCCAGTTAGCGTTTTACCATAAAAGAGCTACCAAATAATCACGTCCAAATTAGACAAAACAATTGTAAAATTTTCGCAATACAATTCACAGCAGTATAATATTTCAGGGTAATGTCCTTTTTTAGATACTGATATCAACGTCAGACCGCACATTTGGAACTAAATAGTTGATGCATAATGCGTCTATAGATATGAATTGGATACATTTACTGTTCTAACGACTTTGTCAAGTCACGGACGTTTAAAATATACTTGAAGGTTAAGGCCTTATGAGGCTCTGGTTGCAAAGCCATAGCGAGGCAACTAGCTTTCTTCCAGATGTACAGAGCTTAGGAACGCCAAAAATTTATCGCATTGCAAAAATGTATTATAATAATTGATAGACGTGAAATCAATTTATTAACTAAAAAAGGAACAAAAAGGTTTTAGTTTAAATAACCAATAATTTCTTTTTTATTTTTGACACTTTTGTGGAAACAAAAGAAGAGTTCACTCACAGAACTTACGAGGGATTATTAGGAAATAGCTTTAGGTAAAACATCTCCACATTTATTCCAATTATGTCACGGAATTATCACAGGGTTTTAAGATTTGTATAAAAAGGGACAGAATAAAAGATGTTTAATATTTAAGACTACATTATCTCTTATATGCAATAAAGGGTTAATTAAATTGTAAAACTTATTTTTAAAAAAAATACTTTAAAGCAATATGTCTACTGCGAAACTTAGGACAGGATTGCAGATACAAGGAGGATTACATGACTTCTCTTATAGAGCACACAGGGCATACATTATATCAGAAGTGTTTGATTGCGTGCTAGAAGTATAGCCACCGGCAATCTGAGTCATAAATAAATGTTTTATCTTTATCACTTTATGTGAGAAAAATATTATTCATTGTATCAATAATAGACACAGATTTCCTGAAATAGCAAACAAGAAATTAATAAAATTACTAAACACAGGATTATGGATTATTATATATATTTATCTTTTGTTATAATTAAATTTATATTTTAATGTTATTTATTTACCTAACCTATATAATGTCCCACCTTCAGGTTTATAAAGAATTAACAATCTTATAAATTTTTAAACATCACTTGCATTTATTCTCTTCAATTAACTCTACACATTATTCCAAATTTATATTAATATTTTGCAGTGTCAGGATTGATATCTTAACTAATATTACAATGATAAAAGGTGGACTTCTGAGGCTTTAGATTTCTAATAAAATAACATAACAAAAAAAACAGTATTAAAATTGTATTCTTGCTCTCGGGTCGCTATTACGGGAACTTTGCTTTTTAAATTAGAAATGGTGAAACTAGAATATTTTTTATAAATTTTTATGATATTAAAATTGTTCTGAACTTTACAAAAATTTAGATGTCTGTTGGCTACACTTATAATCAAATAATACTTATTGTTCTGAAGAGTCCCTGGAATCTTGGCCTTTAGTTATCTTCTGCACTTAGACTTGACAAACAAAAGAACTTACTTTTATATTTCTAAAAAAAAAACTTTCACATCGCACTTTTTTTAAAATTTACTTATAAAAAAAACTCTTTACTTAAATTAATCAACTTCTCCCTTACAACACTTCCATCCTGGTACCCACCAATCCTCCTGCCTTCCTCTGAGGCTCTCTTTAAACTTCCTTCAACTATCTGGATCATTTAGTTTTTATTGAAAAATCTAATCTTTCCCACTACCCCAATACGTTCTTTTTAAGTTGTCCACAGTTCTACAATTAGCTTAACCTAACGGTACACGGTTATTTTCCCAGGCTATATCGACCGCTGAATTTCCCTGTCTTAACAAGCTGTACCCTTCTATATTGCATATGTTTGCCGCCCTAAACTTATAGCTTTCCTGGAAATGGGGGTTTCCGATTGCAATCCGAAGGGAAAAGAAATAAATTCCTGAATTGCATTATTGTTTCAGTCGAGTGGAAACTTTTTGATGGCATAAAATCAAACACACGTCGCTTCGTATCGAGGGAAATGCTCTGACATAAAAATGTAAGTTTGAGACGTTCTACTTTGGAATAAGGTTCTGCTGTTATTTAAATCACGTCCCGATCGAGAACGGGCATTTTATATAAGGTAGGGAACGGTTTTAAAATAGGTTTGGTTTAGATCTTGGAGAGGTTTTCATTCACTATTGCACTATTTAGTGGTTTACTTGTCCATTATCTAATGTAATTAGATAATTATTTTTCCTGAAGATGGTGATACTGTTTCATCGGCGAAAATCTTTAAATAATATACGTATTAAAAGTATTCTTTTTTTAAAATATATTTAGTTTATTATATATATATATATATATATATATATATATATATATATATATATATTATTTATTCATTTACGACCTATATCTACACAAATATTATTCATTATATTGGAATACATATTACATAAAGAATGTGAAATATATATATATAATATTTTACACAAATATACATTTTTCTAATAATTTTCTCTATATATATAAACCATTTGTTTTGAAAATTGTATTTATTTGTTCATTTTATGGTGTAAAACAATATTGCTTAACATATACTTCACAGTGAATTTAAATGAAAACTATCCCATGCAGAGAACATGCATAGTTTGTTATACGGATCTTGCTATATTTTATCCGATATATTCAATAAACTAGAGGAAGCTTGTATTATTATAAATTATTGTTTTAATAATGAATATTTTTGTTTTATTTATAATGTAAAATTAATCACCCTCAATTAATTATGACACAGATATTCCATTTGATATTGGGATTATTCTCTATTTAATGGAGTTACATAGAAATACATATTCCTATATACATATTTTATTATTCATAACAAACAATGAGGTTTTATGTTATAATATAATATATTTTGCATTTATAGATTATTAATTTAGCCTATATTTAATGGATTTATTAGCTAGAATATATATGCTAGTAAATTAGAAATTAGTTAGAATGATCTAATACTTTTATATTTTAGAAATATAGTCAAATTTGTATTACAATTGTTAACTCTCAATTAGTTTTTTACTGCAATTTTTATATAAAATTTACGGATTTTTAATGTATTTTACCTATCATCGAACGCATGGTGTTGTATTTACAACTTACTTACTGAATCCAACCATTACAATTCACAGGTCTCAAATTTTTTTTATGTATTTCACTAAAATAATATATAAAAGTGTTACTTAGTATTAGAATTGTATTGTATTTGTCTATGGTTTATTTAAATATGAGTAGGAATTGAAAAACATGAAAGAAAAAGTTTTTACATATCCTAAATTGTCATTTTAATAAGGACTTCGCAACTCTAAACACTAAATACAAGAACTAAGTAATCTATTTTCGAACTATCTCAATCATTATATTTGTTTACACCTTGACTTTCTCATTTAGAAACATTCAGTTTGTAAAATTGTAATCAGTAAGCTCTTTCTTTACTGTAAATCCATTTCTAGATGTTAAATAATTATTAATAACTCTCTATACTTTGTAATATTTTCGGGAATGAAAAGATCCTATCAGGATCTGAGAGTATACAAACTGAATAATGATTCTTCGTCTAGAAAGCACTGATTAAGAAAGCAAAAGTAATAATAAAAGCAAGAATATGGTGTCTTAAAAATAAAAATTCCAATTTTCCAAAAATTATTCCTAAGAAGTACAACATTTAATCCACAAATAAAACTATTTTATTAATGGCCCAAAATAAATTCTTGTAATTGCTCAGCTACAAAGTAGGTGTCTACAAATCTTTCTGATATCAAACGATTTTAAGGTTTAAGTTGAACCTTTTCGAAGCCTAAACTACAGTGAAATTGGTTTCGACAGCTTAGGATTCATGACGAATAACAATTGCAAATTTAGGAAGGGCTGGGTTACAGTTATTTGCCCGTATAAATTCCGTGTTGCCGTGCTGTAAACTGTAGACTGACCGTGACTAGATATGGTTGTTTTTTTTTTCTTGTTTACTTCGAGTAATTGGTAACTAAAGTGTGAAGGCGGTGTTAATAGACTGAACACTGTTGCTGTATATGCGTGACTATACTTCTAGCACGGAACAAACTAAATAGTTATATATATTAAAACATAGATTTACTTTAATATGTTCTACATGATCATAGACTCTAAGGAACTTAAATTAATAGACAGATACGTGTGTTTTACAATAGATGATTTACTTTGCTCAGTTTAAAGTTGTAGCAATTACAGGTAATACAATTAATTTTGTTAATCCCTCATTTCCCAGTAGGTAACAAATCTCTTATATTTAATATTTCAACTAATACAACCTTATAAAATGTACTTGATTAAAATAGCGTGTGTATAGGTTATTGCACTTGATTTGGTAAATCGTAAATTTACTGGAATGAAATAATTATTATTTCTTTAGCAAAGTTATAAAAGATTTATAAATTTCACAATATTTTTATTTTAAAGAGTTGGTTTCGGATTTAATTTAAATTATTACTTATAGTTGTAGATTCTTGTTTTTGGCGTTTATTCTTGTTTCACTTCCCTTGACCACCAATTCACTTACTAATATTTCCCCTTACTTACATCCACCTTTCTTTATTCACACCAAATGGTTCATTACCGAAAATGAACTTTATTGGTGTAATGTCGCCCTCCTTTACTTTCAGTTATTACTTAGTTGTTTCCCTTACTTAATACCTTTTACTATTCTCACTTAGCGATTTTTATTTTTATTTTGTTTATAATTAATTACCACAATTTACATGTCTTTCTCTCTCTCTTTCTCTCTCTCTCTCTCTCTCTCTCTCTCTCTCTCTCTCTCTCTATCGAGTCCCGGATTTGATTAAACTTTTCTTGTTTCCCTTTAAAAGTTTACGTAGGCGTTTCACGTTCTCTCTAATGTGATTGGTTACCTAATGCCTCTAATTTTTCTTCTGCCCTATCAAAACGTTTCTTTCTTAGCTCTCTCTTTAGCTTTGGTGTAAGCCTGTAGGTGCAAGCTGCAGCTGTATACTGGTCGTGTTTTTGCGTTTGTAGAGATTTCTAAATTTGTATGGTTCCCTCGATATCTAGCTAACTCTCTTTTCATCGAGGGATCAAGTCACGTCTTTATTTAGATACAATACAAATTTCAATGTTTATTATTATTAATGGTTATCAGGTGCGTGCAGTAACCCTTTTTGGCAAAAATATTACAACAGTCTCTTACAATTTAAATATGTTAAACATGTTGTCCTAACTTATAAAATGTCACCCTAAAATAGCTTCCTTGGTGAATTTACCAAACCCATTATGACACAGGATTTAACTTGGTAGCGAAGTCTAGAGGTCTAAAAAATATTTATTCGACCTTAGAATTAGATTCGGAAAATCTATCTTTAATATAAGCTTTAAAGTTTAACCTCCATTATCATCAATATTGATGGATTCTGTCCTAAAGAGATAAATGTTTCATGTCTGTACATTTCATGAATGATATAAAGAAGAGAATGCATAGAAAAGTAATACAATTTTTAAGAAACATACTCAACCTATCCATATTTTGTTTAAACTAATTTTCTTTTCAACACACATAATGTAGGGATGTTTTAATCAATTTGCGTAACATTTGATACGGTAGCCTATACAATAATGACTCTAATCATTAGTTACCAACATAGTCTAAGAGAGTAAGGGCTGCGATACTCTCGTGTCGAGAAATATTCAAAGGAAAGCCGTGCGACTAGCCCTACCCTCCAACCGCTAATTATTATTCTAGGATCTGAGTTTTATAGTTGACCTTGGGGTTGAAAAAGCGAACAGAAACACTTTGCCGCATCTTGGGCTAGAACCCAGTTTAGTAGGCAAGTGCTCCCACCACAAGACAAACTAACCGCCGAAGTGTATACACAACTGGTAAATAAGTTACACATACAGATACAGAAACACCTAATAATTACAGAAATCGTTAAATATTTGGAAAATTTAATATAAGAGAATTAGTCACTCAGGGATAATTTTATGAAAAGGAAGATTCTAGCATCAAGAAGAATGGTATCTAAACTGACATTGATTCCCAGGTTGAAAGTAATAGCTTCAAGAATTATTGAAACTGAGATCAAAATTGATAATAAAAGTAGGATCAATAAACATTTATTTTATATAAATTCTAGAAATAGGATGATAGGATGTTTTGTGTCTCGCTGATTTCATGACTAAAAATCGAAGTTACTTTAATTATGATATCTAGCATTAAGGAAAACAGATCTTCAAATAAAGTCTGATGCTTTTATTAGATAAGGATTGGAGCTAGGGATTAAATATAGGATGCAAAAAGGAATCTTAATGGTGATAATTTCTAGGGTAAACAAATAAAATTTAAACTCTGAATTATTTTAGGAGCTAATAATAAGGATCCAAGAAGGAACTTTAAGCATGATATACTCCAGGGTAAACAAATAAATTGTATGTTCCGTGGACCTCTAGGATCTCGAAAGATTTTTAAAACACTTCATTATGGGTTCAATTGATTCTAAATTCATGTTTTGAGTGTCTTTGGCACTTCGTTCAAAAAAGTAGTGACTATTAGGATCAAGAAACAAATATAAAATTATTTCTGGTGTAATTAATAAAGATATAGATTTTATTTAGACATTGAAAAAAAGGATAAATAATTTACTTTTAGTTGTCACATTTATAGGGTTAAAAATATAAAGTTTATACTACGATTGATTTCAGGATCTAACATTAAGGAATGTTTTTTTTAGGATATAAAAGTTATTTATAATCACTACTCTTAGACTAGGATGTTGTTAATAGTACTACAATACCTCTTAATAGTCTGATGTCACTAGGATTAAACGAAGGACGAAAAAAACCTTTTCCGGTTGACTGATCTTAGACTCACTCAAAGTAAAATCAGCTTATACAAATGATTATTACTAAGAACTGATAGACTTTATTTTTATTAAAAAAGTTTATTTTTAGAAAAACTGAAGCAATTTTATTACTTATTGCATCTAAAGTGAAAAACGTAAACGTTTTTCATAACAAATATTTTGAAAATAAATCAGGTTTTCTTAAAATGTTTGATCGTTGTATTAAAACGGAAGTAGATAGATAATAAATATATTATCTTGAGAGTTAATGTAGAGGAAATAGGAGGTGCCTTGGAAAAGACTATAAATATATTATGGAAAAACATGTAAATGGAATCTGTACTTTGAATACATAATGAAAATTTTTGACTGGAGGTTTGAGCATTGCTTCCGTTATTTCCGTAAATAATAAATGATCAATCGTTTTAAATTTAATAAAGCATTAAGCTTCCGGCATCTGCCTTTTATGTAAAGATAATTACGTGAATTTTCAAGTAAATAGAATGTAAACGCCATTATTGCATATTTTAATATAACTATTGGGCTTCTGGCAATAATATATTAGTGGGCTTATAAAATATACTAATATAACCGGGTTTTGTGCATTTTATTTTGATATTCGAACGAAATATAAAAGTTTCTAATTAAAACAAAACAATTTACTATCGAAGTTAAGTAATATTTTTAAGAACAATGATTTCAATAAAACTCAGTCTTTCATAGATATCAATTTTTTATAGTGTATATATATATATCCATGTGTGTATACACTTTGATATTAATTGATATCTCAATATCAGAAATAGGTAATAGGAATCTCTCGCCGAGCCTAAAACGCATAACTAAAATCATGTCGAGTTAGACCTTAGATTTGTTATTTTCCCCGTACTTGGGCTTAAAGACTGGAAAAATATTTTGATCAATGTTAGACTACTTGTTTTTAAGAGAAAGTGAACAACAAATGCAGATATTGGTAGAAGGAAATGAAGGCTAGCTTTGAAACATTCTTACCGATTTAAAGAACATTTCACAGTCGCATTTCAAGATTTAACTTTTATCGTTTTACGCAATTCCTTGAGTACACATCATTGAGTAAGACTATTAAAATATTGAGACAACTTCCTAGTCCTTATGGAATTTTAATGGACTTGACAAAGTGGAAACCATTTATACGTAAGAAATGTAAACTAATATTGAAAATAAACTTCCACAGTTTCTTCTGTACATACTATAAAACAGATTTAGGACACAACCATTTTGGTTTGAGGTGTGTAATTGTGTCATGAACGAGGTTTTGTTATATAGAAGAACGTAAAGTAACATATATCTTCAAACGTACCTTCAAAGTTGAATTGCTCTCGGGTGAAATTGCTTCGGCCTGAAATATAACGGCACCGAGATTGAAAACCTTCACAAAGGCAAAACCTTATAAGCACTTAGTAAATATGGAAAAAAGCAGGATGTATAGTATTTGTTTTATAATATTCAAGATATATGAAAACTGGTAACTATATAACATCAAGTATTTTTAATGACACAATTCGGTCCCGGTTGTCTATTCAACTCGTTCAAAGACAACTACACACACACACACACACACACACACACACACACACACACACACACACACACACACACACACACACACACACACACACACACACACACACACACACACACACACACACACACACACACACACACACACACACACACACACACACACACACACACACACACACACACACACACACACACACACACACACACATACACACACACACACACACACACACACACACACACACACACATATATATATATATATATATATATATATATATATATATATACATAGACACTCACACGCACACTAGTAGGGTTAGTTTTATTTTGTAACAATTATTTAAAATAAAACTTTAGTTAGACGATGATAACCTTGATAGGTTTTTCGCCTGGAAAAAAACCACGCACAGTATGAAAATAGTATTGCATACACCAATATAAAGCACAATCGAGCTACAAAATTGAAAATAAGTTATTGCAATTGAAAGGAAACCGTAAACTAAATATTAAATTATATTTCAGTATAAGAAAGTACAAGCAATGTTTTCAAAACGTTGTTAGCGGTCCCCCAGCACAGAGAGTAACGGTCAACTGAAGTCGTCATGCGGTCAAACAAAAACTACAATTGGCTGAAACATCGACGAATGTATTTAATAAATTTTAATTAGTCCTATGTTATTATACAGGGAGTTTTTATTTAATAATACACGCAAAACGTGAAAACCTTTTATTACGGCCTATTTTCTGTAGTTTCATTTTTAAAATATTTAAAACGTCCTTTCATCTACTTAAATAGATCCGAGCAGTAATCATACAAATTCTATTAGTGTGCTTCATTGATACCGGAATTATTTCACAAACATTAAGATATTAACGAAGTACAATAGAATTAACAATCCTTTTTCCAACTACTGATTACATAGGTTAAAGTAAAATTTATGAAATGGAATAATTTTAAAAGGCAATAGAAAACTATTCGCTTTACATTAACCGTCCAGGCGTAAACGTGTAATGTAATTCGCAGCATTTAAGTCAGCGAAAGCCTTTATTTTATAAATACTACTGTTCGTCGCCGTTACTTAAATTCCACTTTGTTTTATTAAAACCTTCCCCCTCTTGGAATACTTAGCTACGTTCTACTGCAATAAGTCTGTTTCTTTTAAATTTAGTTTTAGGGATTTTTAAAACCTTTATAACATTTTTCAGGTTTTAATATGTTACAGTATTTAACTAATTCTATTATATTTTTATTTCAAGTTCATTATTTTCTTATCATTTGCTAAATTCTACATAATAAAATAATAAATAGATTTTATTTAGATAATATTTTTATTGGTGGGAGTATGAAATGTATGATGCCTAACATAAATACTAAATGTAATATTATATTATGTAATAACATATTTGAATTAAAGGTATCTAGTTAGAAAGGGATTGCGTAAGTACCCAATATTAAGATTATATCATGAATACGTTTACACGATTAGAGTTTTCTTGAAAATATCTAATAGGTACTACGTTTCAATTAGGACCTATTGCAATACAAATAAGAGCTGGTTGGTCTAAGTGAGTTATTATTAGAAAATAAAGAATATGTTATGGGATTATTGTAGTGCACTAATGTATTTAAATGCACTCATTCTAGTTATATCTTTCCCATAAGAACTTGTGTTTTTTGCGACATGTTTTCTTTTTCAAATATAAAAAGTAAGAGAGTATGTTAATAACTAATACCTTGAAAAAATGTAATTGGTCTAAAACCGATGAAATCAGTTATATCAGTTAAGTAGTTAACTCTTAAATCAGTTTTAGTAGTTAAAAGGATTTATTTCAAATATTCAAAAAACTCTTTTTTTACTTTCGTATTGTAGTTATTGAATAACCAAATACTAACATTATTTAGCTAAACTAACAAATTTACAATTGGCTTTTTTAATTTTTACCTATTCACAAAATGGGGGGTATGGATCTAATGTACAATTACGTTGAATTTTTCCTTCCAAGCAAGACTTGTGGTTTTTGGCTTAAAATTATTACTAAGGGACGAATATTCTCTCACAACAATGAAGGTAACTTGAGTGTGAGAGTTTACTCGTTAAAGTAATTTCCTGAGTAGGCGATAAGGAACAGGAAATGACGTACTTCTCGTATACAGTGTCAACAAGTAGTAATATAGGTGAACCGTGTTCTCTTGCGCCCAAATTTTACAATAATAAATCAGTTGATTTTGTAACTCTGTACTGAAAATTAAACGTGAATTTATGAACAACTGGAATGGAAAAATAGGTAAACATATAGTCCTAGTGACGTTGATTGTTTTAAATATTTTTATTTTTTAAATTACTTGATATAGGTGTAAATTACTTAAACATAATGTGTCGAACACGAATATCAACGAATATTTTGTTCGCGGAAAATACGGAAAGTTACTTTTTTCACATTTTGAATGTTAGTCTGTACTAGCATGTATGGTGTAAACAAGTATTATTGATATTGTTTTTTGTTTAATAAATTATATTTTTAATTACTCATTTTGATATGTAGATCACGAATAATAAACTTTTTCACGGAAAATACGAAAAGTTAATTTTTTGAACATTTTTAATGTTAGTCTGTAATAGCATGTATAGCGTGAACCGGCCGCACAGTAGCTACAGCGCACTGCACTACGTCAAAGTAAATTTATTTTAATACTAAACTTAAAATCCGCAACATTTTTTTTAGTTGAAGTCAGTGTACTGTAGTTAGTTGAAGTCCGTGTATTACGATTATTTGAATGTCACGTATTTGGATAGTTGACGGTTGCGTAAATTGTGTGCGTAAAGTTTGGTTATTGCATGGTTTATGTTTGACAATTAGCTATAATGGGCAATTTGTTAACTACATTAAAATTTACGTATCAGTATTTTATTAAATCTAGAATTGTTTTAAATTTAATCACTACATCATATTTCTCTCGCTTTGTAATTACAGTTATTGTTTAAATCGATGTTTAGGAAGACTATTACAATTATAATAGGATACGTACATACATAGATACAAACATTCATTTATACATACACAGTTTAGAAGAAAAAATTTATGTACGGTATTGGTATAGATAAAATTTTTAGTTTTTTCCAATAACATTATGATTTTATGAAATCAAAGTTGACAAGTTTTCTTCTCTATAACAATGTATTGTAAGTTGTAGTTCCTTGATGAAAGACTAGTTTACCTTTTACTTAGACTAGTTTACTTTAATATTAGGGTATCAGTATGCTGTTTACATCTAGAACGATTTTTAGAAACTGTCTTTAATTAATAATACAATATATTTGTGAAGAATTTAAAAATATATGAGTAGAAGTATATATATATATATATATAGTAACCCGCTATGCCAGTGCAAACCACTGTAGCAAAGTAGCATGCTATGACAAAATAGCTCCCTATGTCAGAGTAACCTACAATAGCAAAGTGGCCTACTACGACAAAAAGCCTACCACGGCATAAATACCTACTACTGTAAATTGAAAGTTTAATGTAAGTAGTTTGACAGATTTCGTTCGATCAAAAGTTACAGCAGGCAACTCTATTTTGACATCTTTATGTACAAATGTAATGTACCATTTTTTAAAATTTTCTTTCATAAACATATTTTCTTGAAACAGACAAGTTATGCTATTTGAACGAGTATGTTTTTTTCTTTGTCATATGGAATAATTAAATACATTACCAAATATCGAGATGGCATTGTTGATGTCTGACATGATGATGTATGAAATTTATTTGTAAGGTCAATAATGAACAATAATTGGCTTCAATGTTTTCAGAATGAAATAATTTGCAATATTATTTAATATTATTACAGTGACGGTTGGAAATTGTTGGAGAAATAACATTGCACCTATTCGTAGGCAAAATACAGGTATATATATATATATATATATATATATATATATATATATATATATATATATATATATGTATGTATATATATGAAGAGAGAGAGAGAGAGAGAGTAAGAGAGGGAGAGAAATTTACATTGAAAGATCTCATTTATAAATATACATTTTTTTATATTCAAATCTTATTAGCCTCTTTGAGCTCTTGCACGTGTTAATTGGTGTCTATATAGTCATTCATGGATCTATATATATACATGTCATTGCTATTTGACGAACGAGTCACAGCTGATTTTCAGACACACGAATAGTTCCTATCATTACTATCAAACAATAAAACATTAGGAGTAGAATCTACTGACATATAAAGTAGAATTTCCATTTTTCTCAGTAGCGGATAAACGGCTGGTGTAAATAATAGGTTTAATATTGCATGAATAAATGTGTTTCTAAACCTCTTAAAAGTTTGTAAAGAAAAAAAATAATTAGAAGTTAAATTACGTAGTTTATAGACAAGTAAAATACTAAATAGTTCAATAGTGAATACAAATCACTCCCAGTTCTAGATGCAATCAGATTTAAAAACCGTTCACAACCTTATATAAAATGCACTTCCTCGATCGGGACGTGATTTAAATAACAGCAGAGCCATATTCCAAACTAGAACGTCTCAAACTTACCTTTTTACATCAGAGCGTTTTCCTCGATACGAAGCGACGTGAGCTTGATTTCATCACATCAAAGAGTTGCCTTTTGACTGAAATAATAATTAAATTCATGAGTCTATTTCTTTTTCGTTCGGATTACAAACGGAAAACGAATCACTTCCTTATTTAATTGAATATATTTACATATTACTGAAAACGGGTTCGATTGCTTGATTATCTACTTAACTTCTTCAATGTATACAATATATCTCGTGATTACATCATCTTCTCGCGTAACTTAAAAATCAATTGTTCTTGAGTAAAATTGAAATATAACACTGTAGTTTTCAAATCAACTAAAGAAATAATATCTTGTTTATCTCACTGTCTGTCAGTCTGTCTTTCTCTCTCTCTCTCTCTCTCTCTCTCTCTCTCTCTCTCTCTATATATATATATATATATATATATATATATATATATATATATTATAACATGAATATATGCAACTATTGGAAAAACTAGTCATGTTTGAAAGAAGAATGATAATAAGTTAGAAATATTAAAGAAAGAGCTTATAAGGGTAGAATACTTAAAGCTGATAAAGATGTTTAACAATTGTAAATTCCAGTTATTGATATCAGTATTGGGTACAAAATACAGGTTACGAATATTTCTAGACCTCAATGAATTCTGAAAATCCAGTGAAAGTAAGGGCAAGTTAACTTCTGTTTGAGTGTGGTAACTCATAAAAATAGGGTGTAACAGGGGATGACACAAAGCAGCAGAAAATCGGTGACAGAACAATAAGTGTTAGAAACTTTAAATAGTTAATTGTGATTGCCTTAAAACATAAGGAGGGAGGAGATAAAGCTGTTTCTTAAAACGTAAAACCATCGGTAAACAGGAACTAAATTTGGAAACTTCTAGGAAGTGCAGACGTGTTAATGGGAGCAAGTAGGAAGAAAATTTTTTAAAAATGGTTTATTTGTAGAATAGAAAGGTGAAATATAAAAGAAGTTTTATTAGTTTTTTCTATACAGAATTTATAAGAGTGCGATTAGTAAAGAATAAAGGAGATATTAAAGTGAAAGTGGAAGTAAAGTTTAAGTTTATTAAGTGTAAAAGTGAAGTGAAAAAATTAATCACTAATAAGCAGTGAATCCGAAAACAATAAGTATAAACATTATTAGACTAGATTCAGCCAACAGAAATTTCCATAGCATAGGAACATCCATATACAACTAAATAGAATGTTTCTATAAACTGTAATCAAGTTTTTTCCACACCATTTCTACTGCATCGAAGATTGCAAAATAACGAGCCGCGGGAGAGCAATCTAACACTGCATTAAATAAATTACAGAGTACAATTTTAAAATATATTTAGTACCAATTATTCAATTAATCATTGCATCATTTTAATGTATTTGAAGCGTAAATTGTAAAATACTGAATGACAGGTAAATAAGTGTAGGTGATAATAAATTTATATGATTGTTTAAATATTTACAAATTTAAAGTTGTGACAATAAGAAAGGTGAGGTAATTAGAACATATAATATAAAGGTAAAAAATAAATATTTATAATATATATATATATATATATATATACATATATATATATATACAAATATATATATATATATATATATATATGATGAATAGTTACTATCTGGAGTACATCCGTTCATTCTGCAGTCCATAAATTCGCAGTTCCGACGTTTCGCTAGCATCTCATCCAGCATTGACGAGGTGAACCCAACAACAGTAGAAGAGGGAGTCTCGGATAGACTCCCGATAGTAACTATTCATCATATTTTTCCATCCGTTAAGAAATACGTATCAGCATATATATATATATATATATATATATATATATATATATAATTAAAGATATTTATTACATCAAAATTCCATACTATAATAGACACACAGCCAAATGTGCCCTTCATTATTATTATCCTTACAACGAGTCTTAAAGGTAAAGCATCTATTTATGGCTCCGATAGCAAGTAAGTCTACTTCAGGCACGAAATCATACAAATGTCACAATATATGCCCGGTATACTCTATAAGAAAGGTTTATGTAAATACTGTACTTGTGCCTACAATCCTATCCTAAATTTCGTGGGGGGGGGGGGAGTAGTCATATCGCTTTAAAGTTATTTTAGTTATTAGTTTATCATTAGAAATAATCCTTTATTGCATATAAGAAATAATGTAGTTTTAAAATTAACATTTCTTTATTCTGTCTCTTTACATATAAATCTTCATACCCTAGGATATTTACGAGACATAATTGCATTAATTGTGCAGACGTTTTACTTAATGCCATTTATCCATCTTAGGTTTTGTGAGTCAACTCTTCTCCAGTTACAGCAAAAGTTTCAATATTGAAAAAATAACAATGTAATTGGTTAATAAAAAAAATATTTTTGTTACTTGATTTAGTTAATAATTAATGTGAAATTGATTTAATGTTTATAAATTTTTATAAATAAATGTTCCGATACAATAACGAAATATGTTCTCTTTCCAGTACGTTCCGAAGCATTGTGGAGCTGGTATGAAGCTAGGGGCATACCAATCGATAAGGCGTTGCAACAGTTATCCTTAAAGGCTTTATAGATGCAAAAATATCCTTATGAACATACCCCTTTGCTTTTCGTGCCACATATTCTGTATGGCAATATGGAATCTCTCCATCTATTTCTTTAAAAGCGTCGTACAATCAGTAGCCCTAAAGACTACAGGAGTTTTTTTTTTCTATTCCTTACAGAACAAAATTTAAAAACCAAACGGCTATCAGACACAGAATTGATAACAATACCAACACCTACAATTACCCAGGAGTATACAAACTACAATGCAACAACGCCAATAATTTCTATATTGGACATTCAGGCAGAAGATATGAAGAACACAAAAGCGCACAGCACACTACTATTGATTTCACCTATGAAAATCACATCATGGACACTAAACACTCATGCAATAATATGGAAAAAACACGAGCATCCTTCACACATGCAACAAATAACATTAAATTAAACACACTAGAACAATATGAAATATGCAGACATAGCAACACACATAAAAATGACAACCTAAATGAACAAACACGACACGGAACACACATACTCTTCGATCGCATCACTTCTAACTTTAAAAAAATTGGTACCAAAGAAGCTCAACTGCATCAATCCTAAAGTCTAATAAGTAACCCCCTTAAGATTCTAATATTTTGGGAAAGAAAAAGAGCTGCAGGATATGAGACAAGAGATATTGAGTAAAAGTTCTTCATTTAGAGAGCCCTGGGTAAAGATAAATGAGCAATATAAAAATCCAGAATAAGATGCTGCTAAATGTAAAAACAACCAAATTTTCAGAGTCACAAAAATCCTTCTATAAAAATAGAAATTTTAGTGAACGAAATAAACAACTCTGTTAGTGTTCTAAAATAAATACCTCTAATGGCTCAATTACAAATTTGAGTTTACAAAGTATAACAATTCAGGAGCTTTCGAAGCTTAAAATATATACTGATATTGGATTCGACCGCTTAGAATTCATGGCGATTAACAATTGTAAATTAAGAAATAGTTGGTTAACTGCTATTTGCCCCATTAAAATTCCTTGTTCGCTGTACTGTAAACTTTATTCTGGCAGGGACTAGATAGGGTAGCGTTTTTTGTTGTTGTTGTAACTCGAGTAATCGGTAACTAAAGTGTGAAGGCGGTGTCTATGGACTGAAAACAGCCTTTTATTGTGTGTAACTATAATCTATCACACAGAATTAACTGAAAACAAATGTATATATATGGATAGATAGATACGAGATATATGTATATGTATGTTGTGTAAAATATTTAAACGACCACAGCTTAGATCCCTCTAACTAGCTTTAATAGTGAGTTCAACAAACTCACTATTACACAGGATTTCACTTGTTACCGAGTTCCTGAGCTCACTTTAATATAAACCTATCTTAAAAAAATGTTCTACAAATTTTTATTTTATGCAAGCTTTAACTAACATATAGTGAAGTTTTTCTTATTCTCATGATGTTGCCATACGGTAAAAGTATTCCGGATAAACCAGTTTAAACAATTTTAAGCTTGTTGGTGAATGAATTGATTACTATAAGATATTATAGGATACGTTTATAAGATATTTTTTAACCTAAGTTTATAAGTCCTTTTATTTACACCTGGGTGGAAGGGAATATCAAAGAACTACACATTTGAAATGTTCTGCAGTGTTACTGACAAAGGTTTTTGGATGAATCTACAAAAATAGATTTTTTCTCGAAAGAGTGCCGTGTTGCACAATGTATAGTGTAGCAGGTCACATGTGTGCAGATGTACTAAAGAGTCTTATCAGCAAAATAAAAATTGTTAACTAATGACTTTTGTTTAAAAGTAATTTTTGTTCATAAAAATCTAAGGCATTAGACTTTTACAATTAAAACCTGTTGGTAATGCCAAGGTTTCCTAAATACTATAATTAATTAATGTGGAGTTTAATTATTTTAATTTTAATTTACGAGAAATATCCTGTCTCTATACCCAAACATGTACTTCAACGGGTTAGTTTAATCTACAAGTTTAGGTTAGAGTTACTAAATGTTATTCATGTAAAATGATTATTTAAACAAGTGAAACATATTTCAACTGTCAGATTTCCTTACGTACGAAATTTCGTTTATATTAATTCGCAGCATCCCAGCCTTTAGGGAGACAAACAATAAAGTACGAAAGCGCTAAAATTTTCTTTACAGTTAATTGTTTTAATAACTATAAAATAAATTTTAAAGCTAAATTAGAATTACTCATATTTAAAAAATCTGATGATTCTCATGTGCAAAATCACCATGACAACGAAAACTACCATGTTCTTGACGAATTGTTCCAGTTTAACCCGGATCTACTTGCAGCACAGATTAGTTGATCTGACTAAAAGTGACCCTTAGAGAAGCAAAAGATGTAACAAATAATAGGCATTTTAAAATTGTACTTAATCAATTTCTTGGAGTCCAAATTAGGACAAAATTATTTTAACTCTTTAGAATAATAATTAAAAAAGTTATTTTAATTTTAGTTATTTACAGATTGGCTAGTGAGATTTATTCAATAAACGTGAAAATTTAAAAAAAAGGCTGAATTCGGACTCTCGTTCGAAATCTGTATCTCAAAGAATAAAACTTGGTTTCCTCCTCAGGATCTAAAGTCTTGGTTATTGGTTTCTGAGCAACCTGCTGCTTATTTACTCTAAATTCAAAGTGTCCACCCCTTTGATTTCTTTCAACACAATGTTTACATTTTTATTTATTTTCTTATTTATTCTTTTTTCATTTACGTTGATTTCCAAAGTCGGCTCTATTTCAGCCTTACTCTGTTTATTAATTTCCCAAGTCTGCTGTATTTTGACCTTACTTTGTTTATATTTTATTTTACTTTAATTATCTACTGGAGCTCTTCTTCCATTATCCTTTGATTCCTTATCTCCTGTCTTGATTTAATCCGGTCATATTTTATTCACATTACTTGTATTTTCGTCTTTGTTGATTTTAATCTTTTTTTTCTGATTCTTTACCTTTTACCTTTTCCTTATTTTCCGTTTTTATGCTAATAATTTCACCTTTACTTGGTTCAGGTCCATCACCTCCTTCACTTATTCGGCAGTACTTTGCCTACTCACACTATTCGCATTACCTACTCCTTTTCAATTTGCCCATTGCAGGTTCTTATTCTCTAGAATGAAATGTTTTAAAATGTTAACTACAGTGACAAACTCTACAAGGGCTCTCCCGTAAAGTAACTATGCGTATTATATAGGTCTGTGCCAGTTTCTGGGTATCAAACATTTTGATAAATCCTTAAATCTGAAAAGAACTTATAGTGATCTTCTTTCTTCATTACAATTTCATGAACAAATTTGTCGAAGCTTGTCTGGGTTAATAAACTAATGTTTAGTGAGATTTGAGTGTACTTTTAATATTTACATTTAATAAAAAAAAATAACTTGTGCCTATTTATTTTTACGACGCTGAGACTTTAATGGAATATGACTCTTGTTTTAGCTGTTAGCAAGTAACTAACAGTCGATAGATAGTTTTGTTAGTTTTAGGTTTTACTAATAACCAAGATTTTATAATAACTGCAAAGTTCAAGCAATCTATGATTTCCTCGTTTTAAGTGGGCACAAATATTTCATTGTGGGCTTAATGAAACAATTAGTTACATTTTTTAATAAAAATGCTTTAGTTTTTTTAATTTCAATTATTTAAAGATATTTCAATGTATTCGATTATATTCGTTTTAAAGGTTTCTTAAATGTAAACCGAACCGGTATAATATCATTTCTATCTTAGAAACTGAACCAAGTATATAGTTCTGTTCCTGCAAATTGGAATCGTATGTCCTTGTACCTACATAATACGTCGTGGACGTGGTTACGTGTAATAGGCTTACTTGTTAGAGAGATGCGTAGCATGTCGTTGTGCCTTGCAGCCACCGTGCCGTCGTTTTCTTTGTTTTCACGTTAATACAACTCTTTAATATTCTTGTGAACATAACGAGATTCTGTAGACAGAGTGACACAAACTTACAAACAAATTATTAAATATATATTTGTTGTATATTATTATTATATAATAAAAAATGAATACTCAACACTAACATAAATAGAAAATATAAACAAGGAAATATCCAGTTAGTTTAGTACCTACTAATACAACAGGCTTCACGGCTGCCTGTTTACGTCATCACATCTAGACCTTCATCTTCTCACTTGCTAAACGGGAATGTCTGAGTATCACCGTTTCTTAACAAAAATCATTTGGTGTAAGTGATTATATTGTATAATTGACATTAGTTATATATTATAACAAAGGGTAGCATCATAAACATTATTACAAATAATTAGTATTCATTATTTCGAAAGTTTATTATAATATTTACGACGTATACAAGGTATTCAACTATTCTGAGAGGAGCTATGTTAACAATTCTATTGCTGCAAGGTTAATAATTTCCTTTTTTTAAACTTTTTTTTGAAATATTGACTTTTTTCATAATTATTCAGGATTATGTTTGTTAATGATTTTAAAATTTTATTAAATATGGCTTTCTTCCGCATCGTTCTCTTCTTTCTTTAGCACTTTCCCTTGAAGATATTTGAGCTGACAATTACTAAGCACTATTGGAATTGCTCCTTCCTTCAGCTCTATCCAACAGATAGTTGTTTCATCGGTGTATTAGAATTTTCGAATAAATATAGGTGGTCAATAGATCAGAAACCTTCATTACCTAAACCACAAATTGCAACAAACTAATTTATGTAGGTATACAAGGTATTTTTTCAGTATAGATCTTTTCTCTTAAAGCCTTTTTACTATATATCAATAGGCCTATTGAATTATTACAGATCAAAACAGAAATACGCAAATTTAAAACAGAAGGATCTGCACATACTGAGATGACGTACGCCTATGTAGTAAATTTTTATTTGATAACTGACCAATAAAAATTCCATAACTAAAGTCACCTTATAATCAATTGAAAACAAACAGATGTATTATTACCTAAGGCTATCAGTGATTGCGTTAATTAATTTTCTGAGGGAACAAAAAGAAGAATAAAAAAAGAAGCAACATAATACAGTTTTTTTCGTCTTTTATTTGTTCATTCCCTTGACCTTTCAATACTTCACCTATCAGGCCTATTGATAATATGCTATAAGGATATACGATGATTTAAAGCAATATTAAATCAGAAACTATTACCTTTATCTTATAGCAGTAACTTATTCAGGAAATTCAACGTTCAACTGAAAAATTTTAACAAAAACATATTAACACCAATTTACTACTAAAACAACTATTAGAAGAATGCAGTATTATAATGGCCCCGTCAAAAGTTGAATAAAATATTTCTAATAAAATAATGTGATGTTATTATAAACACTTTATTAAAATACTACTAAGTATCATAATTAATTGATTTAATTCATGAATGTACTATTATAACGGCTGTACGTTTAATATAATGACTGCAATAAAATGTGTAATAAGATACCTCTATTAAAGGAATGTATTGTTTTCAAGATTTTATTGTTGACTGATAAAAAACTTCATAGTATGTATTTGAGGTTGTAATGACTCCACTAAAAGGACTAATAAAATAACTGGACTAAATGATTTTATTAATGATTGTTTTTACTACACCGACCTATTAGATGTATGTATTATATAATGACTGCATTAAAATGTCTAATAAAACCACTCTATTAAAAGAATGTATTATTGTAAGGACTCCAATGTTAAGTGACAAAATAACTCTATTAAATAATGATATAAATTAATGTCTACATTAAAATGTCTAATAAAACAACTCTATTAAATGAATGTATTATTGTAAGGACTCCAATATTGACTAACACAATAACTATATTCAATAATGTTTTATTATAATGACTTTAATAATACGGCCCCAAAAATGAATGTAAATTAAAATCTATAATTTATTCAATCCTAAATTATCATTTTCTAATATTAAGAGATAACGAATCAATGGACAGTTTAATGTACGGTACGTGTAATCAGAATCAAATATCAAAGGGCGATAGTAAAATATATTTATCAAGTACTTCTCTTAAGTCATTAGTTCATGAAATCGTGAACCTAAATCGAACTGTCATCAATATTTCAGACCTCGTTGTAATGTTTGTGCGTAGGATATGACGTATACAATCATCGTTTAGTCAAGGGTAATGAAAGATATTTGGAAATGTCAACTTTTTAATATATAACATTATTTAGCAATTAACTGATAACTCCCTCTTATAACTGTAGATTACGCTACTGAATGAAATTATCATTTCTTTCAATCCAAATCTGACAGTTGAATAATCTGTGTTCAAAGAATCAATGGCAACTTTGATGTAAGTCCATTAAGAATCAAAGGCTGAAGTCTTCATTCAGTAATGTTACCGGAAAATAAATACTTCTGCTTACCTGACAGTGTTAGCTCGGAACCAGTAATCACTTTAAGCTCAGACAAAGGCCTCTGCGTTCAAAGTTAAACTCTGTGAATCAAGTTAAACTCAGTTTGTGAATTGGTAATGTTTTCGAAGTGCCTTTAACAGAAAGGGATATATTGTTTCACTGGCGGCGGAATTTTGGAAGTTATTACAGAAGGAACAAAAGCCGCGACCTGTCCCTGGGCGGTGTTTAGGGAAAACCGCCCTAAATATTAGCAGGGGCTTAGTGGTACTCTGTTGGAGATATCTGTGATCCTTGCCGAAGGCGACACAAGCTTCCTTTGGACTTTCAGATCTATTTCGGCACGGGAATAAAAACAGTTATAATACTAATCCATAAATAATACATTATAAATTAATAAATGTTTAAGTATTAACGAATGTTCTAATGATGAAAATGTATTTAAAATGAACAAATCAAAAATATTTTAAACTTTAACAAAATCTCAATACTCCAAAACAAATTATTCAAGTTTTTTTATTTTAAAAATTTTGAAATCGAATAAAATACCAATAAAAAGGTATCAGGCCCTATAGGTTGAAAAATAAAATAATAAAACAAGCATTATTAATTCTTACATTTCTTTAAAAATACAGCGCGAATATATCCAACGCAGGACATCGAAACTGACAATTTTGGTAAATGAAAATCCATTTTTAGAAGAGGCACAAATAATATTTTACGTGTGTGGGTACTAGCAACCAGTCTAACCACAACAAATTGCTGTTAATATTTTATCTCTTCCTTGAATTTTGAACTGAATTTTGTTTAGTTTAGCACATCACTCTCTCTATATAATAGGTAACATAATCTTGTTTCTAAGAAGAAAGAAAGATGGTAAAAGAAGTAAAGCTAAGACTTGGACTATTTAAGTCTTTGGCACTCCACTAAGCTACATACAACCCAAAGATAGATGCCTAATAAGTAGAATCTACCAAACAAATCCCACCCTAAACAGGTGATTAGCGCCCGGGTGATACAGGAAACACGGTGTCGTGATCCATGATAACAATTTACAAGAGATTTCACCTTCATAGTAAAGCCTAGAATGCAGACCGGTCCACCACTGCGAAGAGACGATCTCCAACCAGATATTAGCCCAGGATTTTCGTACCTTCAGTGTATTAAAAACAGTGGTAAACAATTTTATTTGATAATGATTTACTTAAAACTTTGCCACCAACAAAATAATAGCGAACATTCTAAAGGGGTACCACATTTAAAAACTAACTCTACCTTCAGGGAGCTAGTGTTTAGAAACATTTTAGGACCACTTGGATAATATAATTCACGCAAAAGCAACGTTTTTTACTTCTTCAACACTTATAAAACTGGTAAAAAAGAAGTTGAACTACGTTTCTTCGTAATATATATATATATATATATATATATATATATATATATATATATATATTGTAACGGACTACCCTTTCTCCTGGGGTAAGTTTTTATCTTTAT